>CM073138.1:49274440-49664440 GCA_037039145.1 Fundulus diaphanus | reverse complement strand
TTGTGAACTTCATGATAATAAAGAATTGATATAGTCCAGCCTTGAAGTAACAAATGCATGGACCAGTTTTTCAGCATCAGCCCTGGACAGAATATTTTTAATTTTGGCAATATTCCGGAGGTGAAAAAAGGAAACTCTGGAAACCTGTTTAATATGGGATTTAAATGACATGTCTTGGTCAAAAATAACACCAAGATTTTTCACTTTATTACCAGAGGCCAAATCCAGATTAAGTGATTGATTAAGAAGTTTAATTTTTTGGGGACTCTGGTCCAAAGATTACAACTTATGTCTTGTCAGAATTTAAATGCAGGAAATTTAAAGTCACCCAGCTTTTAATGCCATCAAGACATGCCTGTAGTTGAAGTAATTGATTGGATTCATCAGGATTTATGGATAAATATAGCTGAGTTTCATCAGCATAACAGTGGAAATTAATCCCATGCTGTCTGATAATTTTGCCAATCGAAAACATATATATAGTAAAGAGAATTGGCCCAAAGACTGAACCCTGTGGTACTCCACAAGTGACCCTAATCTGTCAGACAGATGGGATTTAAACCAGCTTAATGCTTTCCCCTTAATCCCTACAGAATGTTCAAGTCTTTCTATGAGAATATTGTGATCAACTGTATTAAATGCAGCACTGAGATCTAACAGGACAAGTACAGACACAAGTCCATTATCTGAGGCCATGAGAATATCATTAGTGACCTTCACCAGAGCTGTTTCAGTGCTATGATGAGCTCTGAAGCCTGACTGAAACTCTTTAAATATGTCATTACTTTGTAAATGTTCACATAGTTGATTAGCAACTACTTTCTCAAGAATTTTAGATATATATATATATATATATATATATATAAGGAACCAGTTGATTGCATCAAAGTTCCGACAAGCAGCATTCACTCCTGGAGAAGCGTAGAGCCACAGGGAGAGTCGTCTGCATTGTCCATGGCTTTGCAGCAATCCCTCATACTGAGCAAGCATGAAGCGACAGTGGAAATAAAAAAGGTTACAACTTGGGCAAAAATGGGTAGGCATTTAAGAGGAAGTCAGATCTTTACAAAGAGCTGGTAAAGGAATGCAGGGATAAAGGTTGGCAGACATGGTTGTAACCCAGTGTTGATTGGATGTAGGGGCTTCCCAGTTAGTCATCTTGGAAGGTGTTGACAGCAGTGGGGTTGACAGGAAGTCAGAGAAAACAAGCAGAGTGAAGATTGTTTGAGGCAGCAGAGAGAGCCTCATTTTGGCTATCAAAGAGGAGGAAGGAGCTGAGCTGGCCACCAGGAGGAAGTGATAGTGGCTGGCCACCACGGCTGAGCCGTCATCATGAGAGTGTTACGGTTAAGGAACGAAACACTCAATGATCGTTGGTAACCCTCTGATGACACACCGCCTGGTTGATGGCTCTGGTCATGGCAGATGACTGAAGTAGAGGCATCTTTTACTGTAAATAATTACATTCAGGGTAACCACGACAGTAGCTGAAATAAGAAAAATCTATAGAGATACATATTACCATAGGGCACATTCACTTTTATGTATCAGTGATCATCTGTACATTTGCTTCTGTTAGTGTTTCTGATAGTAGTGTCCCTTGGTTGCAGAAAATACATCTGGATGGACTGTGTCTAGTTGACCAAAATGCCAGTATGTTTTTAGGGTTAGGGTTTGTGATTGCAGGTACAGGTCTTTCCCGACCTGTGTGGATTGCATTAATTTACTTCTTTTTCTGTCCCTTCATTTTCAATCTGTTTGAAATTGAGTGGTATTGCTCCCATGTGTATTTAGTGGTAACTACTTCAGTAGTTTACAGGTAAAAAATAAATAAATTAATAAATAAATTAGCAAGAACAAAACAGCTATCATTTGAAAGAGACTGCCCTGCTTTGTGAATTCCCCCAGTGTTTTCTATTAAACTATTTTCAATGGTCAATGCGCCACAGCAAAAATGTAACATACTTCATTTCAATTGCTTACCATGTTGTAATTCAAATTCTTGAAGGAATTAAATGAAAAATTAAGAGACCAGAGCCATAAACAAAAATACAGAACCAGATGAGACAGGCAAAAAACAAAACAAGGAATAGAGGCTACCAGGAAACTGGAGTAGTGCCAGGGGTTTCAACAAATAGCGATTAAAACTGAGGAATATAAATACTGGGGAGCATGGCCACTGAATAGATAGCTGAATAACACACTATGGGGACCACACGAAGGCTAAGAGACTGACTCAAACAGTACAAAAGTAGACCCAACTTCACCTTTAATGATACTGTCAAGAAAATAAGTGTTTCGGAGCTATTCAAACTAACGTGTGGATCTGTCGCTCAAAATTAACTAAGAGAATGCAACTAACCTGTTTTAAACTTGTAGGCGCCTGAAACAACATGGACCACAAACAAAAGCTGTTTAAGCAGCTGATAATGATTTTTTTTTACATATAAAAAATAAAAACAATAAAAAACTTGAAAAAAAACTGAACAATGAAAAGACAATACAAAAATTACAGGCTTAACAATTCAATTCTTAGAGAAAAAAAGTAACAGAAAAGGATGAGAAGTAAAGAAGACAAAGACACAAAGGGTGGTAGGATAGATATAAAGAGAATTGATGAAAGACAGAGGAGAATTTAGCTGCCTGCCTGGTGACACAGTGGAAATTTCAATCAATTACAATTAATTAGAAATCTCTGATTATTCTATTTGTTGATTAAGTCAATTAAAACCCCAAGCGCTCGTTATCACACAGCAAGTGTAGTGAATTCCTTCCAACAATTTCTCCCTACACATATTCCCTCTCCTGCTCCTGATGCAGCCTAAATGTTTCAATTTGTCCTTCAGCATACATCCCTTCATAGTCCCTATGTTCATCTCCTCTTCTTGTCCCATTGTTTACTTCTCCATCATCGACCATACCTTCAAAAGTTTTATTTCCTTTTTTTAAGCATATTTTCTGACTCCAGGTCTTCAAACCGTGCAACTGGATTAATCTAAAAACAGAATTCCAAAAGTATAACCATGTTCTCCAGCAAAGATTTGGTCAAGATTCTGTTGCTACCAAATGTTCTACATGCCCTAAAGCACACAAGTTTAGCCTGAGGCTTAATGGGGGAGGCTTTTTCATGTTACAATTGCTTCTGGTCAATGATCATTTTTAAATGCGCTATAGCTAGCCAGTGGCAAAGTATCTCAGTGACCATTCAATACCTTGATCATTGACACTGCAACACGTGTTATATAGTTGGAATTGAACTAAAACCCTCTAAATTATAGGCATTACAATTTCTGGTCCCATTTCTCCTCAGATTAATTTTCAATTAAATTCAATTTTATTTATATAGCGCCAATTCACAACGCATTTCATCTCAAGGCACTTTACAAAGTCAAATTCAATCAAATCATACAGATTGGTCAAAAAAGTTTCCTATCTAAGGAAACCCAGTAGATTGCCTCAAGTCTTGACAAGGAGCATTCACTCCTCCAGAAAGGGCGTAGAGCCACAGTGGACAGTCGTCTTCATTGTCGATGGCTTTGCAGCAATCCCTCATACTGAGCATGCATGAAGCGACAGTGGAGAGGAAAACTCCCCTTTAACAGGGAGGAAAACCTCCGGCAGAACCAGGCTCAGTGTGAACAGTCATCTGCGTCAACCAACTAGGGGTTAGACAAAACTGATAAACAATGCTTGCAGGATCATGGAGATGACATATGGTAGATATAAAGAGTGTGGCCACAAAGGAGGCATTGGTAAAATGTCAGATAATAAAGAGAGAGTATTTGCAAATGTAATAGTAATAGGTGTGGGGTTCAAGCATGGAGGGTAAGGTGTGGGGGAGGCATTACTGGCTGGTCAAGGCACCTCCAGGTTCATGGGGCGGGCTCCGGTTGGCTGGCTCGTTTGGATTGTGTCCATCCCATCTCTAGATAATGGGCTGCGCTGGAATCGCTGCCCCCATCCTGATGATGGGGATCACTACCCAGGTCTTGGGGCTGGATACCCCTGTAGGGTATCAGTACCTAGACCTGAGAGTATAGGATGTGTGTGGTGAGTGCGAGTGTGTGTACACATTTGTATCAGTTTGTTCATCTTATCGTTCATCTTTTTCTCTTGCTTTCGTTCTCTTTTGCCATTCTTTTTCTGTGTCCATTGAACTTGAAATAATCCCAAAATAACATCAAATATAGTGTTTTTGCATATATTTGGAGCGGACCACTATAGCGAAAGAAGTAACGCTCCACTTGATAAAGTAAATCTGTTGGGCTCTCTTGGCATTAAGACAGCAATCTTTAATGCTACACAGCCAGACAGGACACGTTAAAAATAAAAAAAACATGCCACCCGAGAACAACCATCTATAAAGGAACATCAGAGATGGGTGCGCCTGAAGTGTGCATTTGTAACTTGGTGCAAGAGGAATTTCCTTTCCTCCCTCAATGTTCCTTTACGAGCTCTATGACACATAGTTTTATTGTATTGAATTATGTTTAATAATATTGCACCTTGGATTGCAATATTCTGGGTCAAGCAGCGGTTTTAACTGCAGTAGATCTTAGAGGTCGACCCTATACAGGTTTTTTTAGGCCGATACCGATTATTTTGACATCAGGCAAACTGATATCCGATAAGTGGGGCCATTTTATTGGGCCGATTCTTTAAGCCCATATGGCTAGTTCCAGAATTATTGCAGATGTTTGCTGGCCATATGTTGAAATCACACCAGTGTTGTGCATGGGAGAAGAGGAGAAACATCTGCTGCTGCGACTGCACAGCTCATTCGTTTAGAGGTGTCATGTCTTATGAGATAAAACAGCTCTAGACTGTGCTCTCTTGCTAATGTATCAATGATGATGGAGACTCAACAAAGTAACCAGGTGAGCGAGGGCGCACCGTGTCAGAGAACACCACCCTGATCACTCTCTCAGTAACTGACTAATGTAGCCTGTAAAGCAGGCATTTCCAAAGTGCGGATCGTGGGCCATTTTGTGGTCTCTGTACTGATTTTGGGTGGCCCCCCATCTGCATTTCAAGAAAGATTTGGTCCACCAGCACAGGTGGCTGATGCAGATGGAAGATTTTAGTTTTTAATTAGGGCAAAATTAGTACAGAAAAGTTAAAATCCTACAATTGAAAACGTTAAGTACAACACAAAGTTCATCTTTTAATAAACACACATTTGACATTCTCTTTAATTTCATAGTAACATCTATCCAATGATATTTAATTATTCAAATGCAGACTTTGGTGCATTAAAATCTGCTTTGAATTAAATTATTAAAATTGGCTAATTACTGTCATGGGGCAGTTTTGGCCTGCCAGTCTCAGGAACTTTCTAGCACCTTCCTCCTCCTGCCCTGCATCAGTCTCCACTCACACCACGTCTGTCAACCAAGAACTCTCTCAGATGCACTGCTGGATCTCCTGCTACCTCAGTGCTCCAAGTAAGCTCTCTGCTTTGCTGCTGGATCTCCTGCTACCCCAGTGCTCCAAGTACCTCTGCACTGCGCTGCTGAATCTACTGCAGTCCCTGTGTTCTAAGGACTCTCTCTCTGCTGGTCTCCTGGTCGTTCTGCAGCTCCCACGTCCAAAGAACTCTCTCCACTTCCCCTTCTGGTTCTACAGCAGCCCCAGCGCCTCCTGGAACTCTCTCTGTTGCGCTGCTGGATCAATTGCAGTCCCTGCGTTCTATGGACTCTCTCTCTGCTGCTCTTCTGGTCGTTCTGCAGCCCCACGTTCAAAGAACTCTCTCGCTGCACCTCTGGTTCAACAGCAGCCCCTGCACCTCCAAGAACCCTCTCCGCTGTGCTGCTGAATCTACTGCAGTCCTTGTGTTCTAAGGACTCTCTCCTGCTGCTCTCCTGGTCGTTCTGCAGCACCACATCCAAAGAACTCTCTCCACTGCAACTCTGGTTCTACAGCAGCCCCAGCGCCTCCTGGAACTATCTCTGTTGTGCTGCTGGATCTACTGCAGCCCCTGTATTCTATGGACTCTTTCTCTGCTGCTCTCCTGGTCGTTCTGCAGCCCCAGGTCCAAAGAACTCTGTCGCTGCACCTCTGGTTCTACAACAGACCCTGCACCTCTAAAGAACTCTCCCAAGACCCAGCTCGGATTCCACTCCGGCGTTCTCCTGCCAGCTTTGGGTTCCGCCCCAAGGCTCACTCTCGATCCTCCAGCTTCCTTCCGTCTGCCTGCTCCTGCACTCATCTCCCATCAGCTCCAGTCCAGTAACAGACTCTGGTTTTCTACCTCCACAACTCATTACTTGCAATAAACTCTCAAAACGAGCTCTGTGTGTGTGTGCTCTGTCCGGGTTCATCGAGACAAATCCTGACAATTACAGCTAGTGTTTTCAAAGAACTGACCCAAATACTGTTCTTATATTGCTAGACCAAAAAGAGTTCAGTTTATTATTGTTAAAGAGTCAAATGAAATAATTCAAAATAATTTGCAAACTGGATGAATATAGCAAATGAGCAAAACCTTTTTTTAATGTTGGATCTACAATAATGTATACATTAATTTCCTACAAAAAAACTGACTAATTTATTTATTTAAAATGATCATATTTTGTAGAGCAGGAAAAAAATGAACATAATTTTTTTGGTAAATGTTTTGGCCCTCGAGTTCCTTTGTCTTGACAATTTTGGCCCATGTACCGAAAAGTTTTGACACCCTGCTGTACAGGCAACTGCAGTAAATTGAGGTAAATAATTTTACATGTCAGGCATGTATGAGAAAGAAAAAGAAAAGGGATGCATGACATATCGGCATTAACATTGGCATCGGCCAGTGTTGGTAATTATTAAGCAATCGGCATCGGCCCGATTAGTAAAAGTGGGCCAATGTTAACTTCTGTTGATCATTTCCTGCTTGCTGACAGTTGTGTTCCGGGAGGGAGAGGAGGGAATTGGTCGAGCGAGCAGTAGCTGATCACGTGATAGTGACTTGCGCAGCCAAGAATAGCACGAGCAGAGAGCCATGTCAGCAGTCTGACACACGAAAAATGTAATATGTAATACTTGCAAGGCCGAGATTATGCGAGGAGGATGCCGCGTTAAGTCGTATAACACCACTAATTTGATATGCCATTTGAAAAACCACCACCCAGACGTTCAAATAATGGCAGGAAGCTAACTGTGCTAAAAGTAGCTAAAAGGTTAAAATGAAACAACGGAACAGATGGAGGCCCAATACAGCAGCATTCGAGCAAACCGACAAATTCTCTAAAGACTAGGGCTGTGTTAAAAAAAATATTTTTCAATTATGAATCAATTCTCATATTAATTCCTAAAGATCGACTCATATAACCAAAGATCAATTTAAATTAAAATTGTACAACCGCGTACACGGTGTTACTATAAAGTCATCAGCAACAAAAAGTACTACATTGAATTGTTTCATGTGACACCAAGCTTGATTCACTGAGTTTATCCTAGCAGGCGGTCCCAAGGACGCGAGCCATCACAGTCCTTTTCTCTGTGCGGTGGGAGCCTGCTGGAAAAGAAAAGGCTCCAAATGCTCAACTACCTAAACTAATGAAACATTTAACCATCCCTTCCCCACTTCATCCCACTTACAAAAAATGTGGATATTGTATTTGTCACAAGAAATGTAGACAACAGGTATGCTCAACTATGACGGTAAAAGGTCAGTGGAGAGTCAGAGCGGAGTCCGCTGGGCTCACAGTCTGCACACAGCTCACCCAAGTATGTGGGTGCTGTGATGTTGTATTTTTATTAGTAAAGCACACAAAGAGCCGACTTTAGCTTAACAACCGTGTTAGTCTGTTTATTAGTTCTTCTTCTGCTCTGAGACCTCACCAGGAACAAAACAAAGCACCAAGCTCCACCTAGTGGTCGGAGCCTTCACACTCCAGTCCGGGAGGTGAATTTTTAATGTGATATTTTTAATAATACACCAGGTTAGTGTCCAAATTTAGTGTCCATTTTGGTTTAATAAAGTGTTTTTGAATTTAATTGAATATAAATAGCAGCTGTAGATATCAATGGTGTCTTTGTTTTCTACCCTGGATCTGTTTGGGTATTCTGCCCCACAGCATGTTTGTGAAAGCAATTGTCTCAACATTCAGGAGAGGGTTTGGTCCTTACAGCCACCACCATTATTTTATTTCCAGCAACCATTACTTTATTAATTTGCTTTTGAATGTTAATATGATACTAGTATCAATATACTGCGATAGACTGGCGACCTGTCCAGGGTGTACCCCGCCTCTCGCTCATTGACAGCTGGAGATAGGCACCAGCACCCCTCGCAACCCCAGCAGGGATAAGCGTGTCGGAAAATGGATGGATGGATGGATAGTATCAATATGTCGCATAACTACATGAAATTCAAGTAACAGCTAAAAACATTTTTTAATACCAGCAATCCAATTTGAGATTGGATTGGATCGAATTCAAAATGATAGAAAAGAATCAATTCAAAATCTTGAGAATCAGAATCGAATTGATTCTTGAAATTTGAATCAATAGTCAGCCCTACTAAAGACAACCCAAAAGCCAAGGTCAATAACAACCAAAATAATGGAAATGATTGCTCTTGACGACCAGCCATTTTCCATAGTAGAGGACCGAGGATTTTGATGGAGCACGTTGAACTCGATACAGTCCTCCAAGTCGGCACTACTTTTCTAACGTTTCCCTCTCGGCTTTGCATGAAGTGGTGGTTGCACATGTCTACAAGTTGTTGGAGAATGTGATGGACATTAGCTTCACTATCGATATATGGACTTAGGATGTAAGTCAAATGAGTATGTTGAGTCTTACAGCCCAGTGGATTGATGAAAACTTTGAAATGAAGTGAGACATTTTGCATGCCCAAGAGTTTGAAGGATCACATAGGGGGGCTGCTATCGCTAGTATTTTTGACTGCATGTTTACTCAGTGGAAAATTAAAAAGGACAATGTGCATGTTGTGCTTCGTGACAATGCGTGGAATATGATAAAGTTTATGGATAAGTGCGTGTTAAAAGCCTGGGCTGCATGGCTCATACACTGCAACTAGTAGTGCACGATGGAGTGTTAAGCCAGCGAAGCATCTCTGACTGTATCACTCTTGGAACGAAAATAGTGGGACATTTTCGCCAGTTTCAGCTTGCCACCTCTTGCTTGAAAGATAAACAAAAAGAGTTAGGCCTGACAACCAAGATGCTACTACAAGATGTTTCGACCAGATGGAGCAGTACGTTGTATATGATGAAACCTCTACTGGATCAGAAGCGTGCAGTGGGTGTGGATGGAGCAGATCATGAGCTGCCTGCCTGTTTAAGCGCACATCAGTGGGGCCTCATTGAAAACACAAACACAAACAAAGAGCTGGGGTCCGTTCTTCGTACGTTGCTTAAAACATCCAAGATCAAATGAGACATCCAAGATGATTTCATCCGGCTAATCATGATCCGGCTAATTGGGTTCTTCGAACACACCTGTTGTTTAGGATTAGTGTCGCTGGATTGAGTTATCTGAGATAACTGCGTCTGCGCGTTCATGCGTTTGTTTAAAAGGGGAAATGTATCGATAGTAGAAACATTGATCAGCAATGCTGCTATTGGCTGTTCAGCATGGCCAAAGAACGCCCACAGTTTTTCTCCCAAGCAGAACAAGAGCTTGGAAGGTTATGCCGAATTTGAGTCATTAATTAAAACAACTGAAAATCTGTTAAAGCCAGGAGAGAGGGCTGGCAAAAAGCAGCAGACAAATTAATGCGTAAATACTGTCCATGGTAGATGTTTCTATCACTTTCTACAGTATGAATTTTTGCATTTTAATAATCTCATATTTGCTTTGTTCTTTTTTGTCAGAGCCTCCACGGGACCCACTAGAACATGGGGAAAAGTAAAAGTGAAATACAAGAATATTCTACAAAATGGTAGCCTTTAATTATTATACTTTATTTTAAAAAAGCACTTGTTATGTCAAGAGATCCAAATTTCAGTGTCATTCCTTAGACATTGGAAGTAAAGGACATGTGCAAACTGGGAATTTTAACAAAAAAAATCTTTATCCATAAAAAATGAAAATTTTCCTCAGTTTACACGGCAAAACTGTATTGCTCCGTGGCTAGATAATCCATCCATAGTTTTTTCTAATACAATATATGGCTCGACAGGAAGCAAGCCTTTCAAAGTAAACTAAACTTCACAATAAAATGGCCCGAACAAATCTTCTTACTGAATAGGATAAAAATAAAAAGCAAACCATCATACAAATAACTTAAATATTTTAGATTTATGGCTCCAACACCACTTTTTCCTCTTTAAAAGCCACTGTTAAATGATGTGTTTGTCTGTTTATTACAGCCACCAAGAAAATCTCTCTACTGTCGCGCTGCGCTCAAGGATCCTGTCTATTGCGCAATACGCGATTAATTCGAAAAAACTCTGCAAATTATTCTTGCACCTTCCGCAACAGGTTGCAGTCGTAAAAATGGACATGGCTACGGCAGACTTCCCTATCTCCTCCGCTTATACAGCCGTGATCTAATCTTGTTTACATGAAATAAGCCTGCTCTCGAGCAGGCTTAAAGTGGCGCACATGTTGCTATGACAACAAGTGCAGGATGTCTTTCGAAGAACCAAACGATCCAAGATCATGCCAAATCGTCAACAATGAAATCCTGCTAACTGAGTTAGCGACGTACGAAGAACGGACCCCTGGTAGCCAATCTACAGCACTCTGTCACATCTTTCTTGCTTTGACACCGTCTTGCTTCAAATAGCATTGCGACTCTTAAACTAAACTTAATGAACATGTTGGCGAGAAAAGGGCTTCTTGATGTGGGGATTGAGGAGGAGGAGAAAAAAGACTGACCACCGCTGAACATTATTTTCTGCAAAGTTCGATGCTCTCCGCGTAGTGATTGTTTTCATACACAAACACGACTCTTCATGGCAACACGCACTCACGCAGCAGTGGCAGGTGGCCAGCTGGAGGTCAGACATGGGTTTTTAGACAGTGGGAAAGGAGTTTTATACCGACTTTAAACGGCTCAACCACCATTTAAAAACCAACGTTGACACACGAGTTTCAGTGAGTAAAAGTGAAAGAAAAAACCCTGCTCCGTTCTCAGTGAAACAGCTGTTCCCTTCCGCTCACAGTGACAGAGGCAGACATTCAAAGGGCAAATACAGCTAAGTTAGACAGTTAAAATACAATAAAAGTTGAAATCTTACTCATATTGTTGTTGGCAATAAGTCTGACATTACCAGCTGCTCTCTGCCAGGGAGGCAACGGAAATTTAAGACCAACACAGCACATTACCAGAAAACTTCAAACGATCCAATAAATTTTAACGTAGAAACTTTTGATTGTTGTAAGTATATTTTTTCAAGGACAATTATATTTTATTAAATTTAAAAGAAAAATAATTTCAGCATAAAAACCAATAGAACAATTATTTTATTAACCCAAGTAATCTTCCCAACCTGACACTAATCTATATCTACATACAACTTCACCCTGTATATGTCTGAGCTCATCTCCTTTAGCACCAATCTCGGTTTCAATGGATTTTATAGCTGATAAGCATAGATGATCGTCATCTATGCTCTTGATTATGTTGGTTGATTAAACAACATTGTTATATATTAATTGTAATGTTAAAGAACTCCTTTCATACGACACTAACTGTTTTTGAAATATCACTCATGCATGGGTTCTGAACTCCTCCATGGTTGTATTTTCTCCTGAGCCACAGCTAATTGGAGTTTGCCTCCATTAGGATGAAAAACTAATGGGGGTATTAGATCCATTCTGAAAGTGCACTAATAGTGCATTTCAGTTAAGATTCACGTGAATCTGAACTGATTGCTGTACAGTGTAAATCACACTGCACCTCAACCAGGAAAATTATTTTGATCAAATTTCTTTCCAAATAAGACTAATTGGCCCACTTATTTAACACACCTTATTTGGCACCGATTTTTTAAAAACAGCAATTGCTACTAAAGCAATAATATTTAAAGTTATGAATTACCATATGTCAAAGGCAGTTGTAAAAAGGCTTAAACAGAAGCAGGACAAGCATAAAGATTAACAAGGGAGAATCCATTATCTTCATATAGACCACTTTGAAAATATTCCTTTCTTCTAAAAGAATCTCATGCACAGGTCTTACGTTCCCACACATGGCCCTGTACATCCAGCCTTTGGCCACTTTGGCTCTTCATATATCTGTCTTGGAGTGAGACTCAAGAAACTTCACACCAAAGGTCCCTAACTTGTAACTGTACTCTTGCCAGATGGATTTCGTTCCACAGAGCTCTACACATCCATCTGGGATTGCTCCATTGGAGATGTATTTCAGTAGGAAGGGCCTTATCAAAAATCCTTGCATATGATTGGATAATCTAAACTGAAACCATCATTTCCACTAACGAAAGCCTTCAAAGCTGTTCTCTGGTATTCTTTTAAAAAATTAATATTTGGTAGATTGGACAACACTGATGAAAAAGCAACATCAATGTTAACGGGTGACCAGATTTCTCTAATGAAAACTGAGGACATCTTTGATTTTGTAAAGTGGGTGGGTGGGCGCAGAGTCTCTGTCGATTGGGTTGGTTTGTTTTGCCTTATCTACAACGCCAACGTGGCTGGGAAGACGCGTTCGGCAAAGCTCTTCTACTACGTTGGGACAGTGGCAGGACGGGTAAATACCTCTTGCTGCGTTAAACTTTTGCCGGGGACAGGTCATCTAAAACGGAGACTCGGGGACGCCTGGTCACCGCTTGCTTCCTTGCTATGAGCCGCCATTGTTGTCTGAATCAAAACCGTTGCTTCTCTGATATGTTACAGCTACGAAAATCCCACCCGGCGATCCTGACTGGCTCATCCATTTTATGTGGTATTGGAGTCCCTCCCAATGGCAGCGATTCCAGATGGATGTGTGGAGCTCGGGAACTACATCCATCTGGCGGGTGTCAGGTTACCTTACTTGATGATCCTCTTGCATAGTTTACAGCGAGCTTTGTATCGCTTGCTGGGAACTGCTTGCAACAAACTCAAAATCATTTATATCAAGTCAAGTCTCACTGAAAATGTAATGTTCTATTTCATTTCAGTGAACCTGTGGGTGCGCGCTCCACAGTATATGAACAATGTGCTTGCGTGCGCACACTCACCCTCTTTCTTCCTCCTGATTCGTTGGAGCTTGTGCCGTGGTCCTGACGTCTTATTGCTGCTCAGGCTGCTGTTTCTCCTAGCAACTTTCTAGCATTAAGTGAGTTGAGTTTCTACTGTGTGGTGAGTTTTTTCTTTAACTCCCATTACAAAAAAGGAACTAACTGCAACAAAACTTTGTGTTGCAGTCACCTGACTGTGAGACTAATCTTCTGCTTTTAGCAGGGTAGTACTTTTTCTTTAAGAGCGCGCGTTCGCTGCCCCCTGGCGCAGAGAGGTATTGTTTTTCAAAATTTTCCAAGAGGACCTGGCTGCAGACCTGGGGTAACGGTTGTGCCATTGACTTAAGTAGTGAGACAGGTATTCAGTGTTTAAACATCACACGCATGCACTCAATACCTGTCTGGGGTGCGCTCAACTCTGATAAACTCTTCTCAACCCCACTGTCCTCGAGCTCCGTGAAGCTGACACCCCACCCATGTAAAAAACATGGGTGGGGTGACCGAATGGTCAGTACTTCGCTTGTGCAGGTTTGTGCTGTTAAAATTATCATTTGTGCTGCTTTGGTTTCGGAGTTATTATGAATTATAATTTCAACAGATGACATCATCAACCCCTCCCACCCATTTTGCTCCAAATCCAACCAAAGTGGTCTACATTTTTCGTTCCTCGTTTTTGCAGGCTTGTGCCGCTAAAACCTGTGTTTGTGCTGCTTTGGGTTTTGAAATATTAAAGAATATGTTTTAAGGTCATCGAGTTCACCATCCCCCCATTTTGCTCTGAATTAAACAGAAATGGTCTACAAACCAGGCGCTAAAATGTAGACCACTTGGTTGGATTCAGAGCAAAATGGGGGGAAGGTGAACACTGGATGACCCTAACAAATAATCTTTAATATCTCCGAAACCAGCTCAAACGATAACTTTAATGACACAAACAAAGCACAAACCATTCAGTTTACATGTTTTTTTTTACATGGGTGGGGTGTCAACTTCACACAGCTCTGCCCTCGCACTCGGTTCCATCTCTGCGCGTGTTTGGCTCCATGTCTGCTCACGCGCTCGACCTGCTCGGCTCCGTCTCTGCGATCTCGACTTCAAAAACTGTCCACACCACCAGCCAATCACAGAAAGTTTATTTTTCATCCTATTAGAGTATTGCTTGCAAATACTGCATTTGGATGGATTAAATCAAAATGCTGCAGCTTTTGACAGAAATTGAAGACAAAAAGAAATGCAGTTGAATATTTTAGCCTAAAATATTTAGAAAAAAATATTTCCTTGAGCTACTAAGTGAGATGTGAAAAATTATGTTTTTCCAAGCTTCTGGGAGGTGATGGAAAAGCCCCTTGTGCGGCCCCTGAGAGACATGTGAGCATTCAAAGACCTTTTTCACAGTCTTGGGGTGGTAGGCCAGCTGCCTCTTACCCAGTCGGCCAGCCAAGGGTTCGTGCCTGCCCCGGGGACCGCAGTGGTTGGAGTCCATCCATGGCCGGTCAACAATCCTGACGGTGCCCTCTGCCGGGCATCAGGTCTTCCCGCACCCACCTCGATGCTTGGTGTCAGTGCACCTCTTGCCTGTGGGTGCTTTCGACTCTGGAGTAGACTTAGACTTAGACTCAACTTTATTTATCCCTTGGGATTGCTCCTTCAGGGAAATTCTGGTTACTGCCTATAATTGAAGCACCATGCTCCACATTTCCAAGGCGTTCAACAGACTACAGAGACAGACGGTTCTCTTTCTGCTATACTGGCCAACAAAATTGCAATTCTGCTGTCCATATGTCCTCTGGAGCCTTTGGGAGCAAAGCAGGAGTTCTATTCCCCATACTTCCTTGTTCTGAAGCACACATGTGGGTTTTGTTACATTCTGGATTTGAGGCAGTTGAACAACTATCTCAAGATCCTCCCCTTCAAGATGCTCAGGCTGTCAACCTTGTTTCCGAGCATTCGAGCAGGCGATTGGTTCACCACAGTAGACCTTTTCGATGCTTAGTACAATGTGCTTCCGTTTGGCCTGTCCCTGTCACCAAGGACATTCACAAAATGCATAGATGCTGCATTTTCCCCTCTCAGACAGCAGGATATTTGTGTCCTCAATTATCTGGACAATGGGTGGTTTGCGCCCCCTCGCTAGAACTCGCCCATCGGCCCACTTCTGCCGTTCTTGCGTCCCTTTAGCCGAGTAGGTCGTGGTGTATCTGGGACTCATTCTGAATTCTGTTACGATTAGGGCATGTCTGACACCCAAGCATCTGTGTGCCATCAAAGAGTGCATCTTGCACTGCCTTGCTTAGCGCACTGTAGTTGCCTGGCAATGCCAGAGACTGCTGGTTCTCTTGGCAGCAGGAGCCCAAGCGGTGCTCCTGGGATTGTTGCACACACAGCATTTTAAGCTTTGGTTTGTGTGCCAGAAACTGTCCATGCCACGAGACAGGTTCAAACGGGTGGTACACTCACCCAAGAGCCAAAATGTTCTTGCATCTGCTTAAAGACTGTCGCAGAAGGGGTTCCCTTAGGTCTCGGAGCTGCCAGGGTCACTGTGACAACAGGCTGGGGTCCTGTTTGGGAAGGCAGGTCTGCCCGAAGGACTTGGGATTCTGTACATAGGACTTGGCACATCAGCCTCCTAGAGATGGAGGCAGACAAGTGATGGTACAAACTGTCAACATGGAAGTGGTGTCCTACATCCATCACCAAGGAGTTCTGAGGTCTCCCTCGCTCCATGCCAGAGCATGCCGACCCCTGCTGTGGGCTTAGTCGGAGGGGATGTCTCTTAGAGCCTTTCATTTCCCCGGCCCCCTGAATACTGCAGCAGATCTGCTGTCCAGAGGGGCTCCTCATCCTGGCAAATGTCATCTTCACCCACAAGTACTTAGACTTAGACAAACTTTGTTGTCTAAGTCTTGTCGAGTGCATACAAAACAAAATTTCTTTGCATACAGGTTACGACAATGTAATGAGATTGCAATTGAAATACAATAACATTACAATATAGAGTGCAGCAGTGATAAGGATGTACAGTGAAGGAAAAAAGCATTTAAAAAAAAAAAGTAGCTGAACCGCTCTGGGCGAGCCATGGTGGATCTGTTTGCTACAGAGGCCAATGCCCATTGTCCCCTGTGGATCTCAATGAACGACCCACCGGGGTCCCTGGGGATGGATTCACTGAGCCAAGTCTGGCCACAGGTGCTGCTCTATGTGTTCCCCCCACTACTTCTCCTTCCTGCTCTGCTCAATAGGATGAGGTTGTCGCAGGCTCATATTTCGTTGGTGGCTCTGAACTGGCCACAGAGACCCTGGATGTCTCAGGTGTATGAGATGCTGGACGGGAGCCCATGGCGGATCCCAAACAGGTTGGACTTGCTGTCTCAAGGACAGAGCAGGATATGGCATCTGAGGCCGGAGGCCCTGAGCCTTCATGTATGGCTCTTGAATGGGGGAGTTGACACGCTTTTGGGCGAGTTGCTTCTGTGGTTGACGGTTCACAGGCTCCCTCCACCCAGCTTCTTTATGGTTGTTGGTGGAGACTGTTTATGGAATGGTGTCACGGTGCGGGTGTGGACCCTGTCTCCTGTGATAGGTGGCAATTCTGTCGTTCCTTCAACTCCTTTTCAACAAAGGTCGGTCTGAATCCACCCTGAGGGGTTTTCTTGCCACTCTCTCTACAGCTCATGAGAGCTGTGATGGACTGATGCCAGGTGCACATCCGTTGGTAGCTAGCCAGTTAAGTTAGTAATGTTATTAGCAAGTCTGTTAACGTAATGCCTAGTAGGCATTACGTTAGTAGACGTATAATTTATATTACAATATAAATATATTACAAATCTTGGTGTTATTTTTGACCAAGACATGTCATTTAAATCCCATATTAAACAGGTTTCCAGAGTTTCCTTTTTTCACCTCCGGAATATCGCCAAAATTAGAAGCATTCTGTCCAGGAGTGATGTGAAAAACTAGTCCATGCATTTGTTACTTCAAGGCTGGACTATTGTAATTCTTTACTATCAGGAAGTCCACAAAATACAGTTCAAAGTCTTCAGCTGATCCAAAATGCTGCAGCAAGAGTTCTGATGAAAATCAACAAGAGGGATCATATTTCTCCTATTTTAGCTTCCCTTCATTGGCTTCCTGTTAAATCAAGAATAGAATTTAAAATTCTTCTTCTAACGTATAAAGCCCTTAATAATCAAGCTCCATCATATATCAGAGCTCTGATTACCCCGTATGTTCCTAACAGAGCACTTCGCTCTCAGACTGCAGGTCTGCTGGTGGTTCCTAGAGTCTCTAAAAGTAGAATGGGAGGCAGATCCTTTAGTTATCAGGCTCCTCTCCTGTGGAACACACTCCCAGTTTTGGTCCGTGAGGCAGACACCCTGTCTACTTTTAAGACTAATCTTAAAACCTTCCTTTTTGACAAAGCTTATAACTAGAGTGGCTCATGTTACTCTGAGCTACCTTTATAGTTTTACTGCTATAGGCTTAGGCTACTGGAGGACACCTTGCGTTTCTGCTGATGCGATTGTAAGTAACATTGGAATGGTTTCTCTCTCTCTCTCTGTGTGCATGTTCATACTTTCACTGTGTTAGCCGGGCATACACTGTACGCTGTACGAGTTTTTCAGTCGTGGTACTTATATACATCTCAAACTGTGTGACGGAACCACGGGGTTTAAAAGTTCACCGCTCATCTGTGTGCTGATCTGTGTTCTCAAACTGTGCGACGGAACCGCGGGGTTTAAAAGTTCACCGCTCATCTGTGTGCTGATCTGTGTTCTCAAACTGTGCGACGGAACCGCGGGGTTTAAAAGTTCACCGCTCATCTGTGTGCTGATCTGTGTTCTCAAACTGTACCGCGCGACGCTCGGACGCGGCTCAGGAGGCACCGTGCGTCGGGGGGAATGGAGGGGAGAGAGAAAAGACGAGACGCCCCGGCGGCCGCGCGGCATACGGAAACAGACGGTCCGCGCGACGCGCTGGCCGTCTGTTTCCGTATGCCGCGGAAACAGACCCCCGCCCTCCCCAACCCCCCCCCGCGAGCTGACGTCCGGGCCCAGCGGGACCCGGGCGGAGGTCGCTTCGGGGACGCCCGCTCCCCTCACTCCACTGGCGGGGACGGAGAGGAGGGGAGGGTGCCCCCTCGTAGCTCTGCTTGAACAGCAGGATGGTGATTCGTTGCGTTCGCCTGTCTGCTAAGCTCAAAACAACCGCGCCTGGCTTGACGGAGAAACCAGGAGAACAGCTGAGCCTCTTTACGACAGTGCACTTTTACTTTCGCCCTCTGGGGGGAGCCTCGCTGGAAAATCAACCCCGGCTGCATAGTATACCTTTAAGGTTTTAGATCTCGCTCTTATAGTTGCAGAAGGCCTGCAGAAAGCAGAGAAATATGTTGTGACTATGACATTTAATTGGTCCTTCGAGCCGGATCCCAATACACCGGATGATTCCTGTGGGTGAGGTGAACTGGGTGAAAAGTCATTGACCACTGCATTCAAATAATTTTTCAAGGGCCTAGTCCATCTCGCCTCCGGGTTTCTGACTGTTGACGGGAAGTCCGAGGGAGGATTGACAGCAGTGGTGAGTGGATTTGTTTTTTTAAAGGTGTAAATGAGTAACTGAGGGGTATTGCGCATAGATGGATAACGGAGTCCGAGAAAGTCCGTGATAACAAACCCTATCATCCTTGGCACTGATAGGTACACTAAGGGGTAACAGAGCCCAAAAAGTCTGTGTAGAGAAAAAAACAAAATAGGATAACGGCGTCCAGAGAATAGGCCGTGTAATTCGAGGATAGGGCGACAGTGTCCTACAAAATTAAAGTCTGCATTGTGTGTTTGTGTGTATGACTGGAAAATTAAATAACACTAGGTATTTTCTTTTCATTTAAAAACAGTTGGATTGTAAGTAACAAGCCTTTGTGGAGGTCTAGCAAGAATTCTCCACTCGAAAGAGTTGAAGTGAGAATTACCACAACAGGTATTTATTGTTACCCCACGGTGAAAAAATCCCAGCCTATAGAACACCCTATGTGTTACAGGACTGGACCAAATTTATAAAAATGGGAAAGGGACAAAGAAAAACGTTGAAACAGCTCCAGAGTAAAGACTGGAAATTCATGGAACAGCAGGACCCTGATAAAATAAAACCTTTAGCTTCCTGGGTAAAAGAATAAAATGCAGGTTTAAGGGGTGATTCAACAAACAAAAATAGCTAAAATTACAGGAAGGTATTATTATTAAATGAAGAGATTTAAAAGGGGATCCCACAGAAACAATTTGGGAGTCTTTGAAAATACACCGGTTAGACAAGGAGGGATTTAAAGGTCCCGTAGAAAAAGGAAAAGAAAAACAAAGTGTCGCAGAAGACTCTTTTCGCGCAAGCTGTCTGTCTGATATGTTTTTGTTTTTGTTATATCTTGTCCAACGTAATGTGTCGTTTAATGGGATCATTGCATGAAACGAGAGAATGTTTGAGTCCACAGCGCTTGAGAGTGTGTGTGTGTGCGCGAGTGTGTCTGTGTGTGTAAATCTGCGTATATGTGTGTGCATATGTGTGGCTCAGAATAGCGTCTGAGTGAAGAGATTTACAGTGGAAAAGTACTGTGTGGAGTTGATCTTCGTGAAGGGAGAATTTGGCCAGAATAGTGGTGAAAAGTTATTAGGCACCCGCCTATGCATTGAAAATGCATGGCGGAGGCCTTATGTTATGCACCTAATAAGGATTTCTTTATTATTAGGCGCCCGCCTATGCATTGAAAATGCATGGTGGAGGCCTTATACTATCCACCTAATAAGGGGTTCTTTATTCCTTATTTTTCATCCGTCACCGTTAATACAGGCCGAACCGTAGGGTCTACCCCCACAAACTATATATCAAAACGTTCGTCTCGACGCCGTGAAGCGGGCTTTTTGTACTTGACGCCATTTAAAGTTAACGTGGTGACAAAATTAACCAAAAACCACTTCTCAAAACCACTTCCTAGACACAGTTGACCTCTCCATTATGCAGAGCTCAGCCTGACACTTTTTTCTGGTACAGTGGTTTAGGTGTTGGGCTGGTGCACCAAAGGTCGCAGGTTCGCAACCAGCTGGGGATACCCAATATATATATATATATATATATATTTTTTTTTTTTTTACAAGTAACAAATAAATAATTTGAACAACTGATATAAATGAATGATGAAAAAAATTGCAACAGCAAGAACTACTGCTCATTAGCAGGCGCAATATGGACTTTTCAGCTCTGCACCGTCTCACATCAAAAAACAACAGTTTTCCTGAAGTTTTTTTTAATCTATTTTTCACCGGACTTTTTCTTCCAAAACTGCACCGCATTGCTGCGCAATAGCACACAGGAATTTCTGGACCTTCGGAGCAATAACAGTGATACATTTATTATCGCCGATATTCCCGTCATCCTAGAGATCTCCAGAACACTGGATCCTGCCGACTTCTCCCGGCCGGGCGGAAGTGCAACTCAGCCGGCGACCGGAACATAAACAAAGCCTGTGAACCGCGGAGGGGGGTGCGTGCTAGGCTAAAGCTAACACCACACTGGGTATCTTTTCTTTCAAAACTGCACCGCGTTGCTGCGCTATAGCACACATGAGTTTCTGGCCCTTCGAAGCTACAACAGTGATACATTTAACAGGTGTTACGGTAGCTGGTTGCGCTGCTGATAATATAAAGATGAGGAACAGAGCGCACACCTAGAGGGGCGGTAATGATCCTTTTGGATGTCTTCAGCACCCATTAAAACACGAAGAAGAAGAAGGGCGCATCACTTTTAAAACAGAAGAGGAAGTGGAAGTTCGTTGTCATAAACGGTGATGCGGAGCTGTTATGGTAAGTGTGTTAAGCCGGACATACACTGTACGAGTTTTTCAGTCGTGGTGCTTATATACATCTCAAACTGTGCGACGGAACCGTGGGTTTAAAAGTTCACCGCTCACGATCTGTGTACGGCGCAACGCTCGGACGCCACCGGAGTGCTCATACTGTAGAAGAAGAAGAAGAAGAAGATGAAGAAGAAGAAGAAGAAGAAGGATGGGGAAGGATCCGGGAGGCGGAAGTGTACGGTCGGAAGAGTTGGATTTGGAGCGGCGCGGGAAAAACAAAACATAAAAATATATCGGATTTGGAAAAGGTGGATTTGGCATAAACTGGTATGTGAATGGTTCTGGTGGAAATGGAGGTAGAAATAGAGGAAGGTATGGATTTAGAAGGGTGGACGCCAGTGGGAAGAGGAAGAGGGAGAGGACGTGGAAGAAATAAAACAGATGAAGGAAAGGGAATTCAAGGCAGTAAACGAGAACTGGAAGGAAGTAGTTCGGATGAAGAAAGGATAGTTAGGAGGAAACTTGTGAGGGAGGAATTTAAAATAATATTAAAACTTAAAAATGAACAGGAACAGGATAACATCAGCCCCATTGTGGTGTCAAGAGAAATAAAAAAGAAAATTGGAGATGTCGAAATGGTAAAGATTTTGCGAGATGGAAACCTATTGGTTGTCTGTAAAAACGAAGAACAAATGAATAAGGCTTTAAATGTGGATAATATTTGTAAAAAAAACTGTGTTGGAGAAAAAAGTGTTGGGAGAAAATAAAAAGATTAGAGGAGTGATTTATGGGATCCCTCTAGATGAAGATCTTGAGAAACTTAAGAGAAGTATTGGGGGTGCAAAAGTGAACAACTTGAAAAGATTGTCCAGAACAATAAATGGAGAAAGAGTAGGAAGTTTATCGATTCTCATTGAATTCGAAGAAAAAGAATTGCCACAAAACATTAAAATAGGTTATCTCAGTTTTCAGGTCAGACCATATATCCCTCCACCAATTCGTTGTTTCAAATGCCAAAGGTACGGACACATAGCAGCAGTTTGTAAAGGAAAGCAGAGATGTCCAAAATGTGGGGAAGATCACAAGTTTGAAGAATGTAAAGAAGTACAAGAAAAATGTTGTAACTGTGGAGGGCAACATAGAGTTACATATGGAGGGTGTGAAGAAAGAAAGAAGGCGAAAGAAATCATACAGATGAAAATGACAAAAAACATAAGCTATGCAGAAGCAGTTAAAAATGTGAAGGAACAGAAAACAAGAAAAAGTGAACAAACACCGAGTCAAAATCCATTGCAAGCCAAAATACATTCAGAGGAAAATATCACAATATCAGTAGAAAAACTAATATTATTTGTAGCTTATGTAATCAATTGCACTGACCAAGCCAAGCATAAAACTGAGAAGATTAAAATAATAGTGAGAGGAGCTGAAAAGTTTTTGGGGTTTAAAGAAGGATCATGGGAAAATATAAACAAAAAGTTGGAGGGAGATGGGAAACCAGGACCATCAGGTGAAAGTAATTTATGTTAATATTACAGTGGAACGCAAGAAGTTTAATTGCTAACGGACAGGAACTTAAAGGTTATATTGACCGTCTTGAAGATCAACCAGAAGTTATTTGTGTTCAGGAAACATGGTTAAAAACAACATTAGATTTTGTGATTAAAGGATTTAATAGTATAAGAAGAGATCGACAGGAGGGAGGGGGAGGAGGATGTGGAATATTTATAAAGCAAGGGATACAATATCAGATATTAGGGAAAGGAAAAGAACTTGAATTTATAGTAATTGAGATATGGGAACAAGAAGGTAAATTTAAAATAATAAATTTTTATAATCCATGTAAAACATTATCAATTGAAATAATGGAGGAGTTAACTGAATATTTGGAAGGGAAAGTAATTTGGTGTGGGGATTTTAATGCAAATAGTACATTATGGGGTAAATGTAATGATAAAAATGGACAAGTTATAGAAGAATTAATGTAAATGAAAAATCTTGTATGCATTAATGGTGGGAGGGGAACAAGAATCAATGTAAGAACAGGGATGTAATCAGTTTTAGATTTAACAATAGTATCAAATGTTTTAGCTGGTAATTGTGAGTGGTTCATTGATAAGAATTCAACAATAGGTAGTGATCATTATCCCATAACAATTAGAGTAGGATTACATTTAAATTATAAGAATATAAAGGTCAATAAAAAACTCAATTTCAATAAGGCAGACTGGATTAAATTTAGGTACTTGAGTCAAAATAACTTGGAAAAAGTAGATATAAGAATGGATATAAATGATATAAATCTAAACATTTGTAAGATAATCATGGAAGCAGCAGGTCATTCTATAAAGAAAACAGGGTGTAAAAATTATAAGAAAATGGTACCGTGGTGGACAAATGAATGTAAAGAAGCAATAAAGTTAAGAAATAAAGCATTTAAGGTACTAAAAGGTAATCCAATTTATAAGAATTTAACTGATTATAAAAGAAAACAAGCAATAGTAAGGAGAACTATTAAGAATGCAAAAAGAGAGTATTGGAGAAGTTTTTGTAGTACAATAGGGAGAGACACAAAAATAGAAAAAATATGGAAAATAATTAAAAGAATGAATGGCATAAAAAGAGAGTTTGAATATCCTATATTAAAAATAGATAGTATAAATATAATAAAAGATGTAGATAAAGTTGAAATATTGGCAAGAACATTTAGTAAAATTCACAGTTCAAATAATATTAGTGAAGATGGAAGAAAAGGAAGAGAAAATACAAAACTTAAATATAAAGATTTATTAGAAAGTATTGAAGAAACAAATAATTTATTGAATGTTGAGTTTACAAAAGTTGAATTGAATGATGCACTTAGAAAGACAAAAAATACAGCACCAGGTAAAGATGAAATTTGGTATAGAATGATAAGTCAACTTAGTGAAAAATCAAAAGATATAATATTGCAATTATATAATAAAATTTGGGAGGAGGGAAAATTACCGATTAACTGGAAGGAATCAATTATAGTACCAATAGCTAAACCAGGAAAAGATAATTCAAACCCACAAAATTACAGACCAATAGCGTTAACATCAAATCTATGTAAAATAATGGAAGAAATGATTAATAATAGACTAGTATATTATTTAAATAATAAAGGATATATGTCAAAATATCAAAGTGGTTTTCGAAAAGGGAGAAGTACTAATGATTCAACACTATGTCTTGAACATGAAATTATAAGAGCACAAGTAAATAAAGAAAGTGTAGTGGCAGTGTTTTTTGATATAGAAAAAGCATACGATATGATGTGGGTTGAGGGATTATTAATTAAATTATACATGTTGGGTATTAAAGGGAAAATATTTAAATGGATTAAAGACTTTTTAACAAATAGGAAAATACAAGTCAGAATTGGTGAAGTTATATCAGAAAAATTTATAGTAGAAAATGGAACCCCGCAGGGGAGTATTATAAGTCCGTTATTGTTCTCAATTATGATAAATGATGTATTTAAAGATATTGGAAAAGGAATGGGGTGTTCACTTTTTGCAGATGATGGAGCTGTTTGGAAAAGAGGGAAAAATGTAGATTTCATTGTAAAGAAATTACAAGAGGTTATTATTGAAATAGAGAAATGGGCGTTGCAATGGGGATTTAAGTTTTCAGTTGGAAAAACAAAAGTAATAATATTTAATCAGAAAAAAATAAACAGGGAAATAAAATTAAAATTATATAAACAAGAATTAGAGCAAGTAAAGTGTATAAAATTTTTAGGATTATGGTTTGATGAAAAACTAAAATGGAATATACATATTCAAAATATTATTGATAAATGTAAGAAAATCTTAAATATTATGAGATGCTTGGCTGGCAGTGACTGGGGAGCAGATAGGCAATCACTAAAACAGATTTATACAGGTATGATTAGATCTAACATAGATTTTGGATGTATAGTTTACGGTTCAGCAGCTAAAACACATCTGGCTAAATTAGACATTATTCAACATCAGGCATTAAGATTATGTACTGGAGCATTTAAAACCACACCAACAGCAGCAATAGAAGTAGAAATGGGAGAAATGCCATTAGATTTAAGAAGAACAAAACTAGAAATAAATTATTGGCTGAATTTAAAAGGTAATAACTTAGAACATCCAACTTGTGAAATTTTAAATCCATGTTGGGAAAAAGAAAAGAAAGAAATGAGGAGTTTTGGATGGACAATTGAAAATAAAATAAAAGAATTTAAAATGAATAAATTAGAAATTACTCAAACAACACCAATATCAATTATACCACCATGGATTTTACCAGAAGCGACAGTAGATATGACAATAATGGAAAAGAAACAAGATAAATCTTACATTGTAGATAGTTATTCAGTACAGTTACAGTACATTTAAACAATTATTATCAATATATTCAAATTTATACAGATGCATCAAAAATAAATGAAAAAATAGGAATAGCATTTGTAGTACCAGAATTCAATATAAGAATGGGAAAACGAATTACAGACGGATTATCAGTATACACAGGAGAAATGTTAGCAATATTATTAGCTTTACAATGGGTAGAAGACTTAAAACCATTAAAAACAGTCATTTGTTCAGATTCAAGTTCTGCATTATTAAGTTTAAAATATAATAAATCAGATAGTAGGATGGACATTTTATTAGAAATATTTCATACATTATTCAGAATACAAAACATGGGTTTAATAGTTATATTTGTGTGGGTTCCAGCGCATATTGGGGTTGAAGGAAATGAGAGGGCAGATAAATTAGCAAAGAGGGCAATTCAAAATCCTTTAAATTTTATCATCAAAACAAGTAAATCTGAGGGAAAGAGTATGATTAAAGGAAAACTTATGGAAAAATGGCAAAAAAGGTGGGATGAAGAAAAAACAGGTAGATGGTTTTATAAAATTCAAAAAACAGTAAGAGGAAAAAGAAATGGAAGACGAAATAGAAAAGAGGAGAGGGTGATAACAAGATTAAGATTTGGGCATACGGGACTTAATTATACACTTTATAAAATTCAAAAGCATAATACCGGTAAATGTGATTATTGTGGAAAATATGAAACAGTAGAACATGTTATATTAGAATGTAATAAATATGAAAGAGAGAGAACTTATATGAAGAAAGAGTTCAAATGTATTAAGGAAAAGATTAATTTGTTAGATATTTTGAGGAAGCATTTGGGGAGTAAACATATACAAATAGTTATTCAATATTTAAAGAAAACTAAATTATATCATAGAATTTGATTATAGAAGGAGTAAATTATATAAATGAGTAGAATATTAAGGTACAGATAGATAGATAGATAGATAGATAGATAGATAGATAGATAGATAGATAGATAGATAGATAGATAGATAGATAGATAGATAGATAGATAGATAGATAGATATATATAGGTATATATAGATAAAATAGACCATTAAGAACCACACTCCATACCAGTAAGTGGCGGTAATGCTACTTAAAGTTTGTTGCCAACCGCCATAAAACTCCACAAGAAGAAGAAGAAGAAGAAGAAGAAGAAGAAGAAGAAGAAGAAGAAGAAGAAGAAGAAGAAGAAGAAGAAGAAGAAGAAGAAGGAGAAGACGGAAGTGTCGATGGCTACTGTAAACATTACCGAAGAGAAACGCGCTGCTTGGCAATATGTGCAATTTTGTGTGCAGAAAGCCCTAAAAAGAAAAGGCGACGACGTATTTGGAGAAAGACATGGCTGAGGAAACATGACTACTACGGTCTGCCAGTTTTACAGAAAGAACTTGAGGTAAGCTGGCGACAGTTGTCGTGCCAAACTAGGTATCCCCGCCAGGATTTGTATCCCCTGCGTCGGGAGCGCGCATTCAGCTTGCTGAACGCAGTAAACTCGGCCTCATTTCCAGCCAATTCGGCGTGAAAATCAAGATGTTTTATTTCTCTTAGCGAAATATAGGAATAGTGCCTTTACATTATCGTTCAGTTAATGGGTTAAAATTGAAAACGTAACACTTGTTAGTACGATCGTAAGGGATTGCTATGTCGGTTAAAATTAGACTGATCACTCAGTAAAACACGTTCTGATAAAGTAAACGGCTCTGTGGTCATCTCCAGATGTGTCACGAAAGTATTAGCTTTATGTCATTAGATTGTTGCATGTCTGTCTGCTGAAACTAAAACCCCACCTTCCTGAGTCCATCACAGCTGTCTACTTGTTCGTTTTTTTGTGTGGATAGACCCGCATGAATGGATTATATAAAGCTGATTCCAAGTGTGATCAAATGAACACAGAATAAAGTTACTGCCAAAATGATCAGATCTAATGATATTTTAATTCAGCCAAGAACCATATTCAGAAAACAAGATGTGTCGCTTTAAAAAAAGAACAGTATATGAGGAGTTTCAAAATATATATATATTACAATTTTATTAGAATAGGATGTTTAAAAAATATTTGGACTTCACATTAAAAGTTTTATTGATTTCAAACACTGCAGCCAATTGTTATATGTGCTGACCAGACAGGTTGGTCTGAAAGTTTCCTCTCTAAGGAAACCCAGCAGGTTGCATCAAGTCTCTCCAAGCAGTTTCACTCATCCTGAAAGAGCATAGAGCCACAGTGGACAGTCGTCTGCATTGTTGATGGCTTTGCAGCAATCCCTCATACTAAGCATTCATGAAGCTTCATATTCATAAGTTAAACTGCTATCCTTAGGTTGTATATATATATATATATATATATATATATATATATATATATATATATATACATATATATATATATATATATATATATATATATATATATATATATATATATATATATTTATTAAGGGTGCTCCGATCAGGATTTTTGGGGCCGATCACCGATTGCTGAAAGCAGTATTGGTTGATACCGATCACCGGTCACCGATCACTGGGTCTATCAGAAGCCTTCTATTTATCATGTCATATATTAAATTTTGATAGTCTTAACAAAAATGTATATGTATTAAAATTAACAGAAGATAATGTATTGTGAATTGTCAACTGTATACTTTTATTGACAGGAAACGTTCAAAATTTTATTTCCTTAGAAACATTTTAAACAGCTTAGAGCTTAACAAATAAGCCTTGTTATTTCTAAATAAGATAAAAAAAATCTGTCAATGTTAATTTACACAAACTTAAAGTGTACTTAAACTTAAAGTGCAGAGCAAAGAAAACAAAATCAAATATTTTGGGATGCCATGATAAAAGGCATAAGGTATGTATTTTAGGCTTGTCCTGCGGTAATTAACTGAAAATAGAAACCATGAAGGAACAGTCACACATCTTTAGATAATGTATCAGTAATTCTTTGGCTCTAAAATGTCCTTTTAATCACTGCAGACATTTTTCAGTAGTAATAAAGTTTTGTAAATTTCCAACAAATGCCAACTTTAAATGTTCTTTTAGCTCCTTTAAATCTACATACATTTAAAGTGCATAGCATGGAAATCATGAGTCAATGAGAAAGAAAGAAGAGGAATAGTGATTAGTAAAGCCATTTCTCTTAAAGCTTACTTGTTAAGCATCAATGGCAGATTTTTCTTTAGAAATATAAGCATCTCTGCATTTTTGGCAGACAGCTTGTTCCTCTTCTCATCTACAATATTCCCTGCTGTGCTAAAAAGTCGCTCACTATCTACACTTGTGCATGGAGCACAGAGGTAGGCTTGTGCTGCTTGTGCGAGAGCGGGGAAACGACCTTTATTGTCTCGCCAAAAAACAAGCAGCTGTCCGCTCCGTGGGATGACTGGCTCTGATAGGTAGAGGTTCATCTGCGATGTTGAGCTGCTGATGTCACCGCCACCATGTTCCCCGTCTTCATCCAACAACTCAGCATACATAGCGTGTAAGGAGCCAGCTCGTGGTACTTTCTCTGGGGGCTCGGTGCCAGTCGCTTCCAAACTTGCCTCTCCATTTTGCTGCTCCTGTCCAGTAGCAAGGACATCAGAAAGCAGCCCGCGAATCTGGGGCTTGAGTGCGTCGGAGAAATATCGGTCTTTATACCTATTTTTTAGAGGACATAGACATTGTTCCATTATTTAACATATTTCATAGTTTATGCTCTGCTCTTGTTTTGATTAGTGAACTAGTTTTGGCCAAATAGGCAATAGCATACTCCAAATTTGCATTTTTACTCTGTAGTCTTAACTCTTCTTCCAAATGTTTATTTTTCTGGTACATTTGAATGAAATGCCAGCCAGCCTGCCTACTAAAAGATTAGAACACTAATCATTTCAGGCATGTATCAGTCATTTAGGCCAAGATAGATTTTTTTCTTGCGAGAGGAATTTGGAAACTTACTTAAGAATTCAATATATTCAATTAATATTGACACGAGACACAGAGAGAAAAAGAGTTGTGTGAATTAAGTTCTCACCTCGGATCGAGCACTGTTGCGATGGTATACAGGTGCTTCGATTGAATGTCACTGAATCTGTTCTGGACCGCTTCCAACAATGCTGCTTTTGAAGTTTTTACACCGTGGTCCGTCTCAGCGGCTTTCTCCAGAAGACGGGTTAAGGCTCTGATGGATGGTATAACATCTGCAGCCGATGCAGTTGATGAGCTGATCTGGTGCGTGAGCTCTTCAAACGGGGCTAGTAGAGAAATCATATTTTCCACCAATTTCCACTGGCTGCCAGTGAACATGGAAGGCAAGTCATAGTCAGCTCCATAAGCACATAGGGCACGCTTCTGTTCCATCAGACTCTGTAGCATATTAACTGTACTGTTCCACCTGGTAGGTACATCCTGTTGCAGCCTGTTAATAGGCTGGCCAAGTTGCTTCTGAATATTTTGAAGTCGAGAGTAGGCAAGGTGGGAATGTTTGAAATGACCGACGATGCGTCTTCCACAGGCTATTATATCAGCGATGCTGCGTTGTGATAGAACTCCGTCGGCAACGGCAAGCTGCAGTGTATGAGCCATGCACGGCAGGCTGGGTAGATCTGCATCCCTCATGGCCTTTACCATGTTCTTGGCATTATCCGTGAGAATAACGTGCACTTTTTCCTTCGGGATTCCCCATGCGCGAAACATGTCGCAGAATGCGGCAGCAAGAGCCTCCGCGGTGTGTGACCCCGAAAATTCTTGAGAATGAAGAACAACTTTTTTTAACTCAAAGTTCTGATTAATAAACTGCGCAGTTAGGCTCAACATGGACATGGGACATACATTTGAACTCCAAATGTCACTTGTGAAGCTGATTGATGTGATGTTGTCCTTCATCAGGGTGTCAACATGTGCAAACACGGTTTGGTATAACTGCGGCAGGCAAACATCAGTGAAATATTTACGCCCGGGCAGAGTGTAGCGGGAATCCATGTAATACATGAGTCGCCGGAACCCTTCGTCTTACACAATTGACAGCGGCTGGTGATCTAAGCATATGAATTTCATTATTTTGGCTGATATTTCCTTTTTTTTCTTGCTGTCATTACTGTAGGGTTGCTGTCGTTGCAATGTCTCCGTTACAGACAGCTGAGTAAGTGGCGCCGGAGCTGCTACACGACACCGCTCTCTCTCTGCCTTAGCGCTAGCTAACTTTGAAAACTCCTCGTATTCCTTCCTGTGACTAACCTTCAAATGTCTTATGAGATTGGTGGTGTTAAACTGTCTTTGGAGCTTTCCGCCTCGTGGAATTTCCTTGGCACACACGTTGCAAATCGCTAATGTATTGTCTTTGTCAGACACCTTAAAGAACAGCCAGACTGGTGAATGTAGGGAGGCTGCCATTTTAGCTGCGCGTAGATTTTTTTTTTCTCACGAGTAGCGCGTCTCTAGCTTCGTGAGACCATCCTGATCTCGCGAGCTTTCACTCGCAGATCAGTCTGGCCATAGACATAATATAATAATATAATATTATATATATATATATATATATATATATATATATATATATATATATATATATATATATATATATATAATATCTTTATATATAATATATATAATATTTATATATGTGTATGAGTCTGGCTACTCTCCGTTAAAGAAAATTTGGAGCCGTTCACCAAACGAACGTCCAATCAGTGTTGGCTTTGAGGCGCTGTCGCACTTCTCGTTGCGCTAGTGTTAGCTAGCGTTAGCGTGGCTATCGAGCAAGTTTTATCGGAATTACAGAGTATTTCTTCACTGAAAGAAGAGCAAACGGCAAATATTCTTTGCCGACATGTTGCTTATTTGCTGAGCTAATGAGCCTTTACCTGCAGCAGCAAGAGTAGCCTGGCTTGTGGTTGTTTTCGTCGTCGCTCTGTTAGTACGTCATATGCTTCGTTAATCTGATTGGTTTATTTGGCCCGTCTATCACCAACATAGGCCAATGAGCTAACCAGTATTTTCGCCCCTTCCCAAAATTACTTCAACGGAAGGTTTCCAGGAGAGTCAGGTTAGCGCGTCTCATCGGCCCATCTGATCGGCCTTTATGGAGACCGCCGATCAAACTATTTAAAACCTTTATCGGCCGATAACGATCGGTGACCGATCAATCGGAGCACCCTTAATAAATATATATATATATATATATATATATATATATATATGTATATGTATATATATATATATATATATATATATATATATATATATAGGGCTGCACAGTGGCGTAGTGGGTAGCACTGTTGCCAATGTTGTGTGCATTGCAATATTTTGAGCAAAACTGTGCTCTTACCCTGCTAATTGGACCTTCACACTCTGCTCTTATTGGTTCAATGTGCAATTAATGATGATTGGCCACCAGGCTGGTCCAATTTAGCCATGAAACCTCCCACATTAAAATGAGAGGTGTTTCAGTTTCATTGTCCAACTCCTGTATATAGTGTATTTTACTTACTGAATTGAGTTACTGAAATAATTGTCTATACTTTTATTTATTAAAGGAGAAGTCCGGTCAAAATCAGAATTCAAACTGCTGAAAGTACTTTAAATATAAAACTACTACATACTGTGCAAAAAATTATACGTTTTTTTAATTATACAAGAATAATTCTCATTTAATCATGTTTATGTGGAGGAATCCATCTTGGTCAAGAATAGTACTGTCACCTCCCATTTTTTGACGTCACTCGGCGGACCCGCTGTTGAGCAAGTTTCAACGCTCTGTTTGTCACGGCGCACTATTTTCCAAGATGGCGACTGGTGCTCTGTACGAAGCAGAGTGATGAAGTATTTAGTGACAGTGATGAGAGTTCCGTGGAGTATCATCATCTGATAGCGATATGGATGTTTTAGAAGAGTTTCTTGACAGAAACCGGACTTTTGACGGAATCCAGCGTACCTATTTCCATTGCAAACTCAGTCGGGTCCTACAGTATATGTATATATACACGCGCGTGTGTGTGTGTGTGTGTGTGTGTGTGCGCGCGCGCGCTCCGCGCAGCACGGCTTTGCCGGCGCTGCAGCAGAGCGTGCGCACACACACACACAGCGGAGGAGAGATCGCGCTGAAGTGACTTAAGTTATATATTTGCCCCCTAGTAAATAGGGCAGGTGGTCATTATTGTATAAATAATAAAATATAAAACCATTTCAGCACATGCTGGGCGGAGCACGGCTTTGCCAGCGCTGCAGCAGAGCACACACACACACACACACACACACACACACACACAGCGGAGGAGAGATCGCGCTGAAGTGACTTAAGTTATATATTTGCCCCCTAGCAAATAGGGCAGGTGGTCATTATTGTATAAGTATTAAAATATAAAAGCATTCCAGCACATGCTGGGGCGGAGGGATACCATGTGGTATCCCTCCGCCCCTCTGGTCGGTAACCATCCCCGTAACTTCTAAATTAAAAATTTAAAAATAACTTACTGAAAATCCTGGCCCTCATGTCATGTTCAAAACATTCTTCTTCGAGATGGTCACTGCATATGACGTGTTTTCTCTCTGGCCAGAAGTTAGATGGCAAATCCGCTCTTCAAGTTGGCAATCCAGCGCCGAGCCCGGTGGCTCATGAATCGGGAAGTTGAAATAAGCTATGTTTTTTCCACTTTTACCAGTTGTGTTGGAACATCCGATGGCCATGCACGTGGGCATTGTTGCTTCAGCAATAGCTCTTGGGAATGTCAGCGGTGAAGTCCTCTGGAAATCCGAAATAATTATTGATGATCGCAGCTGTGTAGAACGGCTCCTATTGACTTTGCATGGAAAGCGGAGAGAAATGCTGTCGCCGCTTCCGCTTTTCTACGTCGCAGGATGTGATGTCAAACGCCCCTTACTGCCCAAATATGGGCAGTAATGTCAGCCCCCATACACAGTGATTCAGACGACAATTTATGTTTTTATTTTCTTATTGATTAAAGATAAGTTCATTAAATAACCACGAACGTATTAGTTTTAGTTATAGCTAATGATACCCTGATTTTTCCTTGTTGACCGGACTTCCCCTTTAAGATTTAATTCTAGTGTTTATGTAAGGCAGAGGTTACAAATGTAAACGTTACGACCTTTTGTTTGGACCGTTTTTGCCTTTTCTTCTTTCTATTAAAAACGGCTCTACGAAAAGAAGTGGAAACAACGCCCCCAAAATGACGCTTGTGGCCAAAAAGTGTATTATGTCAGTAGTGGTTTAGGACTACCGTAGCAAATGAATGGGAAACGTTGACCGTCGGCTGTCGCCAATTAGCTGCATCTCAGATCGATATACGCAGTTTGCAGCTCTGCAGACGCAAAGTTTTCCCGGTCGGCAGGTTTTGATGAAGACAAATCCTTTTCACTCAGAAGGTTTGATTTTAAAATCCCCAAGCGATGAGAGCCTACGACCAAGGAACTCGGAAGCTTTGCCTTTGACGGTCACGCCCACCACCAGGCGGGCGCCTTCTTCAACTTCTTCAGAAGTTGAACGATTCTAGTTATTAGGCGCCCGCCTATGCATTGAAAATGCATGGCGGAGGCCTTATGCTATGCACCTAATAAGGGTTTCTTTATTATTATTATTATAGTACCGTTAATACAGCCCGAACCGTAGGGTCTACCTCCACATACCATATATCGAAACGTTGGTCTCGACGCCGCGATCAGGGCTTTTTGTACTTGACGCCGTTTCGGCTTACGGTTGGAACAAAATTCACCAAAAACCACTTCTTCAACACAGTTGACCTTTCAAAAATGCGCGGCTGAGCACGGCACTGGTGTTATGGGGGAGTGGGTTAGGTGTCGGGCTGCAAAGCAGAAGATCGTAGGTTCGACTCCAAGCTGTGCCAATTTCAGAGAATTACATTTTCACCCAATATTTCATTTCCCTTTGGCATATATCCAGCATATATCTTAAATATACCAAATACTACAATAAAACATAATCAAATTCATCACAATCTCTTCTGGAATAATAAAAAACATGTGATCAGAACAACATAGTAATATCATTAGAAAAAGGAGGAACAAACGTTATTGATTTTAAAGTGATTAATGCCGTGATTAAATTAAAATGGCTGCAGACTTTTATTAAAAATTAAAAGAATTTATGGTTTATTTTCCCTTCACAATTTAAAAAAAAAATTGGAGGAAGGAATTTCTCTTAAGATGTAACTTTGATCCGGCAACATTACCGATTAAATTGTCAGACTACCACAGAAGCATTCCAAAAATATGTTAAAAGTTTTCATGTCTTGATTAAGTTACTGGAAAATAACCGTAAATTAACAAAATAAATTTGATTTGTAACAAATGGGGACCGCGGGCAGTTTGTTTTGGATGGATTTGCCTTATGATGACGTCATCGGGACCCGAGTCTGACCAGCCGAGTTGGAGCCGTTTTACACAGTTGATCATCAACAATTTTTTCGGATTTCCAGAGGACTGCACCATTGACATTCGCAGGAGCTATTGCTGAAGCAACAATGCCCACGTACATGGCCATTGGATGTTCCAACACAACTGGTAAAATTGGAAAAAACATTGCTTATTTCAACTTTCCATAAGCTAACCGGGCTCGTAGCTGGATTGCCATCTTGAAGAGAGCTTGCCAGAGAGAAAACACGTCATATGCAGTGACCATTTCGAAACACGTCATATGCAGTGACCATTTCGAAGAAGAATGTTTTGAACATGACATGAGAGCAAGGATTTTCGGTAAGTTATTTTTAAATTTTAAATTTTTACATTAGAATTTGCAGGGATTTTACCGACCAGAGGGGCGGAGGGATACCACATGTGATGTGATATCCCTCCGCCCCAGCATGTGCTGAAAGCTTTTATATTTTAATATTTATAGAATAATTACCACCTGCCCTATTTACTAGGGGGCAAATATATAACTTAAGTCACTTCAGCGATCTCTCCTCCGCTGTGTGTGTGTGTGTCTGTCGGCAAAGCCGTGCTGCGCGGAGCGCGCTGCGCACACACACACACACACACATTGAGCGCGCAGCGAGACAGGTATTAAGCGTTTAAACACATAAACCTACAAATACTGCATAAACTTTACTAAAAAAATTTTGCGTTTCGAAACGGTCGCAAGCGCATGCGCACTGTAGCTCACAGCCGGACTGCTTTTGCTCCGAGTCTTGGGGGGAATAAAAGCCTGGGGCCCCGCGGTCTTTATAATATGGTGGTTGGGAGGGGGGAGACTGCAGTTTAGCATAGTAGCATATGAAGTCTTCTGAATTGAGTGCGTCGGAACCAATCTGAGCGCGCAGCGAGACAGGTATTCAGCGTTTAAACATGACATGCGCGCTCAACTTTCAAACTGTGCTCAAACGCTACCCTCGCGCTCGGCTCTGTTTGCTCGCGTGCGCAACCTTCTCTCCTTCCAGGCTAAACGCCAGTTGTGCGCTCGATCGTTTGTTAATCCGTTTGCTTGGTTCTGTCTCACTGATTTCGATTATACACTGGAGTGCGGATTTTGCCGAAAAACTGAAGTCCCTGGCCGCCATCTTGCTACTCCCTACTCTCACAGAATGCATGTAAAATAAAATTAGGCATAGCTTATCTCTTGAAAGTCTAATATAAATAAAAATGCATTTCAATAACATCTGTGCATATGTGTGCAGATTTAAACACAAATCATAGGGTTGTATTCAACTGAATTACACTGAATAAGTTTAGTGCTTGTAAACATTCTTAGCTTTTCAATATGTAGTGATTACCGACAGTCACTGCTCACAGAAGGTGGAGTATTTAATGGTCAAATGCAGACCTTATTACCTCCCAAGTCAATACTGTATATATATATATATATATATATATATATATATATATATATATATATATATATATATATATATGTATGTATATATGTATGTATATATATATATATATATATATATATATATATATATATATATATATATATGTATGTATGTATGTATGTATGTATGTATGTATGTATATATATATATATATATATATATATATATATATATATATATATATATATATATATGTATGTATATATATATATATGTATATATATGTATGTATATATATATATGTATATATATGTATGTGTATATATATATATATATATATGTATATATATATGTATGTATATATATGTATATATATGCATATATATATATGTATGCATATATATATGTATATATATATATGTATATATATATATATGTATATATATATATATGTATATATATATATGTATATATATATATGTATATATATATATATGTATATATATATATGTATATATATATATATGTATATATATATATGTATATATATGTGTATATATATGTGTATATATATGTGTATATATATATATGTGTATATTGTTTATTTATTTGGATCCCCATTAGCTGTCAGTAATTTGACAGCTACTCTTCCTGGGGTCCTTTTAAAATTATACAAATACACAAAACATATCAAATGATCACATCATAAGAACAACTATACATTTCAACTTATTTCATATTACAGTACAATCTGTTACACAATTATTCAAATATTAAGGCTTTCAACAAAGTATTTTTTTTTAAAGTGTTTTAAATGCGCCTTTCGTAGTAGCAGTCAAGATGTTATGTGGCAGTTTGTTCCACAGAGTCACAGCTCTGAACAGCACAGACCTGCACACTGCTTCTGTTCTTGGAATGGGTTGAGTCAAATGACCAAAAGCTGCCTGCCTGGTTGAATAATTGTGCTCATTTCTCACATAATGTAACAAGCTGAACAAAAGAGAAGGTTTTCCACAAACAATAATATTCCTCAGGAAACACAAAAAAGTCTCTCCTCTAGTCTGAGCCACGACAGACGCACATGCAGCTCAGCAGAGCTCTGAGTCCACACACAGGGCAGTCCCAGTGCCAGCCTGGCTGCTCTGTTCTGTGCGGTTTGTAGTTTAGCCAGATGTTTCTGAGCTGCACCTGACCATACCACAGAGCAGTAGTCCAGGTGAGACAGCACTAATGATTTAATCACCAAAATTCTAGAGGCTGAAGTCATGAAAGATCTGAATCTTTTAATGCAAGACATATTTCTTCCCATCTTTTTCACCACCGTATCTACATGTTTTGCCCAGGATAGCTGCTCATCAAATGTTACTCCAAGAAGTTTCACCTCTTGAACCTGTTCTATGTCCATATCCTTTAGCACAATATCAAGTTTATCATCACATTTTTTATTCCTAGCTTTAAATAACATACACTTTGTCTTTGAAACATTCAAGGTTAGGCTGTTCTCATTAATCCAGGCCAGAAGCACCTGCAAATCCAACTGCAGTGTTTCTTTTAACTCTGATATCTTTGTTGCTGCAAAGTAAAGTGTAGAATCGTCTGCATAAAGAGTTATGTTGCACCTTTTTAGGACAAATGGAATGTCATTAATAAAAATCGAGAACAGCAATGGTCCTAGGCAACTGCCTTGTGGTACACCACACTGCATTTGTTGAGGTGATGAAAAGCTTCCATTAAAAAACAAACATTGTGATCTAGATGTTAAATAATTTTGTATCCATTTCAGAGGAGTGGCACCAAATCTGTATGCCGATAACTTTTCAAGTAACATTTGATGATGCACTAAATCAAATGCAGCACTAAAATCCAAAAACACTGCACCAACTATCAATTTTTTGTCTATGCTAAACAACCAATTCTATGTCATTTCTGTAAGAGCTGTACATGTCGAGTGATTTTCCTTATATGCATGCTGTGATTCAAAAATCAATTTGTTACAGTTTAAATATGTTGAAATCTGTCCAAAAACAACCCTTTCCAGCAATTGACTAAGTATAGGCAGAATACTAATGGGCCTACTATTGACTGCCGAGAGGCTAACATTGGTAGTTTTTGAAAGAGGAAGTATTTTAGCAGATTTCCACATTTGAGGGAAGACCCCTTCTGTCAAGCTTAGATTAAACAAATGGCAGACTGGTGAAGCTATCACACTTGCAGCCATTTTCAGTAATTTGCCATCAATCTCATCCATTCCTGATGATTTGTTTTCATGTAAACTTAGAAGCAGACTTTTAACTTTCTAACAATCAAATCATTGATTATTTGAGATGAAGTGCCCAGATTGCTGTAACACTTTGTATCATTCATTAACTTATATATTTTATCATAATAATATTTACCAAAATGGTCTGCAATATCTTTACCTTTTGTTAAAAAAGTCCATTTACTTCTAAAAATGCTGGTGTCTTAATTTTACTTCTGCCCATTAACTCATTTAAGGTATTCCACAGTTGTTTACCATCATTTTTCTTTTGGTCTATCGACTTTCTATAATAATCCCTTTTTTTCTTTCTATTGAGCGTAGTCACTTTATTTCTCTCTTTACAATAAGCTTTCCATTTCACAGGAAATGCCACTTTGCCTAAAACACAGGCTTCGTTTTTTAGGGAGTCCCTATATGCCATGCTCTGTCTAAGCTCATCATCAATCCATGGGGCTTTGTTTGCTCTTACTGTAAACTTTTTAAGTGGTGCATGCTTATTTACAACTGAGAGAAACAAATCACTGAATAATTTAACAGCCATATCCACATCTTTTGTACATAGCACAAGGCTCCAATCTATCTCCTTCAAATCACTGATGAATTCCTCCACCGTAAAATTTTTATAGCTTCTTCTAAGTATTATTTTTGGCCCACTTTTAGGCGCTTTACCTTTTCTGGCTAAAGCCACTATATTGTGATCTGAAAAACCAACTGGAACAGAAACTACCTGAGAGCACCTAGAGCTATGGTTTGTGAATATTTGATCAATGCATGTTGAGGACATATGCCCAAATTCATTACAGAATATTCTAGTTGGTTGTTTGACCAGCTGTTTAAGATTACAAATTCTTAATGCACTTTTTAGCTTTTTCTTAAGTTGACAATATATATATATAATGTGTGTGTATGTATGTATATATATATATATATATATATATATATATATATATATATATATATACAGGGGTTGGACAATGAAACTGAGACATCTGGTTTTAGACCACAATAATTTATTAGTATGGTGTAGGGCCTCCTTTTGCGGCCAATCCAGCGTCAATTCGTCTTGGGAATGACATATACAAGTCCTGCACAGTGGTCAGAGGGATTTTAAACCATTCTTCTTGCAGGATAGTGGCCAGGTCACGACGTGATGCTGGTGGAGGAAACTGTTTCCTGACTCGCTCCTCCAAAACACCCCAAAGTGGCTCAATAATATTTACAGTTGTGGTCAAAAGTGTACATACACTTGTAAAAAAATCATAATGTTATGGCTGTCTTGAGTCTTCAATAAGTTCTACAACTCTTATTTTTCTGTGATAGAGTTATCGGAACACATACATGTTTGTCACAAAAAACAGTCATAAAGTTTGGTTCTTTCATAAATTTATTATGGGTCTGCTGAAAATGTCACCAAATCTGCTGGGTCAAAAATATACATACAGCAACATTAGTATTTGGTTACATGTCCCTTGGCCATTTTCACGGCAACTAGGCGCTTTTGGTAGCCATCCACAAGGTCCTGGCAAGCTTCAGGTCGAATGTTTGACCACTCTTCTTGACAGAATTGGTGCAGTTCAGCTAAATGTGATGGTTTTCTTGCATGAACCTGTTTCTTTAGCACTGTCCACATGTTCTCAATGGGGTTTAAGTCAGGACTTTGGGAAGGCCATTCTAAAACCTTAATTCTAGCCTGGTTTAGCCATTCCTTTACCACTTTTGATGTGTGTTTTGGGTCATTGTCTTGTTGGAACACCCAACTGCGCCCAAGACCCAACCTTCGGGCTGATGGTTTTAAGTTTTCCTGCAGAATTTGGAGGTAATCCTCCTTCTTCATTATCCCATTTACTTTCTGCAAAGAACCAGTTCCACTGGCAGCAAAACATCCCCAGAGCATAATACTACCACCACCATGCTTGACAGTAGGCATGGTGTTCCTGGGATTAAAGGCCTCACCTTTTCTCCTCCAAACATATTGCTGGGTGTTGTGGCCAAACAGCTCAATTTTTGTTTCGTCTGACCAGAGAACTTTCCTCCAGAAGGTTTTATCTTTGTCCATGTGATCAGCAGCAAACTTCAGCCGAGTCATAAGGTGCCTTTTCTGGAGCAAGGGCTTCTTTCTTGCACGGCAGCCTCTCAGTCCATGCCGATGTAAAACACGCTTGACTGTGGAGACTGACACCTGTGTTCCATCAGCTTCCAAATCCTTGCAGACCTGCTTCTTGGTGATTCTTGGTTGACTCTTGACCATCCTGACCAATCTCCTCTCGGCAGCATGTGATAGCTTGCGTTTTCTTCCTGATCGTGGCAGTGACACAACTGTTCCATGCACTTTATACTTGCGTATAATTGTCTGCACAGTTGCTCTTGGGACCTGTAGCTGCTTTGAAATGGCTCCAAGTGACTTCCCTGACTTGTTCAAGTCAATAATTCGCTTTTTCAGATCCACACTGAGTTCCTTTGACTTTCCCATTGTAGCTTTTGTAGCTGAGTCTAATCACTGGGTCAAATGAGCCCTATTTAAATGGGCTCATGAGAAGTCAACAGCTGTAGTCAATCAGAATCACTTAGAAGAAGTGAAGAGGCCATGACATGAAGCTAATTTGATTGACACAACTCGCTACATCACCAAAGTTGACAAATTTTGTTGCTGTATGTATATTTTTGACCCAGCAGATTTGGTGACATTTTCAGCAGACCCATAATAAATTTATGAAAGAACCAAACTTTATGACTGTTTTTTGTGACAAACATGTATGTGTTCCGATCACTCTATCACAGAAAAATAAGAGTTGTAGAACTTATTGAAGACTCAAGACAGCCATAACATTATGATTTTTTTACAAGTGTATGTACACTTTTGACCACAACTGTAGATCTGGTGACTGTGCAGGCCATGGGAGATGTTCAACTTCACTTTCATGTTCATCAAACCAATCTTTCACGAGTCTTGCTGTGTGTATGGGTGCATTGTCATCCTGATACACGGCACCTCCTTCAGGATACAATGTTTGAACCATTGGATGCACATGGTCCTTCAGAATGGTTCGGTAGTCCTTGGCAGTGACGCGCCCATCTAGCACAAGTATGGGGCCAAGGGAATGACATGATATGGCAGCCCAAACCATCACTGAGCCACCCCCATGCTTCACTCTGGGCATGCAACAGTCTGGGTGGTACGCTTCTTTGGGGCTTCTCCACACCGTAACTCTCCCGGATGTGGGGAAAACAGTAAAGGTGGACTCATCAGAGAACAATACATGTTTCAAATTGTCCACAGCCCAAGATTTGCGCTCCTTGCACCATTGAAACCGACGTTTGGCATTGGCACGAGTGACCAAAGGTTTGGCTATAGCAGCCCGGCCGTGGATATTGACCCTGTGGAGCTCCCGACGAACAGTTTTGGTGGAAATAGGAGAGTTGAGGTGCACATTTAATTCTGCTGTGATTTGGGGAGCAGTGGTTTTATGTTTTTTGGATACAATCCGGGTTAGCACCCGAACAACCCTTTCAGACAGCTTCCTCTTGCGTCCACAGTTAATCCTGTTGGATGTGGTTCGTCCTTCTTGGTGGTATGCTGACATTACCCTGGATACCGTGGCTCTTGATACATCACAAAGACTTGCTGTCTTGGTCACAGATGCGCCAGCAATACGTGCACCAACAATTTGTTCTCTTTTAAACTCTGGTATGTCACCCATAATGTGGTGTGCATTGCAATATTTTGAGCAAAACTGTGCTCTTACCCTGCTAATTGGACCTTCACACTCTGCTCTTATTGGTTCAATGTGCAATTAATGAAGATTGGCCACCAGGCTGGTCCAATTTAGCCATGAAACCTCCCACACTAAAGTGAGAGGTGTTTCAGTTTCATTGTCCAACCCCTGTATATATTGTATTTCACTTACTGAATTGAGTTACTGAAATAATTGTCTATACTTTTATTTATTAAGATTTAATTCTAGTGTTTATGTAAGGCAGAGGTTACAAATGTAAATGTTACAACCTTTTGTTTGGACCGTTTTTGCCTTTCCTTCTTTCTACTAAAAACGGCTCTAAGAGAAGAGGTGGAAACAACGCCCCCAAAATGACGCTTGTGGCCAAAAAGTGTATTATGTCAGTAGTGGTTTAGGACTACCGTAGCAAATGAATGGGAAACGTTTACCGTCGGCTGTCGCCAATTAGCTCATTAGCTGCGTCTCAGATCGAAATACGCAGTTTGCAGCTCTGCAGACGCAAAGTTTTCCCGGTCGGCAGGTTTTGATGAAGACAAATGCTTTTCACTCAGAAGGTTTGATTTTAAAATCCCCAAGCGATGAGAGCCTACGACCAAGGAACTCGGAAGCTTTGCCTTTGACGGTCATGCCCACCACCAGGCGGGCGCCTTCTTCAACTTCTTCAGAAGTTGAACGATTCTAGTTAGGCGCCCGCCTATGCATTGAAAATGCATGGCGGAGGCCTTATGTTATGCACCTATTTAGGCACCCGCCTATGCATTGAAAATGCATGGCGGAGGCCTTATGTTATGCACCTAATAAGGATTTCTTTATTATTAGGCGCCCGCCTATGCATTGAAAATGCATGGCGGAGGCCTTATGTTATGCACCTATTTCTTTATTAGGCGCCCGCCTATGCATTGAAAATGCATGGCGGAGGCCTTATGCTATGCACCTAATAAGGATTTCTTTATTATTATTATTATTGTTTATTAATCTTCCGTCACCGTTAATACAGCCCAAACCGTAGGGTGTACCCCCACATACTATATATCGAAACGTTCGTCTCGACGCCGCGATCAGGGCTTTTTGTACTTGACGGCATTTCGACTTACGGTTGGAACAAAATTCGCAAAAAACCACCGAAAAATGGTCATTTTCAACACTCTACTGTGTCGTCATGCTTTCACCTACGAACATCGTTTAACTTCCAGTTTGTAGATATATCTTTGAACTATTCAGAAGTGCAAACGGTATGTGGATATCTTTTATCGTTTTCTAATCACGCCATTTTAAGTTACCATGGTGACAAAATTAACCAAACAACTTTAGCCCACTCGCTCAATTGTCACTCTACGTGCACAAATTATACATCAACATGTAGGTATTTCTGTCTGGATTCAGGAAATGTAACCCTCATTGGTGTAGGTCTTTTAGATTTCTTGCAAATCACCTCAGACCGGCAACAACCCCAAAGTGAAACTTATGCGAAAAACACCAAACAACTTTAGCCTTCTCGCTCAATTTACACTCTACGTAGACAAATTATACATCAAAACATAGGTCTTTTTGTCTGGATTCAGAAAATGTAACCCTCATTGCTGTAGGACTTATAGATTTTTTTCATCACGCCATTTTCACCTACCCTGGTGACAAAATTATCCAGAAACCAACAAACAACTTTAGCCTACTTGCTCAATTTTCACTCTACATGCACAAATTATACATCAAAACGTAGGTAGTTTTGTCTGGAATCAGGAAATGTAACCCTTATTGGTGTAGGTCTTATAGATTTTTCGCAAATCACCTCAGACCGGCAGCAACCCCAAAGTCAAAATTATGCAAAAAACAACGAACAACTTGAGCCTACTCGCTCAATTTTCTCTCTACATGCACAAATTATACATCAAAACGTAGGTCTTCTTGTCTGGATTCAGGAAATGTAACCCTCATTGGTGTAGGACTTATAGAATTTTCGCAAATCACCTCAGACCGGCAACAACACCAAACCTTCCCCAAATTCAGCAAGTTGTTTGGGTTTTTTTTGTGCTGCAGCCATCCATCCAGAGCCGGTCAAAGCCATAGGCGTACTAAGGGGCTGCTTGGGCCCACCGGTGCAATGGGGGGGCCCCCAAATTTTTACAGGCCGAACCGTAGGGTGTACCCCCACTTACTATATATCGAAACGTTCGTCTCGACGACGCGATGCAGGCTTTTTACACTTGACGTCATTTCCAGTTACGGTTGGAACAACATTTGCAAAAAAACACAGAAAAATGGCAATTTTCAACGCTCTACTGTGTCCTCATGCTTTCACCTATGAACATTGTATTACTTCCAGTTTGTAGATATATCTTTGAACTATTCAGAAGTGCAAACGGAATGTGGATATCTTTTATTGTTTTCTCATCACGCCATTTTCAGTTACCATGGTGACAAAATTCTCCAAAAAACACCAAACAACTTGAGCCTACTCGCTCAATTTTCACTCTACGTAGTCAAATTATACATCAAAACGTAGGTCTTTTTGTCTGGATTCAGGAAATGTAACCCTCATTGGTGTAGAACTTACAGATTTTTCGCAAATCACCTCAGACCGGCAACAACCCCAAACCCTCCCCAAATTGAGCGAGTAAGCTGCAGTTGTTGGGGCCGGTCAAAGCCATAGGCGTACTAAGGGGCCGCTTGGGCCCACCGGTGCAATGGGGGGCCCCCCAAATTTTCCTTTTTTTTTTTATTTTTTTTTTTTACAAGTAACAATTAAATTACTTCAGTTATCCGCACCAACAGGCGGGCGCCTTCTTCAACTTCTTCAGAAGTTGAACGTTTCTAGTTATTGTTTATTAATCTTCCGTCACCGTTAATACAGCCCGAACCGTAGGGTCTACCCCCACATACTATATATCGAAACGTTCGTCTCGACGCCGCGATCAGGGCTTTTTGTACTTGACGCCATTTCGACTTACGGTTGGAACAAAATTCGCAAAAAACCACCGAAAAATGGTCATTTTCAACACTCTACTGTGTCGTCATGCTTTCACCTACGAACATCGTTTAACTTCCAGTTTGTAGATATATCTTTGAACTATTCAGAAGTGAAAACGGAATGTGGATATCTTTTATCGTTTTCTCATCACGCCATTTTCAGTTACCATGGTGACAAAATTCTCCAAAAAAACACAGAACAACTTTAGCCTACTTGCTCAATTTTCACTCTACGTGCACAAATTATACATCAACACGTAGGTATTTCTGTCTGGATTCAGGAAATGTAACCCTCATTGGTGTAGGTCTTTTAGATTTCTTGCAAATCACCTCAGACCGGCAACAACCCAAAAGTGAAACTTATGCGAAAAACACCAAACAACTTTAGCCTACTCGCTCAATTTAAACTCTACGTAGACAAATTATACATCAAAACGTAGGTCTTTTTGTCTGGATTCAGAAAATGTAACCCTCATTGCTGTAGGACTTATAGATTTTTTTCATCACGCCATTTTCACCTACCCTGGTGACAAAATTATCCAGAAACCAACAAACAACTTTAGCCTACTTGCTAAATTTTCACTCTACATGCACAAATTATACATCAAAACGTAGGTAGTTTTGTCTGGAATCAGGAAATGTAACCCTTATTGGTGTAGGTCTTATAGATTTTTCGCAAATCACCTCAGACCGGCAGCAACCCCAAAGTCAAAATTATACAAAAAACAACGAACAACTTGAGCCTACTCGCTCAATTTTCACTCTACGTAGTCAAATTATACATCAAAACGTAGGTCTTCTTGTCTGGATTCAGGAAATGTAACCCTCATTGGTGTAGGACTTATAGAATTTTCGCAAATCACCTCAGACCGGCAACAACCCCAAACCTTCCCCAAATTCAGCGAGTTGTTTGGGGTTTTTTGTGCTGCAGCCATCCATCCAGAGCCGGTCAAAGCCATAGGCGTACTAAGGGGCTGCTTGGGCCCACCGGTGCAATGGGGGGGCCCCCAAATTTTTACAGGCCGAACCGTAGGGTGTACCCCCACTTACTATATATCGAAACGTTCGTCTTGACGACGCGATGCAGGCTTTTTGCACTTGACGTCATTTCCAGTTACGGTTGGAACAACATTTGCAAAAAAACACAGAAAAATGGCAATTTTCAACGCTCTACTGTGTCCTCATGCTTTCACCTACGAACATTGTTTAACTTCCAGTTTGTAGATATATCTTTGAACTATTCAGAAGTGCAAACGGAATGTGGATATCTTTTATCGTTTTCTCATCACGCCATTTTTAGTTACCATGGTGACAAAATTCTCCAAAAAACACCAAACAACTTTTGCCTACTCGCTCAATTTTCACTCTACGTGCACGGATTATACATCAAAACGTAGGTATTTCTGCCTGGATTTAGGAAATGTAACCCTCATTGGTGTCGGTGTTTTAGATTTTTCGCAAATCACCTCAGACCGGCAACAACCCCAAAGTCAAACTTATGCGAAAAAGACCAAACAACTTCAGCATACTCGCTCAATTTTCAATCTACGTAGACAAATTATACATCAAAACGTAGGTCTTTTTGTCTGGATTCAGAATATGTAACCCTCATTGGTGTAGGTCTTATAGAATTTTCGCAAATCACCTCAGACCGACAGCAACTCCAAAGTCAAAATTATGCAAAAAACAACGAACAACTTGAGCCTACTCGCTCAATTTTCACTCTACGTAGACAAATCATACATCAAAACGTAGGTATTTCTGTCTGGATTCAGGAAATGTAACCCTCATTGCTGTAGGTCTTATAGATTTTTCGCAAATCACCTCAGACCGGCAACAACCCCAACGTCAAAATAATATAAAAAAGACAGAACAACTTTAGCCTACTTGCTCAATTTTCACTCTACGTGCACAAATTATACATCAACACATAGGTATTTCTGTCTGGATTCAGGAAATGTAACCCTCATTGGTGTAGGTCTTTTAGATTTCTTGCAAATCACCTCAGACCGGCAACAACCCCAAAGTGAAACTTATGCGAAAAACACCAAACAACTTTAGCCTACTCGCTCAATTTTCACTCTACATAGACAAATTATACATCAAAACGTAGGTCTTTTTGTCAGGATTCAGAAAATATAACCCTCATTGGTGTAGGACTTGTAGATTTTTTTCATCACGCCATTTTCAGTTACCATGGTGACAAAATTATCCAAAAACCAACAAACAACATTAGCCTACTTGCTCAATTTTCACTCTACATGCACAAATTATACATCAAAAGGTAGGTCTTTTTGTCTGGATTCAGGAAATGTAACCCTCATTGGTGTAGGTCTTACAGATTTTTCGCAAATCACCTCAGACCGGCAGCAACCCCAAAGTCAAAATTATGCAAAAAACAACAAACAACTTGAGCCTACTCGCTCAATTTTCAAGGATAATTTTTAAACAACCAAAGATATTTGAAATAAGCAGCATTCGATCTGAACAGCTTACAATTTCCTTTCCACCACATACAGAGAGAGACACATTTATAATTCTTACAAGCTCTTAACAGATATACCTTACACCCTACAAAAGCTCAGCCTAACCAACACTCAGAAGCTTTGCCTTTAACGGTTACGCACACCACCAGGCGGGCGCCTTCTTCAACTTCTTCAGAAGTTGAACGTTTCTAGTTAGGCGCCCGCCTATGCATTGAAAATGCATGGTGGAGGCCTTATGTTATGCACCTATTTCTTTATTATTGTTTATTAATCTTCCGTCACCGTTAATACAGCCCGAACCGTAGGGTCTACCCCCACATACTATATATCGAAACGTTCGTCTCGACGCCGCGATCAGGGCTTTTTGTACTTGACGCCATTTCGACTTACGGTTGGAACAAAATTTGCAAAAAACCACCGAAAAATGGTAATTTTCAACACTCTACTGTGTCGTCATGCTTTCACCTACGAACATCGTTTAACTTCCAGTTTGTAGATATATCTTTGAACTATTCAGAAGTGAAAACGGAATGTGGATATCTTTTATCGTTTTCTCATCACGCCATTTTCAGTTACCATGGTGACAAAATTCTCCAAAAAACACAGAACAACTTTAGCCTACTTGCTCAATTTTCACTCTACGTGCACAAATTATACATCAACACGTAAGTATTTCTGTCTGGATTCAGGAAATGTAACCCTCATTGGTGTAGGTCTTTTAGATTTCTTGCAAATCACCTCAGACCGGCAACAACCCCAAAGTGAAACTTATGCGAAAAACACCAAACAACTTTAGCCTACTCGCTCAATTTAAACTCTACGTAGACAAATTATACATCAAAACGTAGGTCTTTTTGTCTGGATTCAGAAAATGTAACCCTCATTGCTGTAGGACTTATAGATTTTTTTCATCACGCCATTTTCACCTACCCTGGTGACAAAATTATCCAGAAACCAACAAACAACTTTAGCCTACTTGCTCAATTTTCACTCTACATGCACAAATTATACATCAAAACGTAGGTAGTTTTGTCTGGAATCAGGAAATGTAACCCTTATTGGTGTAGGTCTTATAGATTTTTCGCAAATCACCTCAGACCGGCAGCAACCCCAAAGTCAAAATTATACAAAAAACAACGAACAACTTGAGCCTACTCGCTCAATTTTCACTCTACGTAGTCAAATTATACATCAAAACGTAGCCATCCATCCAGAGCCGGTCAAAGCCATAGGCGTACTAAGGGGCTGCTTGGGCCCACCGGTGCAATGGGGGGGCCCCCAAATTTTTACAGGCCGAACCGTAGGGTGTACCCCCACTTACTATATATCGAAACGTTCGTCTCGACGACGCGATGCAGGCTTTTTGCACTTGACGTCATTTCCAGTTACGGTTGGAACAACATTTGCAAAAAACCACCGAAAAATTGTCATTTTCAACACTCTAACGTCATGCTTTCACCTACGAACATCGTTTAACTTCCAGTTTGTAGATATATCTTTGAACTATTCAGAAGTGCAAACGCAATGTGGATATCTTTTAACTTTCTTTTCATCACACCATTTTCAGTTACCATGGTGACAAAATTCTCCAAAAAAAACACCAAACAACTTTTGCCTACTTGCTCAATTTTCACTCTACGTGCACAAATTATACATCAAAACGTAGGTATTTCTGCCTGGATTTAGGAAATGTAACCCTCATTGGTGTAGGTGTTTTAGATTTTTCGCAAATCACCTCAGACCGGCAACAACCCCAAAGTGAAACTTATGTCAATGTCAATGTCAAATTTATTTATTTAGCACTTTAAAACAGGCATAGAACTGCACCAAAGTGCTGTACAAGAGTGACAACAACAGAAATGAATAAAACAAAGTATCAAACACTACTTTAATTAAATGCCAAAGAATAAAAATAAGTTTTAAGAAGCAATTTAAAATGATCCAGGCTATGGGCAGATCTAATTTGGAAAGGTAGAGTGTTCCATAGAGAAGGAGCAACAGCAGAAAAAGCCCGATCTCCTTTCCTCTTAAGTCTGGTCCGAGGAACTGTTAGTAAAAGCTGATTATTAGAACGTAGGGTTCTGGACATGGGCTGAAATTTTAAAAGTTCCAGAAGATAAGGGGGAGCTAATCCATTTAAAGCTTTATAAGTTAATAAAAGAATCTTAAAATCTATTCGATAAAAAACAGGCAGCCAATGTAAAGAGGCCAGTATGGGCCTTATATGGTCACGCTTCCTGGTTCCTGTAAGAAGCCGAGCTGCTGCGTTCTGGATCATTTGAAGTCGCTGCATCTGTGAATTTTCCAGGCCTCTATATAATGAATTACAGTAGTCCAAACGAGATGTGATGAAGGCATGGATAAGTCCTTCAAAGTCTTTTAAACAAAAATAAGATTTAACTTTAGCTAAAATACGCAGGTGATAAAAACTTGATCTGACGACTGAGCTAATTTGTTTATCTAGCTTTAAACAACTATCAAAAGTAAAACCAAGATTCCTAGCAGAGGTCTGACAAAACCGAGCTAAAGAACCAATAATCAGATCTGGATCTGTTGTGTAAAGACTCTGACCAAATAGTATAACTTGCGTTTTACTTTGATTGAGGTGAAGAAAGTTTTGTTCCATCCAAGATTTGACTTCTGTTAAACAATTGTTCAATAGTTGAAGAGATTCACTTTTGCCATTTTGTAGTTTGAGGGGCATATAAATTTGGACATCATCTGCAAAGCAGTGAAATGAAACGTTAAACCTATGGAAAATCTGACCAAGAGGTAATAGATACAAAATAAACAAAATGGGACCTAAAATTGAGCCTTGGGGGACACCATACTTTAAAGGTTTAACCCCAGAACAACATTGGTCTAAATGAACTGAGAAAGTTCTGTTTTCTAAATAAGACTTAAACCATTCAAGTACCGGGCCTCTCAGGCCAACACAATATTTTAATCTATGTAAGAGAATCTGATGGTCTACAGTGTCAAATGCTGCGCTCAGATCTAAAAGTAATAAAACTGCGACATTGCCTGAATCAACTGTTAAAAGAAGATCATTATACACTCGAAGCAGAGCTGTTTCAGTGCTATGAGCAGCTTTAAACCCAGACTGAAATGTCTCAGTTATATTATTGTCTTTTAAAAACATTTCAAGCTGAATAAAAACTAATTTTTCAAGGACCTTAGATAAAAAAGGGAGTTTTGAAATGGGCCTAAAATTTGCTAGTACACTTGAGTCTAGATTGGGTTTTTTAAGATGGGGTTTAACGACAGCATGTTTAAGTATTGATGGGACACAACCTGACTGCAATGAGGCATTTATCACCATTAAGATATATAGGCCAGAAGTAAGAAAAATGTCTTTTATCAGACGAGTAGGTAGACAGTCCAAAGGATAATTTGATGGCCGCAGGTACTTAATTACTGAGGTGAGTTCATCTAAAGAAACTGGCTGAAAATGCTCCAGAACAGCTGTGCATTGTGGCATTTCTTGGAAATCTAAAACTAATAGGGTATTCGAGCTTCTAAGAGCTACAATTTTTTCTATGAAAAACTTAGAAAAGGCCTCACAAAGTTCAGCAGAGGCTAAAGGGCCAGATGTAGTCGAGGGATTAACAATCTTATCTAGGACATTAAAAAGGACTTGAGGCCTATGCTTATTTGTAGCTACAAGATTAATAAAATATTTAGATTTTGCTAATTTGACATTGTTCTGATAATTAAATAAACTGTCTTTCAATATTTCATATGAAACTTTCAATTTATCTTTTTTCCATCTCCTCTCAGCTCGCCTACAATCCCGTCTAAGTGCACGAGTGGTTTCATTAAGCCACGGTTCCAAAAGTTTCTTTTTTGTAATTTTTATGGTTTTCAAGGGTGCTACTGTGTTTAGAGCATTTGAACATGCATTGTTAAAATTTAGAATAAGAGTTTCAATATCAAGATTGCTATCAGTGGGGAATGTAGTGTTAGCAAGGATTGCATTTAGTTGAAGAGCAGTTTCAGAGTTTATAGTACGAGAAGGTAGACGTTTTGTGTTGTTTGTATCCACAGAAGATGAAATATTAACAGAAAATAAAACAGGCAAATGATCAGAAATACATGTCTGGAGAATTTCAATGACATCCAAACAAAGCCCATATGATAATACCAAATCCAGAGTATGTCCCTTTAAATGCGTTGGCCCAACCACAGATTGTGTGAAATGGAATGAATTAATCAAGTCCAAAAAGTCCTTCACCAGAGGTTTATCTGGGCAACATACGTGTATATTAAAATCACCTGTAATTAAAATATGATCATACTCTAATGTAATCCATGCCATAAGTTCTGAAAATTCATGAATAAAGTCCTTGTTGAACTTTGGCGGGCGGTAGACCACCACACACACAATTGGTTCAGTTAATTTCACTTCAAAGGCTTGATGCTCAAAACTGGAAAATGAATTTATAGATGATTGTTGACAGTGGAAACTGCATTTAAAAATTGTAGCCAGACCTCCACCTTTGCCAGTCAACCGGGGAGAATTTATAAATGCACAGTTCTGAGGTAGAAGTTCAGAAAACGGGAACAACTGACCTTCTTGTAGCCAAGTTTCTGTGATGAATAAAAAATCCAAATCCCGAGAAGTAAACAGGTCATGTAGCACGAAGGTCTTATTAGCTAAAGACCTAGCATTAAGCAAAGCCAAGCGGATGGTTGATGGAGCAGAAGCACAAGTTGAAGACTTAACATACTTCAGCCGCATGAGGTTTCCATAATCCACATTCCTCTCTCGGTCCCGAAGCCGTCGATGATAGAAACCCTCCACCGCGTCCATCCGAGAGTTGCACATCCCAGGAACGACGGGGCGAGTCCAGCGGCGTCCTACACTCAGGAAACGAGGACACAATCCCAGTCGAGGAGAGCCGCCACGACGGCGAAGAAATGCCAAATAAGCTTTAATCTTCACCGCCAGTCCACCACGTTTACCACGTCTTCGACGGAATTGCCTTTCCGGATTCAGATGTGGATAACTCAGCAGCTCAGTAGGGATGTCAGAGAGGAACTGGAACCCTCGGCCTCTCGGACCCAGACTGTAGTGGATTAATATCTCACAATGAATATCTTATAATAAATATAGTCTTATCACAATTGATATAAGGGGTGCTGTAAACATTCACCTAAGAAACATGTGTGTGTGTCATGCAACAAGCCCAGAATAAGAATTAGGGGTCAATGGAATTTACCAATTTACCAGGGGAAATTGAAAAACCTCTGGGTCAAAAGGGCAAGCCATTTGCAATGTAAAGCAGAACATGAAAGACTCCAAAATGAACACAGAAAATGCAAGGTCCAAGTCCGAAAAAGTAATGACGTGTAACCATATGGAAATGAGCAGGGGCCATGATTGGGAGGAGCTGTGATGTGTAACCTTGTTTTTTAAAAAGCACGCCCCATGAAAGTTTCTACTGATAGGTAAAAAATTAACAAAGATATCCGTGGAAAAAGCAATGGAAATTATGTAAAAAAAAGGAGGAGCTCAAAGATCCAGAGAATGTATTTAAACCGACCGCTTTCTGTATGTTGTCAGATGATGTTGTCCGGAGCACATCTCACGTGTGGTTGTCTTGTGTTGTTGCAATAAACCACCCTGGACTGAGACTCAGCTACTTTTGTTCACTTTTTGACTACTGTTTGATATTTTTAACTGCCTTACCAAGAACTTAGAATTTTTGAAGGACTTAGTGCAAATCATTACGTTGTGGGAAGGCCCATCCACAACATTTTGGCGAGCCGAGCCAGGAGGACGCGTGATCCCGGACGACTGCTGCCATCGGTCGGACGCCAGGAACCCCAAGGGCCCTTAAGAATCCACCAATACAGGTGAGATACTAATTTGTTATAATTATCTAAATTTGTGGGGAACCGGCCTCCGGCAGGTGGCTAGTGGATGTCAGGTATCACAAAGCCCTCCTAAAAGAACCTAGCAATCTAAATTTAGTAATATACACAAAACAATAACATAACAAGAAGAATATATACAAAATAACATAAAGGAAGAACAGAATAAGCTGGGGAGCGGTCCAGAGGTGTGTGTGTGTGTGTGTGTGTGTGTGTGGCTGCATTGTCGTTTTATGTGTATGTGAATATATGGCTAATTGTATGTGGCTGCATGTTTGTTTAAAAGTGTTGAATGTATGGCTAATTGTATGTGGCTGCATGTTTGTTTAAAGTGTTGAATATATGGCTAATGTAAACTGCTGCAATTTTGTTTAAGGTATCAATTGATGAAAAAAGTATATGTGCATGAATATATGGCTAACGAAAAACTGATGCATTTTTGTGTAAGGTATTGATTGATGCAAAGAACTGTTTTGTATCTGAAATAGATAATAGGTAGAGAAGTAGGGACAGACCGGTCAAAGCGATTGACATAAGTCTGGTGAGACAGCCGCTCGGAGCAATGGACGCATTTAGTGTATGGTTCATATTTGTGGCAGAATAAGGGTATTAGTGACTAAGTGATAGTCAGGAAATGTGCTATGAAGTTGTGCAAAAGTATTGATGATTAACGAGACCTGGCCTAAGCGATAGACCAGAGTATAAAAAGTACCGCTCGAAGGAGACGTCCCTCACTTGTCCAGCGTGAAAGTGGGGCCGGGAAGCTGGGAAAAACGCGTATGCCACTGTAAGAGACAGTGAGGAAAGTTATTGTAAGAATAATATAGACCTGCAGAGTAACGCACAAGAAGTGCAATAGGTGAGAGCTAAAATACATGTCTGTCTGTGTTAGTGTATGTAAAGTGTAGATTAATTGTTAAAAAGGGAAATAAGGGAAAAACGGGAACTATAATAATAATACATAGAAATAAGATAATAATAAATAATAAATTGACAGTGATAAGGATACAGATATATATTCGAAAGAAACAAAGTATAGAACAAAATAAAATTTAAGCAATAAAGCATAAAAAGATAAGATAATGATAAACAATAATAACTGATAGTAGTAAAATATATATAATAAAAAACTATAAAACAAAGGATAAAACAAGAAAAGTTCAGCATAACAGAAATACCCTAACCCTAGATTGTTGAAATATAACAGATCGAAAAAGGAAAAAAGTTAAAAAAGGACACATCTATATTGGAAAGAGCAGGACCCGATAAAAAAAAACAGACAAATAGGGACTAAGAGGGTTAGTAAATAGCTGGGCTGGACAAATAATAGCAGTCTTAATATAAACGTAATTTCCAAAATCACAGAGTTTACAATTTGTAGCTACTAACAATTATAAAACTAAAACGTGTCCATTAGGTGTTGACAAAAACGTTAGCTAAAAGAAAGACAATAGCAGCAGTTTTTTTTCCAAATCCAATTTTATTACTGGATTTGGAAGTCTCTATAATCATACGTAGCATAAAAATACAGATCAATTAGTTTAAAGCTAGACTTGCCTGTAGACTGCACCTTAAATTTAACAAGGATTAAATGTCCAAATTAACTAAAAGCTAGTCTATTGAATAACATTCTGATTAATAGAAACAATAAAGGTTCTAGGTGTAACTAGTCCTTGTGTACAAACAACTCTAGGTATAGGCCATTCTTTCTTTACTTACGATTAATAAAGAGAAAGGTAAAAAATTGCAACCTAGGTTAAAATATAGTTAGGTTAAAACACAATCATTGTTCTGAATTTAGATGCGGTGAGTCTTTTAACAATTGAGCTGCACAGCAAGGAAACAAAGTAGATTTGTTGTTTATATGTGAGTAAAATTAGATTGGAAATAATCACATTAAAATTACAGTAGCAAGGAGAAGCATAATTAGATTATTTCCAAAATCATTCAGCCCTAAGTAAATAGACACAGGCCACAGTGTCCGCTGACTGCTGACTGCCATGGGAACCAACGTGAGCAAACAGACTAAGGAACTGACGCCTGCTAAATTAGTAATGATAACACATCCTTCTAACAAACCCAGAATTCAAAAATGCATGATGGAATGGCATAAAATAACATCTGGGAAAAACCGCTGGCCTATAGAAGGTAGTTTTGACCCGTTATGCTATGATGAAGTAGAAGAAAGGCTGCGGCATAACGATGCAAGAAATGACCAAACGCAGTTGCGTAAGAAACAGAAACATGCTGAACAGAGAGATATCTTGCGATATTTTAAAGTTGAAAGTAATAAAATCCCAACAGCACCTGAGTTTACTGGTTCTAAGCCACCACCTTACCATGCCACAGCAGCAGGGCAGTACCCAGTGTGTACAGATAAAATTAGTAGGGGTAAAATCACAGGGAGGTTAAAATTAGTAATGGATAACGAGGGGGAGGGAGAAAAAGAAAAAAGAGATAGACAGCAGAGAAATTGGGGAAATATAAGCCAAGAAGAGATGCCAAGTTGCTCGTTAGATGAGGAGGAGGATAGTGCCTGCTCCAGCCCACCGACACCTCCTAGGGCTCATTTGCCCACATCAGTCGGATGGCCCACGACTCTCCCTCAGGCACTTAGAAAATCAAATCCAAAAGAAAGGTCAGAATCAGTGGAAGAAAGAACAACTGCAGAGCTGGAGGAATTGCAGGAGTGCCATAAATTAACCCGCAGCTGGGGGAAACATAGGGAACGTTTGGAGAGACAGAGGGAAGCAGAAAGTAGGAAAAAAGAGGAACAAGAGGAGGTGGAAAGACTGAGAAAAGAAGTAAAGGAATATGAGGGAAACTTAAAAGAATTACAGAGATGTGCAAGAAAGCAACGAGAAGAGAAGCAAAGACAGGAGATTGAGCAGCGGATGGAGGAGGCAGCCCAGATTGACCTCGCAGACCACCCTGACCAGCACATCAAAACTATGCTCACAGAAGCAGAAAAAGAGGAAGAGGATGAAAGAGAAAGAAATATGGAACTGTGGGACACAGCTGAACGTCTGGATGATGGGAACGACATAATATCCCCACATTTTGTCAGCAGGACCAGACAGAGCGGGAAGGGCCCAGCTGTAAGACCTCGGGAGGTCACGGAAAGGAGAGCGATGCTTTCAGGTGTGAAAAAACAACTTGCAACTGAACTTGAGGTGGATGTGGAGGTGGAAGAGCACCGCAATCATGCAATGGAAACGAGATCGCAAGCACAGCTACGTGCAGCAGCACAGGGGCAGGAGGCTAAGATCATGCCTTTAATTTCCAAGGGACCTAATGATGACAGGTACATGCCATGGTCATTTATGGACATGATAACGCTTGCAGGAAGACTAACTCCGCTGGCAGACGGAGCCGACAAATGGATAGAAAAGCTAGAAGAAATCACGGGGGGCATCAACTTGGCAGCAGGAGACATCAAAGCACTGCTAATAAAAATGGCAGGACACTCAGCAGCCAAAGAAGTGTTTGTGGAGGCTGGGCTTCCAGGGGTCATGCGCGGGCACCGGTGTGATGGGTTACCCTTCAACCATATGAGACCCCGAGTATGGGAAGCCCTGAGAAACAAATATCCCTCACGCAGAGACCCAACCAAGCTGAAAGAAGAATGTCTAAAAGATGATGAGAGCCCAGCCCAGTTTCTGCACAAGTTTCAACAAATGTGGAAAGCAGAGACAGGAAGTGAATGGGATGAGCAAGAATCAACCAAGGCACTATTTAAAATGTACGTTAAAGGTGCCATGCCCAAAGAAGTACAGGCCAAACTGGATGGAGTGGTGGGACTCATAAAAATGGACTGGCCTGCGTTCTCTGAGCATGTCATACATTATGTAAACATGCACCGAGCTGAAAAACAAGCGCTTGAAGACCAAAGCAAGATGCTGGCCACAAAGTTGACCCAACTGCAAATTGGAGAATTAACAAAAGCAAAGAGAGACAGAGAGAAGCCCAAACATCAAGCCGCGCTGACAGTGGCAGCCCCTCCCACAGCTGAGAGTGGACCAGCAGGAGGTGAAGTCGTTCAAGCCCCAGTGATATCTCCCACCATCCCTCCACCCACACAGCAGATGCAGTATCCAACAGCACCACCTGCAGGAGGGGCCCAAACTCAACAGGTTCCCCCCATCCATGTCCATCTAAATCAGGGAACAGGTCCCCCGCACGTGATGACTGGAAGAGGAAGAGGGGGGCCACCCATGCGGGGAAGATGGAGAGGACAACAAGGAGCCCCGAGGAGGCCCCCTCACGGACAATACCAGCGGATGCCCCAGGCGGGTCCAGAAATGGGACAACAGCAGCTGAGGCTGCAGTGCTGGGGATGTGGTCAAGTCGGACACATGCAAAGAGACTGCCCAACCAATCCATGGATGGGACCCCAGCACCCTGCCACAGGACCTGCCAGCAGTGCAGCAGGGCCGGAAGCGTACTGGCAATAGGGGTGCCCAGAGAAACCTGAAAGAGAGGCCATTCTACCTGTATTAACACAACGCCCACAAACAGAACCCACAATTGATGTCACAATATATGACAGCCATCATCAATTCATGATTGATACAGGTGCTGCGTACTCCTGCATAGGAAAAAGTGGAATTGGTCTGCCTCTCTCAGCATCAAAGATTCGAACGGTAGGTTTCTCTGGGAAAACCCAAATAATACCCATGACTGAGCCAGTTCCCATGATTATAGGAGAAAAGACTGTGTATGCACCACTACTTTATTCAGCAGATACGCCAATTAATCTGCTGGGCAGAGATGTGTTATGCCAGCTCAACGCAAAGATTAAATGCACTCCAAATGGAATTTATTTTGAAGCAACTGACAACAGCAAAGCCTTCATGATGCCACTGGGCCCACAGATGACCCTACAAATGAAAAATCATGACCCCGAAGACCAAGTATTTTGGATGAAACTCACGTCACCTACTTCTTTCCTCCAATTGGAGTGGGAAACATGGAGACCTCTGGTAATGAACCACTACGATGAATCCAAAGAGCCTTTCCTACCCCTCCATTGCACCATGTTTTATGATAAAGGACAGAAACATGAAGACTATGAGAAAAGCTGGGATGAAGAAATTAACAACAAAACAACTGTCATCCAATATGCTGACATAATGGTTGGGCCACAAGGAGCCGCAGCCGTTGTCAAGTTTCCTGAAAAAGACATTGCAGAATGGTTCCAGGTCACTGATTCAGCGCCGCATGTCACATTGCTGATTGCTGACCAGTACGAGTCGCATGACCTGGGTCCCATGATTCAAGAAGCCAAGAAAGTCACGGAATGGATCGATACTGCATGGAACCGGATTAGTGTATCAAAAGATGGACTATTCTTCAAAATCTCATTTTCACAAGCAGATGAAGTAATAGCAGAACACATCAAAGTGCCTGGGAAAAGACAAATGGCGGTGACTGAGGAGCACGCATCACTATTAGAACAAGTTCCTGAGCAGGTGTGGTCCAAAAGCAAAACAGATGTAGGTTTAGTAAAATCAGCTGACCCCATCAAATTCACCACCAAATTAAATTCTAAATTACCCTTTCAAAGACAATACCCCCTCAAACATGAAGCAGTAGAAGGCATACAGCCCATTATAACAGGATTAGAAACTGTAGGCGTTCTAAAACCGACAGTAAGCCCCTGTAACACCCCAATTTTTCCCATCAAAAAGCCTAACGGTAATGAATATAGATTAGTCCATGATCTAAGATTAATCAATGCCATTGTAGCAGAAGAAATACCGATAGTACCAGACCCCCATACATTGTTAAGCAACATACCCCCGGGTACTAAATGGTTCACTGTGATAGATCTGTGTTCAGCATTTTTCAGTGTGCCTGTGCATCCAGATTCCCAGTATCTGTTTGCATTTACGTACAAAGGTCAGCAATATACGTACACACGATTACCCCAAGGGTTTGTACATTCACCATCTATTTTTAATCGTGTGCTGGCAAATGATCTGAATCACTTAGACGTACCATCCACCATGTTGATGTATGTTGATGACATTTTGATCTGTTCTGCCTCAAAAGAGCAGTGTGAAAAAGACTCCATTACGGTGTTGACTTCATTGGCAGAAGGCGGACACAAAGTAAGTAAACAAAAATTACAATTCTGCCAACAAACAGTAGAATACCTCGGCAGGCAACTCAGTGGGGACAAGAGGTCTATCGCACCGTCCCAAATAGAAGCCATTACCAAATTACCCAAACCTCAAACTGTTGGTCACATGTTGTCTTTCCTTGGCATGGCAGGTTACAGCAGACCGTGGGTGTGTGATTACGCCATCAAATCTGCTCCATTGAGAGCACTTATTAAAGCCGCAGGCCAAGGACACCAGTCGGCTCAGTTACAGTGGACAGACGAGGCAGAGGGAGCGTTTCAGCTGCTAAAACAAGATCTCCAAACGGCTCCTGCTCTGGCCAATCCAGATTATGGCAAACCATTTCATCTGTACGTGGCAGAGCGACAAGGGTATGCATGTGCAGTATTGATGCAAGACACCCCCACAGGTAAACAACCAATTTCTTATTACAGTACAAAATTAGATGGAGTTGAAGAAGGCCTGCCTCCTTGTTATCAAGGCTTGGCAGCAGCGGCATTTGCATACAAAAAGGCCTCAGTAATTACTATGGGCCACCCTATTTTCTTGTATACATCACATCAATTACATGCACTGCTCACAAGCCCACGCTTCGTGATAACCCAAGCTCGTCGCACTGGTTATGAAGTTCTGCTTTCAGGACCTGACCTTACCGTGCAACGTTGTGTCACGATCAACCCGGCCACAAGGATGGTTTTGCCAACAGAAGGTGAGCCCCATGATTGTCTCAAGGAGACGGACGCCTTCATGAAAGTAAGGGAGGATTTATACAATCACCCAATCCCGTCCGATCTAACATTGTTTGTTGACGGATCATGCGTCAGAGGTGAGACGGGGAACAAAGCAGGATATGGAGTGGTCCGGCTTGACCCCGACGGCACCTATACAAAAGTTCAGTCCATGAGCCTTGACCAACCTTGCTCTGCCCAATTGGCAGAGATAAAAGCATTAACAGCTGCATGTAAATTAGCTACAGGTAAAAGAGTCACCATTTATACAGACAGTGCGTATGGTTATGGGGTATGCCATATAAACGCGAGCATCTGGAAACAGCGAGGTTTTGTTCGAACTGATGGCACCCCGGTGACACATGGGCAGGCTGTCATGGAATTAATACAAGCCATGCAGCTCCCATCTGCGTTAGCTATAGTAAAATGTACGGCACATCAGACAGCAAAAACACCTATAGCAATAGGAAATAACTTAGCAGATGAGGCAGCCAAAGAAGCCACAGGACCTGCAATACAAGGACCAATGGTTCTTGCAGCTGACTGTGAACCCATCACTAATTTAGCCTCATTAATTGAGGCACAGAACAGCGTCTCTGAAGCAGAAAAACGTTTGTGGGTGCAAAGGGGGGCGGTACGCACATCACACCCCCATGCAGGGTTGTGGCGAAGTTTCCGAGGACATTTTGTACTTCCTTTGTCCTTATTACCAACAGCTATCAGAATAATGCATGAACCTGATCATTGTTCGCGCGCCCAGGTTGTTCGAAAATTGCAGGCAGTATGGTGGTCACCTTATTTGACACCTATGGTAGACAGAGAATTAGCTATATGCCCACACTGCCCCAAGTACAATGTGCGAAAAATGTTCACACAACCTTTAGCACATATCCCTATGCCGGATGGCCCTTTTCGTCATCTGATTATGGATTATGTTGACATGTTAACTCGTGTGCAGGGAAAGAGATACATGCTTGTGGTTGTTTGTCGTTTCAGCAGATGGATAGAAGCCTGCCCCACTGCTAAGAACGATCACAAATCAGCAGCAAGGTTTTTATGTAAAGAAGTGTTTCCCAGGTTTGGTATGCCTGATACTATTTCATCTGATAACGGACCTCACTTTATTTCACAGGTCATCCAGGCGATGTTCACCCAGTTGTGTATAAAACAAAAGTTTGGTTGTGTTTACCATCCCCAGTCACAGGCTTCCGTCGAACGAGCCAACGGTGTGCTCAAAACCAAGATTGCAAAGATTATTGCTGATAGCAATAACCGCCTGACGTGGGTGGATGCGTTGCCGATTGCACTGATGGCAATGCGTTCTCAAACTAACCGATTAACCCATCTTACTCCTCATGAAATGCTTACAGGTCGACCTATGCCTCTCCCACAGGTGCGAGGGCCCCAGGAGGAGATTTCCCTGGCGCAACTTGAACGTGAACTGGGGGACTACCTCAGGTCCCTAACCCGTATTCACAGACTTATATTTCAACAGGTGAAAGCAGCTCACAACCGAGACGAGACACGTATTCCAGTGGACGTCAGAGACGTCCAAGTCGGTGACAGAGTGTTCATACGAGTATTTAGACGTCAGTGGAACGAACCTCGTAGGGAAGGGCCCTTTAAAGTTGTTCTTACCACCCCCACTGCCCTAAAAGTTGAAGGTAAGCCCTTCTGGTTCCATAAGAACCACTGCACACGTCATCGTCCACCAGACCCACCTGGCCTTGATCCAGGACCGACGGGCTCTGCGCATGCTGAAAGGGCAGCAGCAAGTCTCCCTCCGCATACTACCATAGCACATTCACAGGCGTCTGATGTCGTACCTGGGGCGAGCACTGATGCATCCTCAGCCCCGTCGTCGTCTGATGGCCAGAGACGATCAGCCCGCTTGGCAGCCCGACGGGCTTCACTGTCAGGGGACTCTGAGAATGATAATGTTCATTCTTTTGCTTCCGATTCGCCTTCTGACTTTGGCAGCAGTAATGATGATTCTCCTGCCACTCAGACTCCTAGCAGGTCTGTCTCAGACTCACCCAGCTCTGAGGCACTGGAAGAACCTTTTTCTCATCACTCATCAGACAGTGCTGGAATTGTTTCCCCTTCTCCACATCCCTCACCTTCACCTTCACCACCCCCTCCCTCCCTATCCACTCCCTCGGACGGCACGTCTGGGTCGGCGAGCGGGTCGTGTCCGCCCACTCCATCGCCGTCTGGGCGTCACTCGTATGCGTCTTCTTCCGAATCTGACTAGTTTTCTTCTGTTGTTAACCCTTTTTGGGTTAACAAGGGGGGATCTTATTAAGCTCACCACTAACAATGCAAACTCACATGTAAAGCGTCAAACAGAGACATGTGCACTAGCAATGATAACACTAGCTACTAACCAAGGGATAATCAGTAATAACGGTGGGGAGAATAAATCATTAATGCATGTGCAAACCGAAGGTTATGACTATGTGATGTCTGAGGAAATTTTAGGAGACGAGTCAATGGGAAAACATTGGCTTGGAACTCCACAAAGCATGGACTGCCGTGGGGATGGGATGGTGATCATTACGGTAAGATGCAAAACAAACATGTGCCAAAACATACTAACAAAACAAATAATGACGATAGAAAGAGCTCATAGAGTAGTAAAATTAATAAACAAAAGACAGAAAAGGGATCTGAATAAATTAAAAACGTCACAATGGCAAATGAATATGTTTCAACAATGGATACAATTTTCGGTTCAAGCTATGTTTACAGCTAAAAAGCGCCCTAAAGATGATTGTATAGCCTGTTATAATGCTAAGCAGTTACCGACCCTTCAGAGTATACCCGGAAGTAAAATAGGCGACTGCACAGACATATCCGAATGTTTTGCTCACTGTGTTATGCATATGGCTGCAGGTTTACCATCATGGACAAAAGACAGGAAAAGATGCCCCGAAGCAATAACCTCCTCAATAAATACAGTAATGAGTACATCTTCCCTCCCTCCAGTAGTGCAAAAGCCGGCTAAACTAAGCTTTCCATTTTGTATAGCACGAGGAACAGAATTAGAAGAGGTAACCGACAGAACCTCTAGCAAAATGGAGACTGCAGATGAGATGGTGAAATGTAATAAAATACCGTGGTACCCACCGGCAGCAGGAGGGAACGTTAGCTACATCAAACTATGTGAAACTAGCCTTAAAAGTAATATAAGTTGCAAACAAATAGTACCAGATGGAGGAAATATTATCTATGACTTCCAATCTACAACAGTAGCTCAATACCGAGTAAGGAGTCTGGCGCAAGGATCTGTCCCTTTAGGAGACATTTTTTGGTTGTGTCACAATACTGAGCAAATACTATCCTCACTGCCTCCTCAGTGGGAAGGTATCTGTGCTCCAGTGATGCTTACAGGACAACTAAAATTAATAATAGATAATCAAAAAATCAGCAACAAAACACCTAATGAAATGAGAAACCGTACAAAAAGAAGTACTCCTATTGAGCACAAACAGAATTGGCAAATGTCAGATGAAGTATACATTACATGGGATCAGGTCCCATTAGGGGTGCCAGAGAAACATGCTGCTATAGGAAGTGATTGGATAAAATCTGGGAGAGGAGTCGGCTCGATACCATTCGTCGGAACAATTACCAATGCGCAATACATAGCTCGAAATAGTAGGTGGATAAATCTCCTATGGTACAATCAACAAAGGTTTATAAATTTTACAATAAAGGGCGTAGACCTTATAAAAGAACAATTACATGCTACATCACTAATGGTTTTACAACATAGGTTCGTACTGGAATCCCGTATGGCCGGAGACCAGGGACTATGTGATTATATCGGGACAGATTGTTGTACTTTAATCCCTATGCATACTGATATTAACGGCAGCCTGACAGGTGTTCTTCAAGAAATGAAGCGCATGAGAGATGAACATGTGGAGAGATCCAACTGGAACACTCAGCTGAAGGGGTTTTGGGATTGGTTCAATAAGCTTGGGTGGACAAGATACCTCAAAGCGGCAGGAATAATACTAGGAACTATAATATTGATAATATTAGTAGTTGTCTGCTGCATCATACCCCTCATTCGGGGGTTGGTCTCAAAACTTATTGTGAATGTAACTGGTCAATTCCCCATAATAGAGGTACAGACAGACCAAGACATATAAAGTAATACCATGATCCCCTCTCACCCCCACCAGGTACGTGCATATTTTATATATATATTACATAAATAGTACATGGCATGCTAAGTCTTTATAATCAACTGTAGATATAGTTATTTGTATATCAAGTATTTATAGATTAGCTTAGAAATAGTAATTTGCATGCTAAAAGTATTTATAAATTCTTTTAGGAAAAGTATGTGCCTCTCATGTGGATATATACCTATAACATACTATGTCTCCACATGCAGACTTCTGAAAATGGCGGACGCTTATTTTAATGTGCACCACACACCCGCTGAGGATTGGCAGGGACGTGCAAATAGAAGAAACACAGACGCCGCACATGCGTCGTTAGGCACACAAGCATATGTAGGTACAGGCACTGGTCTCCCTAATAGGCGTCCAGACGATCCAGCAGAGGGCCCTAGCGCTGCACTACCGGGAGGGATGGTGGACCTGGGAGAGATACACATGGATGACCCACCATCACCAGGGGCCCTGAGGATCATCTTCAGCCCACTCAGCCCCGAGGACCCTGCAGACCGAGGATTGCCGGACACAGCTGCCTTGGAGTTTCCATCCACACCGGGCCAAGGAAGGCCAAACGGAGCTGGTCATGAGAGGCCATCTACATCGGGCACGAGGACGACGGGTCCAACCGCAATAGGAAATCCTGCATTGGAGCCTACTGTTAATATTTTTCAGCAGATGCAACTGAGCTCCCTCGAGATGAGCCACGTCCAGGGGTTTCTAATGAGCCCTCTGGATCTTTACAGAACCGCCCAGGACCTAAAAACTGAAATTGCCTCCATGGATACTGGAGTTTACACTCTGCTAGTCAAAGGTCTATCTCCGGCGTCAAAGAAGCACATATTCGCAATTCGCCGCAGCACATACAAAGCCAAATATAAGGCTAGAGTATGCCAGTTAACCCAGGAACAGGACAATCTGACACGACGACTTCAAGAGGCTCAACAAACTATTGTCAATTTACAGGAAAAACTGCTGCAAATGACAGCAGAACGGGACACAGCAAGGCGGCAAGTACTGCAGTGGCGTTTAGCTGCTACGACACTGGCACAGCTACAGGGACAAGCTCCTGGGACTTCCACAGAAGGACTGGGGAATCGACCTCCAAGGGGGGTGGTTTTCCCTAATCCCCAACCTTAGAACTTTCAATAAAAAAAAAGAAAAGAGAAAACTAAGCTGATGTGAATGATGAAATGATTATGTATACTTCAATAATAAATATGATGGTGCATGCTTAAAAAGATAAATATAATTATGTATGTATATAACCTATGTGACAGTACTAATGCTGTGCAGGGAGCATTGATAGGATTGCTCATATGTTGGTTGTAATGAAGGTCTACTGACCATTAAGTGACTGGTTAGCCTGATACAGCGGGCATGATGGAGTATTTGGTATTAATATTTAAACATCAACTCGTTTGATGTAGGGTGTGCAATGCACCCTGGGTAAAGGGTTGAGGTGTCCTAACAGGTGTTCAAGCTGCACGGATATGTCAACCTAAGGCCCATTATCATTGCTGAAACAAATCCGGAAAATCCTTCTATAAAAAAAGTAAGCAAGGGGAAAAGTCCTCACAAGAGTGCCAAAGGGGGGGGTTCCCTCTTTGTTTAACTATAAATCTTATGTTTTACTGTGTGATCATATTTTTGGGTATCCCTTACTACTAGTAGAAGTGTGTTTTGATCTTAGATGTTGGTATTAATCATGGTACGTTTGTGATGTGCTAAGTATTAATTACAATTAGCCTTTGTTATATTAGTACTATTTACTCTAGACATTCATAGCTATGATAAATAGACAATCATTTGTAGAGTGTGATTTATTTTGTGACCCTTTACAGGATCACAGGGGGGAATGTAGTGGATTAATATCTCACAATGAATATCTTATAATAAATATAGTCTTATCACAATTGATATAAGGGGTGCTGTAAACATTCACCTAAGAAACATGTGTGTGTGTCATGCAACAAGCCCAGAATAAGAATTAGGGGTCAATGGAATTTACCAATTTACCAGGGGAAATTGAAAAACCTCTGGGTCAAAAGGGCAAGCCATTTGCAATGTAAAGCAGAACATGAAAGACTCCAAAATGAACACAGAAAATGCAAGGTCCAAGTCCGAAAAAGTAATGACGTGTAACCATATGGAAATGAGCAGGGGCCATGATTGGGAGGAGCTGTGATGTGTAACCTTGTTTTTTAAAAAGCACGCCCCATGAAAGTTTCTACTGATAGGTAAAAAATTAACAAAGATATCCGTGGAAAAAGCAATGGAAATTATGTAAAAAAAGGAGGAGCTCAAAGATCCAGAGAATGTATTTAAACCGACCGCTTTCTGTATGTTGTCAGATGATGTTGTCCGGAGCACATCTCACGTGTGGTTGTCTTGTGTTGTTGCAATAAACCACCCTGGACTGAGACTCAGCTACTTTTGTTCACTTTTTGACTACTGTTTGATATTTTTAACTGCCTTACCAAGAACTTAGAATTTTTGAAGGACTTAGTGCAAATCATTACGTTGTGGGAAGGCCCATCCACAACAAGACCATATCCAAATTTTAGATCCACCGAAGTTTTAATGTCCAAAAGTGCTTGACGGTCGTAAACAATTAAGCCACCAGAACCGTAATAGCACAAATGCATAAATAGAGCAAAAATAACAATATAGAGAGAGCGAGTCAGACGGCGTGCCGAATACACTGGCGCCATCTTGAGAAAAACACCAAACAACTTTAGCCTACTCGCTCAATTTACACTCTACGTAGACAAATTATACATCAAAACGTAGGTCTTTTTGTCTGGATTCAGAAAATGTAACCCTCATTGCTGTAGGACTTATAGATTTTTTTCATCACGCCATTTTCACCTACCCTGGTGACTAAATTATCCAGAAACCAACAAACAACTTTAGCCTACTTGCTAAATTTTCACTCTACATGCACAAATTATACATCAAAACGTAGGTCTTCTTGTCTGGATTCAGGAAATGTAACCCTCATTGGTGTAGGACTTATAGAATTTTCGCAAAACACCTCAGACCGGCAACAACCCCAAACCTTCCCCAAATTCAGCGAGTTGTTTGGGTTTTTTTTTTGCTGCAGCCATCCATCCAGAGCCGGTCAAAGCCATAGGCGTACTAAGGGGCTGCTTGGGCCCACCGGTGCAATGGGGGGGGGCCCCAAATTTTTACAGGCCGAACCGTAGGGTGTACCCCCACTTACTATATATCGAAACGTTCGTCTCGACGACACGATGCAGGCTTTTTGCACTTGACGTCATTTCCAGTTACAGTTGGAACAACATTTGCAAAAAAACACAGAAAAATGGCCATTTTCAACGCTCTACTGTGTCCTCATGCTTTCACCTACGAACATCGTTTAACTTCCAGTTTGTAGATATATCTTTGATCTATTCAGAAGTGCAAACGGAATGTGGATATCTTTTATCGTTTTCTCATCACGCCATTTTCAGTTACCATGGTGACAAAATTCTCCAAAAAACACCAAACAACTTGAGCCTACTCGCTCAATTTTCACTCTACGTAGACAAATTATACATCAAAACGTAGGTATTTCTATCTGGATTCAGGAAATGTAACCCTCATTGGTGTACGATTTATAGATTCTTCGCAAATCACCTCAGACCGGCAACAACCACAAACCCTCCCCAAATTGAGCTGCAGTTGTTGGTAGTTTTCCATGCAGCAGAGAGCCAGCCAGGGCTGGTCAAAGCCATAGGCGTACTAAGGGGCCGCTTGGGCCCTCTTGTGCAATTTTCCTTTTTTTTTTTTTTTTTTTTTACAAGTAACAATTCAATAACCTCAGTTATACGCACCACCAGGCGGGCGCCTTCTTCAACTTCTTCAGAAGTTGAACGATTCTAGTTAGGCGCCCGCCTATGCATTGAAAATGCATGGCGGAGGCCTTATGCTATGCACCTAATAAGGGTTTCTTTATTATTATTATTATTATAGTACCGTTAATACAGCCCGAACTGTAGGGTCTACCCCCACATACTATATGTCGAAACGTTCGTCTCGACGCCGCGATCAGGGCTTTTTGTACTTGACGGCATTTCGACTTACGGTTGGAACAAAATTCGCAAAAAACCACCGAAAAATGGTCATTTTCAACACTCTACTGTGTCGTCATGCTTTCACCTACGAACATCGTTTAACTTCCAGTTTGTAGATATATCTTTGAACTATTCAGAAGTGAAAACGGAATGTGCATATCTTTTATCGTTTTCTCATCACGCCATTTTAAGTTGCCATGGTGACAAAATTAACCAAACAACTTTAGCCCACTCGCTCAATTTTCACTCTACATGCACAAATTATACATCAACACGTAGGTATTTCTGTCTGGATTCAGGAAATGTAACCCTCATTGGTGTAGGTCTTTTAGATTTCTTGCAAATCACCTCAGACCGGCAACAACCCCAAAGTGAAACTTAAGCGAAAAACACCAAACAACTTTAGCCTACTCGCTCAATTTACACTCTATGTAGACAAATTATACATCAAAACGTAGGTCTTTTTGTCTGGATTCAGAAAATGTAACCCTCATTGCTGTAGGACTTATAGATTTTTTTCATCACGCCATTTTCACCTACCCTGGTGACAAAATTATCCAGAAACCAACAAACAACTTTAGCCTACTTGCTCAATTTTCACTCTACATGCACAAATTATACATCAAAACGTAGGTAGTTTTGTCTGGAATCAGGAAATGTAACCCTTATTGGTGTAGGTCTTATAGATTTTTCGCAAATCACCTCAGACCGGCAGCAACCCCAAAGTCAAAATTATGCAAAAAACAACGAACAACTTGAGCCTACTCGCTCAATTTTCACTCTACATGCACAAATTATACATCAAAACGTAGGTCTTCTTGTCTGGATTCAGGAAATGTAACCCTCATTGGTGTAGGACTTATAGAATTTTCGCAAATCACCTCAGACCGGCAACAACCCCAAACCTTCCCCAAATTCAGCGAGTTGTTTGGGTTTTTTTTGTGCTGCAGCCATCCATCCAGGGCCGGTCAAAGCCATAGGCGTACTAAGGGGCTGCTTGGGCCCACCGGTGCAATGGGGGGGCCCCCAAATTTTTACAGGCCGAACCGTAGGGTGTACCCCCACTTACTATATATCGAAACGTTCGTCTCGACGACTCGATGCAGGCTTTTTGCACTTGACGTCATTTCCAGTTACGGTTGGAACAACATTTGCAAAAAAACACAGAAAAATGGTCATTTTTAACGCTCTACTGTGTCGTCATGCTTTCACCTACGAACATTGTTTAACTTCCAGTTTGTAGATATATCTTTGAACTATTCAGAAGTGCAAACGGAATGTGGATATCTTTTATCGTTTTCTCATCACGCCATTTTCAGTTACCATGGTGACAAAATTCTCCAAAAAACACCAAACAACTTGAGCCTACTTGCTCAATTTTCACTCTAAGTAGACAAATTATACATCAAAACGTAGGTATTTCTGTCTGGATTCAGGAAATGTAACCCTCATTGCTGTAGGTCTTATAGATTTTTCGCAAATCACCTCAGACCGGCAACAACCCCAAAGTCAAAATAATGTAAAAAAGACCGAAAAACTTCAGTCTACTCACTCAATTTTCACTCTACGTAGACAAATTATACATCAAAATGTAGGTCTTCTTATCTGGATTCAGGAAATGTAACCCTCATTTGTGTAGGACTTATAGATTTTTCGCAAATCACCTCAGACCGGCAACAACCCCAAACCCTCCCCAAATTGAGCTGCAGTTGTTGGTAGTTTTCCATGCAGCAGAGAGCCAGCCAGGGCCGGTCAAAGCCATAGGCGTACTAAGGGGCCGCTTGGGCCCTCTTGTGCAATGGGGGGGGGCCTCAAATTTTCCTTTTTTTTTTTTTTTTTTTTGTTTTTTAACAAGTACCAATTCAATAACCTCAGTTATACGCACCACCAGGCGGGCGCATTCTTCAACTTCTTCAGAAGTTGAACGATTCTAGTTAGGCGCCCGCCTATGCATTGAAAATGCATGACGGAGGCCTTATGCTATGCACCTAATAAGGGTTTCTTTATTATTATTATTATTATTATTATAGTACCGTTAATACAGCCCGAACCGTAGGGTCTACCCCCACATACTATATATCGAAACGTTGGTCTCGACGCCGCGATCAGGGCTTTTTGTACTTGACGCCGTTTCGGCTTACGGTTGGAACAAAATTCACCAAAAACCACTTCTTCAACACAGTTGACCTTTCAAAAATGCGCGGCTGAGCACGGCACTGGTGTTGTGGGGGAGTGGGTTAGGTGTCGGGCTGCAAAGCAGAAGATCGTAGGTTCGACTCCAAGCTGTGCCAATTTCAGAGAATTACATTTTCACCCAATATTTCATTTCCCTTTGGCTTTAAAAAACGATTTTTTCATTTAAATCAATAGCCAGATTAATTTATCCAGCATATATCTTAAATATACCAAATACAATATTTCATTTCCCTTTGGCTTTAAAAAACGTTTTTTTTTTATTTAAATCAATAGCCAGATTAATTTATCCAGCATATATCTTAAATGTACCAAATACTACAATAAAACATAATCAAATTCATCACAATCTCTTCTGGAATAATAAAAAACATGTGATCATTAAGAACAACATAGCAATATCAGTAGAAAAAGGAGGAACAAACGTTATTGATTTTAAAGTGATTAATGCCGTGATTAAATTACAATGGCTGCAGACTTTTATTAAAAATTAAAAGAGTTTATGGTTTATTTTCCCTTCACAACTTTAGAAAAAAATTGGAGGAAGGAATTTCTCTTAAGATGTAACTTTGATCCGGCAAAATTACCGATTAAATTGTCAGACTACCACAGAAGCATTCCAAAAATATGTTAAAAGTTTTCATGTCTTGATTACGTTACTGGAAAATAACCGTAAATTAACAAAGTAAATTTTATTTGTAACAAATGGAGACCGCGGGTTTGTTTTGGATGGACTTGCCTTATGATGACGTCATCGGGAAGCGCCCGAGCCGAACTGACCACTCGAGTCGGAGCCTATTTACACAGCTGCGATCAACAATTTTTTCGGAATACCAGAGGACTTCACCATTGACATTCGCAAGAGCTATTGCTGCAGCAACAATGCCCACGTACATGGCCATTGGATGTTCCAACACAACTGGTAAAATTGGAAAAAACATTGCTTATTTCAACTTTCCATGAGCTAACCAGGCTCGTAGCTGGATTGCCATCTTGAAGAGAGCTTGCCAGAGAGAAAACACGTCATATGCAGTGACCATTTCGAAGAAGAATGTTTTGAACATGACATGAGAGCAAGGATTTTCGGTAAGTTATTTTTAAATTTTAAATTTTTACATTAGAATTTGCAGGGATTTTACCGACCAGAGGGGCGGAGGGATACCACATGTGATGTGATATCCCTCCGCCCCAGCATGTGCTGAAAGCTTTTATATTTTAATATTTATAGAATAATTACCACCTGCCCTATTTACTAGGGGGCAAATATATAACTTAAGTCACTTCAGCGATCTCTCCTCCGCTGTGTGTGTGTCTGTCGCCGCACACACACACACACACACACATTGAGCGCGCAGCGAGACAGGCAGGGTCCGAAATTAACACTCGCCACTCGCCAAATTTCCCGTTTGGCGAGTGAATTTCAGAGGGTTAGCTACCACATGGCGAGTAAATCTTTGTACCAAATAAATAAAAAATAAAATAAAAATAACAAAGCCCATATGGGCTGCGGATGATCCGTTCACAGAGCTCCGACGAGACCCGCCTTCTGCGGAGCTGCACTGTAGCTCACAGCCGGACTGCTTTTGCTCCGAGTCTTGGGGGGGAATAAAAGCCTGGCGCCCCGCGGTCTTTATAATATGGTGGTTGGGAGGGGGGGAGACTGCAGTTTAGCATAGTAGCATATGAAGTCTTCTGAATTGAGAGCGTCGGAACCAATCTGAGCGCGCAGCGAGACAGGTATTCAGCGTTTAAACTTGACATGCGCGCTCAACTTTCAAACTGTGCTCAAACACTACCCTCGCGCTCGGCTCTGTTTGCTCGCGTGCGCAACCTTCTCTCCTTCCAGGCTAAACGCCAGTTGTGCGCTCGATCGTTTGTTAATCCGTTTGCTTGGTTCTGTCTCACTGATTTCGATTATACACTGGAGTGCGGATTTTGCCGAAAAACTGAAGTCCCTGGCCGCCATCTTGCTACTCCCTACTCTCACAGAATCCCAATGGATTTGGCCGCCATCTTGCTACTCCCTACTCTCACAGAATCCCATAGCATTTGGTTGCAACAACAAGCAGTTCTCTGGCTATGTGAAAACGTTTCACATGTAATTTTACAGTCAGTGGATGTACTAACACTATCAACTTCTAGAAAATTATGTGCTGAAATATTTTATATGTTATTCATATCATATTATATATAAGTGTGTGTGTGTGTGTGTGTGTATGTGTATATATATATATATATATATATATATATATATATATATATATATATATATGTGTGTGTGTGTGTGTACATTTTTTAATAACACCAATTTTCCATGCTGCTTGGATGCAGACCTTCTCCTGTCGGCTGTTTTTTTTGGTGAGGCTTAGTTGCTAAAGGAGGCCGATCTGACACATGGCCTTTGGTGAGCTTTGGTGACATTAAGTATTGGCACTAGGGTTGGGTATTGTTAGGAACCTCACGATTCGATTTGATTTCGATTATTGCTGTTGCGATTCGATTCGATATTGATTTAAAGTTCTGAAGACACAAATGATTGTATATAATGTTGACATTTTTAAAATATTTATTTTCATACAAACTTCTGAAACATCACATTTCTGAGCAAAGAAACAAACTTGTTAATGCAATGTGCTTAAAGTAGAAAACTGTTCTTAATAAACAATAAAAAATAAAGTGCATGTAAAATAAAATTAGGCATAGCTTATCTCTTGAAAGTCTAATATAAATAAAAATGCATTTCAATAACATCTGTGCATATGTGTGCAGATTTAAACACAAATCATAGGGTTGTATTCAACTGAATTACACTGAATAAGTTTAGTGCTTAACATATCTTAAACTGAACTATAGTACTGTAGCCAGAAATAAAGAATTGTACTGTAACAGTACAGTTCTTCATTTCTGGTTACAGACTAAGTGGGCACGTGGAGATTCTTGTTAAAAAATAAAGTGCATGTAAAATTAGCAAATTTTGTGTTGCAAAAAAGTTTATATACATATATATTAATACCTTTTTTGGAGATCCCTGCACATAGCAGTCTTCATTTCCTTCACCACTGCAGAGTCACTGGATGATGGTTGCATCTCCTCTAGAAGTCTTTCTTTTAGAGGTGCAATGACAGACAGAGTTGGGGTGCTTTCCTGAGACATCACCAAGGTGGCTTTCTTTAATGGCTTCAGAGCCTGTGCAATATCCTCTGCTGCGGTAATGTCTGTCTCTGTAAGGGAGCATAGATCTTTTTCCTGCTTTTGCACTTCAGGTGCAAGTAATGCAGCAGAGACAGCTGGTTGTTGTTCCAAAAATCTCTCCAGCATATCTAAAGTGCTATTCCATCTCGTAGAGACATCAGTCACTAACTTGTGTTGTGGGAGGTCCTACAACTTTTGATTCTTTTTGAGTGCATGACAGACCAAAGTGCTTCGATGAAAAAAAGCAGAGATGCGCCTCACTCTGCCCAGAAGCCGTGTGACTGCAGTGGTTTTAAGAGCAGCCTGCCAAGCCAAGTTGAGCACATGGGCAAAGCAGCCAACATGCAACAGATCAGTGAGACCGACAGCTCTAGCATGTTAGCCGCGTTGTCTGTAACAACAGCAGGCACTTTTCCGGTTATGCCCCATTCATTTATTGCCTCTGTCAACAAGTTTGCTATATTGCTACCTGTATGACTTCCATGAAGGGGTCTAGTCTGAAGCACATTTGACACCAATTCCCACTCGTTCGATATGAAATGAGAAATTATGGTTACGTAGGGGTCGGTTGCTCTCGAGGTCCAGCCATCACACGTCAGAGCAACTCTTTCGGCCGACTTTAATGACTCCAAAACGTCTGTCTTCACCTCTGTATACAGTGATGGCACAGCGACTTCTGTCATGTATTTAGGTGTTGGTATTGCGTAACGTGGTTCAAGTGTTTTTAGCATATTCTTAAAACCCGTGTTTTCAACAACACTGTACGGTCGTAGGTCCTTGCAAATAAACACGGCTACAGACTTTGTGATTTTCTGTGCACGGGCAGAGCTTGGCGGAAGTTTAGAGATGAATGATTTGTCGATTTGTGTCTGTTTGGAGTCAACAGGTTGTGCTTCGGGTTTTTGTAGAGCATCTGCGTGGTATCTGGTTAAGTGGTTGCGCAGATTTATCGTGTTGCTGCAGTACTTTAATTCTCTCTGGCACAGCCTACATACCACCTTGCTTTTGTCAACTTCTTGAGTTCCAGATTTAGACGGGAAAGCAAAATGAGCGCAAACATCTGACTTAAAAGTGGACGGAGTTAGCTTTCTACAGCTGCTCGCCATGACTTCTTCTTTCCTTCTTCTTTTTTCAAGCTCGCCATGACTGTTGTTATGCGCTCAGGTGCTCAGCACAGTGACCAAACTCGCAGCGCCCCCAACGTGTAAGGAGGTGAATCGATTCTGAGGAGCCCCCAAATCGATTATGAATTTTGCCTGAAATTATTGCGATGCATCGATTCTTCAATTATTTTACCCACCCCTAATTGGCACCCTTTTTGAGGAACTTCCCAGTACAGGATTTGGACCTAACTAACAGAGTACAATCACCCGGTGATACTGGAAACAACCATGTTAGCGGCTAACGCTTAACATGTTGCTAACCGGAAGTAGCTCTAGGAAGGTCTCACCAACTTCTGCTTCACAGAGTTTGTACTTCCTTTAGTAGTTTGTAATGCCTTTAACATTTTTATTCACATATTTCATTTTTTCATGCTACATTGAAGTATTTAATCATGTTTTAATAACACCAATTTTCCATGCTGCTTGGATGCAGACCTTCTCCTGTCGGCTGGTTTTGACAAAGACAAATCCTTTTCACACTCAGAAGATTTGATTTTAAAATCCCCAAGTGATAAAAGCCTACGACCAAGGAACTCGGAAGCTTTGCCTTTGACGGTCACGCGCACCACCAGGCGGGCGCCTTCTTCAACTTCTTCAGAAGTTGAACGTTTCTAGTTCCTTTTTAATCTTCCGTCACCGTTAATACAGCCCGAACCGTAGGCTGTACCCCCACAAACTATATATCAAAACGTGCGTCTCGACGCCGCGAAGTGTGCTATTTGTACTTGACGCCATTTAAAGTTACCGTGGTGACAAAATTAACCAAAAACCACTTCTCAAAACCACTTCCTAGACACAGTTGACCTCTCCATAATGCAGAGCTCAGCATGGCACTTTTTTTTGGTACAGTGGTTTAGGTGTTGGGCTGGTGCACCAAAGGTCACAGGTTCGCAACCCGCTGGGGATACCCAATATTTTTTTTTTTTTTACAAGTAACAAATGAATAATTTGAACAACTGATATAAATCAATGAATGATGAAAAAATTTCCGATTTTTCTCATCACACCATTTCAAGTTACCATGGTGACAAAATGATCCAAAAAACAACAAACAACTTCAGCCTACTCGCTCAATTTTCACTCTACATACACAAATTATACATCAAAACGTAAGTCTCTTTGTCTGGATTCAGAAAATGTAACCCTCATTGGTGTAGGTCTTACAGATTTTTCGCAAATCACCTCAGACCGGCAACAACCCCAAAGTAAAAATTATAGAATAAACACTGAACAACTTCAGCCTACTCGCTCAATTTTCACTCTACGTACACAAATTATACATCAAAACGTGGGTCTTTTTGTCTCGATTCAGGAAATGTAACCCTCATTGGTGTAGGACTTATATATTTTTCGCAAATCACCTCAGATTGGCAACAACCCTAAAGTGAAAATTATCCAAAAAACAACAAACAACCTCAGCCTACTCGCTGAATTTTCACTCTACATACACAAATTACACATCAAAACGTAGGTCTTTTTGTCTGGATTCAGGAAATGTAACCCTCTTTGGTGTAGGACTTATAGATTTTTTGCAAATCACCTCAGACCGGCAACAACCCCAAACCCTCCCCAAATTGAGCGAGTAAACTGCAGCTGTTGGGAGTTTTCCGTGCTGCAGACAGCCATCCAGGGCCGGTCAAAGCCATAGGCGAACTAAGGGGCCGCTTGGGCCCACCGGTGCAATGGGGGGCCCCCAAATTTTCCTTTTTTTTTTTTTTTTTTACAAATAACAATTAAATTACTTCAGTTATACGCACCACCAGGCGGGCGCCTTCTTCAACTTTGTTTCTAGTTATAGTTGATATTTGGCAGGGGATTAAACATTTCTTTGAGACAACTGAAAAAGAAAAAAGACAAATATTTTGTTTTGTACAAGCATAATTTTAACTAGTGTCATTTATTGCAAAATTGTATATTAAGATTCCCAAATGAGCTTTAATACTTTCAGTAATACAAAGATAAAATACAAGATTCATTGAAATAAAAAAATTATAGTTTGACAGCCTTAGTTTAGAGATAATACACCAGACTTATATCTGGTTGAAAAAAGAAAAGCGAAAATTGAATAAAATGAATAAAAAAGGAAACGGAACTAAAAGGGCGTTGCACCGGGGAAGCGTTTACGTACGGACCGACTAGGCACTTCCGTTGTGGATAAAATTGTTTGTAACTTCTAATAGCGACGTATAACTTTCAAAAATGGATAAGCGTCCAGGTGTCTGCAATACAAAGAGTTGCACCCTTGCGGGGCTGAAGCGTAGAACCGCGTGTGGACGAAACATTCGGGGGTCGTAGCCAGCGCACGCTCTCCACTTTTTAAACTAAGCGGGAACTTAACACGTTAAAAACATCTTTCGGCGTTGCCATAGATGTTTTGAAAAATATGAAAAAAACACAGATCTGTGTAAGATAGTGAAAAAACAGGCCTTCGTCTGTTTGGTTTTTCTGAATGTCATCGTTTCTATGTAACTGTATGTATGTATCTATTTAACTAAACGTTCGTCTGGGTGAACTAATTCAGTTCAAATTATAAATCATGGTTTCAAAGATGTTCATTTGTTTTGGGAGAACTGCAGCTCCCTAATTCAAATAACATTTTTAAGCATGAACTATGTTAACTAAAAACTAAAGAAGGAAAAAGAGAGACTTCAATAAAGTTTTTTTCCACATTAAATATCCGGGCCAAATTCAATTGATACACAGAGAGATTAACAAGGCTTAAACGAAAATATTTCAGCTTTGTTAGAAAATTGTAACTAGTAATGAACTGCACATAAAAGCTTGTTGGGTTTACTCCACTACAGAATTAGGCAGTGACCCCATCATTTGTTTGAGCCCTAAAGTAATATAAACTCACTGAGATCTTATTGCTTATAACAATAGTGATTCATCACAAACCAGTCCATTTCAAAGAAGTTTAGAAATACATGATCTTTGATTTAAATAGATGTAAAAAAAAAACTGTGCTTTGAACAAACCTGTATGGAACTAAATATGGTTGCTTTTCTAAGGGTTTTCTATTCATTTATTTTATTTCTTTTACTTGGAATTTGAATGCAACTAATGAGAAATTCTGAAAAGCGTCAGAATATCAGAAGGCCGCATTGAACCTCAGAGGGACAGTATAACCTGAGAAGGACAAAAGATATGACAAACAACTCTGACCATGATGTAAACATCTGAATGTTTATGGCGAGGCTGGGTCTGTGTGTTCTGGCCTGGGAGCACGAAAACTATGTCAGAGGGAAAAGAAAAAAAAAGACAGCTTCTGAAGGGTTAAATGCTAATTCTAATCTCAGTTTGTTTTGGGCAGTCTTCTCAATGTACTTATGAGGAAACTCTTATCATTTATAGAGAAACACTAGAAGCTCAGAAACCTGAAAGACAAAATCATTGCTTTATATACCAAAACGGTGCTGCAGTGACATGAGGGCTGATCCTTGGGACAAGGAAAAAAGGTGATGTCATTGACTTCAGCCTGATCCAGTTTTGAGTTTTATTTTGTCACAGGCAAAGTTTGATTTGTTTTTTTAATTATTTTATTTTATGTTTGTCATGTTAGAGGGAACACAGTGGTTAAAATGTTTGTGACTGCTTTGCTGTAATTTCTTTTCAACCTATGGAGCGTTTCTTTGGCAAAAAACGCTGGCAGAATTCATTCTGTTTGCAGTTGCGAGAACTGGAGGATGGACTCTTGAAGGGAAGGAGAATGTTGTGCTGCTGAACTCAGACATTGGACTGAAAATGGACATTGGCAAGGACTATGACTGAAGCATCGGACAACCTTCGACAACAAACACAGATGAGTTCTGCAGACACGACTTCATGCATTTCACTTCAGATTTTCTTGTACACAATTAAAACAAAACACTCATTACGAAACACATTAGGATTATGTAAAGGTGAAAACTTTTAAAGAAGCAACTTGATGGAATCATAGAGCAACCTAATAAATTAAGTGGGTATTATATCAACAGTTGAATAAATAAATAAATTAATTGGTTTCCACTATATAAGCAGAGTAACCTGAACTTTTAAATTAAAATTTAATTTAATGAACATCTTAGAGTAATCTGATTTCTGCCAATCCGGCAGGCATCAATAAAACAGTAACAAAAGGTTACTGGCTAAAATGGATAAAGTTGCAATAGAATTAGCATAATGACACATCCTACTAACTAACATGGGTAGATTTAGGATTAAAGCATCAGTGTACAATGGTTACAATATTTATGGAGATTTAATATCTCTCGACTAGAACAAATAACTCAATAGTTCTTTTAACTGGTTGTTAAAACATCCTAAGGGGAAGAACACATAAAACAGAGGTTAGCTAATTGTTAACCTAGAGGGCTTTTAGATCAGGATATGGTTATCGTCTTACATACAGAAAAGAGGTAAGATTAATTTAATTAGATTAAATTATGGAGACATTTTGGATCTGGTCAGGATTGCTGGGAGGCTTTGATGATAAAAGGGTAACAGCTTGAAGGTGATATCAATGAATGAAGGTTTTCTCTGAGGAACAGCAAAGCAGCAATGATACACATTGGAACTCCTGTTGTGTAAAGAACATCTTGAACGGGACATAAGGTGAGATCCTTACACCGAGAATTGTTTCACACAGGGGGTGTGGAGACCCCTGGGGCATGGCACCCAGGGACGAGCTGCTGTGGTTTGGCCCTGTTGTAAACTTGACACAGCTGGTGGAACCAGGCTGGAACCAAGGGAGACGATGAGGTGGTCCCACAGATTACCTGACACCTATCGCTGACTGTAAAGGGTTCTGGGTTTTCAGGGTTGCTGAAAACAGAAAGCTTCAGAGAACCTTATCCTTTCCTGACCAGGCACTCAAAACACATAGATCAGATTACCGAGGCCTAGACAAATAGGAACACAGAGACGCGTTCATCCAAGAACTTCTTAATCAAAGTCCTTAATCCGCAGTTGAAAATGGCAAATAATCACATGTATGGTTTACTTTATTTTAGGATTAAATTGGGAACTAATTCTGATTTGCTTAAGTAGCTTTGGTTGTTCAACAATGTTAGAACGTTTTCAAAAAGCTCCTGTTCTCTCAATTCAATTCAATTAAATTTTATTTATATAGCGCCAATTCATGAAACATGTCATCTCGAGGCACTTTACAAAGTCCAAATCAATCATATTATACAGATTGGTCTAAAATGTCCTATATAAGGGAACCAGTTGATTGCTTCAAAGTCCCGACAAGCAGCATTCCCTCCTGGAGAAGCGTAGAGCTACAGGGAGAGTCGTCTGCATTGTCCATGGCTTTGCAGCAATCCCTCATACTGAGCAAGCATGAAGCGACAGTGGGAAGAAAAACCACCCATTAGCGGGAAGGAAAAACCTCCAGCAGAACCGGGCTCAGTATGAACGGTCATCTGCCTCGACCCACTGGGGGTTACAGAAGACAGAGCAGAGACACAACAAGAGAGACAAACAAGCACAGAAGGAAACATTGATCCAGTAATCTGTTCTATGTTAGATGATAATAGCGGGTGAGCTGTCTTCTGCTCACTGCTTTGTTTTGTAGAACCTTGGCATCCTTGAACAGTAACAGAATGGTATAAATATTTTGTCTTCTCTGTGCAGAACAGCACCTCCCTTCTTTCATTTAAAAAAAAGAGAGAGAGGGGGGAAAAGGTTTGATGGAAGGCAAGCTGAAGTTGGAAAAGGCTTCCACATGGAAAGGTTTTCCTTTTTATCAGCTGGGTTTTCAAAATAAAATGGGAAATGACATGAAACAAATATGTTGATGAAATTATGTTGCACAGAACTTTCAACTGTCAGACAATGAAAGTTAAGACACACATTGGATGCATTCTGTTAAGAATTATTAGGAAACTACTGCAAATACATTTGAACTTAAAGATTACTCTTTTAATTAATAATTAAATTGCATAATTCTGGGAGCTAAATAATTGTGCAGAGAAATATCTTGAATGTGAAAGAGCTTGGAGAATGTTTTAATAAATGACACATGAATGGGGGTTTTGATAAGAACACTAATTACACCTTGTTTCTGTTCCCTAATAGAAACAAGGGCTCGTGTCTGCAGACCATCTTACAAAGTGTTTTATTAGGGAGAAATGCAAAATAAAATGCTAATGGCCCAATTAAGAATTGAACGCTTATTACCATCCAGCTCAATCGTCCAGCCTGCGAGGAGGAAACAAGAAGAGGACTGGGGGTGAACAAGCCAGAGAACTCTGATTCCTTATTCTTCAACGGGAGGAGTTGCCTGAAGAGACCCTAAGCGCGATTGGATTAATTTCTGCCTTGTGCCCTGAATGGCCTGAAGGCTTCCTTAACTTTGCGTTCTTGACGTTCGGACTCTTCTCATATTGTGTTACTGTTTGTTTAACTGCTCTGTTCCACTGACTCACATGTTTGATTTTTTTGTGTTACGACATCTACACTGTGATGTCGCATTATGTTCAATATGGTTTTATGGTAAAGAATGGAAACTGTTTGCTTCAGACACACAAAGACCTATGGTTTATGCAATTTTTTGCTTTGATATAGGAAGAACCAGGGTCTGATTGGCTCTAAAGATCCTTTAATATTAGCTGGTAATGTCTAACACCTAGTTTTAATATACAGGAACTTCTCGCTCAGGATTGGCCGAGAGCGGGATTTCACCTGGGGACAAATCAGTTTTTATCATCTTTTAGAAAGGATGAATTTTTCTGGTGACAAAGGCCTGCCTTACTTAATTAGATGAACCCTAAATTGTAAATAAAAGCTAAACCTTTCTTCTTGTGTGATACAACTCTATGAAGCGTTCATGTTGATCTGTACTAAAAGTTCCAGCACTGCCCGGTTCCAACATGGGAACCTTCAATGTTGTGGAAAATATTATTCAGCTGTACGGAAGATCGCGGTTGAACCAAAGGACTCTATTAATAAGCTGCTACTTTTTAAAAGAAAGAAGACATCATGAACGATTGAAGTGAGATGAGAAAAAGAGTATATTAAATGATAACAGGGGGGAATGATAGAATTATTCTTACTATGTCTACATATTTTATGTTATTTACTATTTTCATTGCATTTATCATATATATTTACTCTTTACTACTAAGAAGTTTTAAGGTTTTAGATCTCTCTCTTATAGTTGCAGAAGGCCTGCAGAAAGCAGAGAAATATGTTGTGACTATGATAAGTGTTTTTATGAACTCTATTAAGCCATCTGGAGTGCTGCACTGTGTGAACTGCTTGGTTTTATCTCGAATGTCACAGTTATTTTGCTTATCCCTACCCCTTAGCTTGACAATGGAACCAGGGATTCCTTTTCCTAATAAATAGAGAGGAGGCGACGGATTTGCTTCAGATCGGACTTGGAGATCTGTATTAAGCATCTCCGTTCGATCTCCTTGCAAGATTATTTCAAAACCAACTTCATTGTTGTCTCTCCTTCTTGTGTTGTTAATGAATGTTTTAGGTTTTTGAACCTGACAGCCAGAGTCTGTAGTTTCCAACAATACCAGCCATGGGTGGATGGGGTAGAGCATGTCCATGCAGTGAAGCTTTTTTATAGAGAGTCAGCAATATTTGATAGACATTTAAATGGCATCTTCTGTGCACTCAAAAAAGTGAATGAGGTGGGTTGTGCACTTTATATAAATGATATGTTGTCAGTTTACTTAAAATACATGTCTTTGATAAGTTAACATATTTTTTTCTAATAAAGTCTACGTAATTATGTCTTTCGTTCTGTGTACACAATAATTCTTTATTGGTTAATCAATAATAATTTAAGTGAATGATGGATGAAATACTTCAATTTGTTGTTTGCCAACTGCCAAAAATTTTAAAGAAGAAGAAGAAGGTGGCAGTCAAACTACTCCACGTGCGCAAACTCAGTCGCTTCCTTGCTTTTGGGGGTGAGGTTACCAACGGTCCAAAGAGGTAGGTAATGTTTCATCCATACCTATTATTCTACTAGCAAATTATTGAGATTTAATTCTGCGTTTTTTGATACAACACTAATTCTATATTTCTCAAGTGCTTGTGTTTCAGAGATCAGTGGGTATTTGTTACATTATACAGCACACGTTACAATACAGTGTGTTACTCATGTTGCCTAGCAACCAAGACAGCGTGAAGCAGCTGTGAAGCCAAACAAACGGAGCCCGAAGACACTCCACTGTAAATAACTGTACATGGTTTTAATTTTCCCCTTTACATATTCATCATGGCCCACAATCTTTTATAATGTTTCTTTATTTTATGTTTTGAACAGTTGTTGACAAAAACCATTTGTGTAATTTAGTTAAACATTTTCCAACTTAAACACAAACCCTATAACTTTTGGAACAAAGCTTGAATCAATTTATTTGTAGAAAATAAAATGAACAAACCAAACATTGAAATTATATATCTAAATTATTTCTAAGAGCGGAAAGCCAGCAGGAGCTGCAAAGCAATGTGCCGGGAGAAAGCCGTTTGTCGGGAGACTGAGCTCAGACTCCCACCAGCCAGCTGGAAGCCAGCAGGAGTCTGGGGGTATTCGGCTGGGAGAGAGGTGCTTTTCCCAGCGTGGTGAGCCAGGAAGTTCTGGCGGGCTGGAAGTTGGCAACGCGAACCGCGGCTGGGGTCCGAATACGTCCAAACATTTTTTTTTTAAATCATGCGATATGCCAACAAACTGAGCTGATATTCCGGTTAAATATAGCTAATTTCTTACATGAAAACATTTTAAAAGTTACTTTTATGCCACAGATAGCGTAATAAATCCAACTTCATTCACAGCTTTTGACTCTCCTCCATCATTGCTGTTTCGGGTTAAAAAGCTTCTTTTCAATCCGCAATGAATCATGGGAAAGGATTAGTAATGAAGGATACATCGGACTCATCCTTCAAATCGGGGAAAAGGACACATTTGTCGGCCGCAGTTGAAGGAGTCTTAAAAGGATTTGTGAATTAGGACAGCCTTGTTGCTGCGCTGTGACATAATCTGTCTACAAATGCGTCCTTCGAAGGATGCAGCCCCAGAATTGAGACAGACCCAAAGAGAGACGCTAGCACTTGCGAACATGTTATAAATTACAGAATTGAGAGTGCCTCTTTTTCCCCTCACAGAATTTCTAAAAGTTAACTCTAATCGGACTCTCTTGCTTTCTGCAGGTGAATAATACAACTTAAGGCTGCTCTTCAACCGATTCATTTTTCGACTGGCCATAGAGATATATGTAAGTATATTGTACCTAACTCTTAACTGTTGCAGAGACAAAGTCAATATATCTTATGTCAAAAGACTGTATATATTATTTTAAAGAAAAATAAACAAATTGAAGCTGTCAAGTTGTATTTAATACAAAATAAATGCATAGAAATGTTGCCAATTTATGCACCCGAGTTATGGTAAGCTGTGACATTGCAGGGCACTGATCACTTTCAAAGCAGTAGGGGAGGACTGATCCATTTATTTGTGAAAAATGTGTTTACTTTACACATTAATGTACATTATGAATCATTTGGGATGCCCCACATTACGTTTTTTCTTTGATTTGAGTGCATGCAAGTCATGGTGAGGACTGACATGAAAGCAGGTTTCAAGGAAACATGTTCATTCTCTTGTTCTTGTTCTAAATAGATGTTTTTAGTTTTATAGCTCTCTTAAAAACAAGTCATGAACTACATTAATTATTGTTCTCTCTTTGTTGAATAGCTGTTTCTTCACTCATTGATGTGGTGTTTGCGGCACTGCTGAGACTTTTCTTTCTTAGTTTAAGACTGTATAACCAATATCTCCATTGTGTTTTATGTTTTGTTTTTTGCCCCTCTCCCCTTCTCCTCCCAGATGTGAATATGGAAGTGTAAAGGTTGCAGTTCAAAGAGCTCAACTAGAGCTCAGATACTTAATCATTACAGGTTAAAACATCCACATTATGGGCGCAGGGACCCATATCCTTGCCCATATATTAGTTGTCCATGTGCATATAAGTCTTGGAATGCACTCAGATCACATTTGTGTAGAGTCCATGGTAGAGAAACATCACGGCAAACATTGACATCGACCACATTCAGCTGTCATGTTTGTAGATTCTCTGAAGTTGCCTCTGAAAAGGTGTAATTCACTCATAAATTTGCATCTCAAAGCCAATGAAACAGTCCCCTGCATGTTCAAGGCTTGTACATTTAGGACAAACATTTATGGGACACTTAAATCATATAAAAATAGAAAACACCTTGGTTATTCTTACAGTGACTTTAAACCTGGAATTGTTGCAGAAAGAGACCGTTTTGAAAACTCAAGTGTTTCACAGGAACATGGAGACAATGAAGAATCAGAAGAAGCCCAGCTTGAAGTGCAGGCTAGTATTCAGAGAGACGTCTCAGAATATGTTGAGAAGATGATAGAAGAGAAACTTGCATAATTCATATTTCTTATTTTTTTCAATGAAATCAAATGATTTCATGTTGTTAATTCCATCGGAAGACATCCCAGGGTGAAGGGGTGGGAATATTAGGCAATTCTTGCCCCTCATTATAAAGCAAAAAGCGAATAATGACATAAAACTACTTTTAAAAATTTCGTTTTCAATATTGCCATTCGCAAAAATTGCTTTTATCTTTTTATCTATGTGATGTGTGAGGCTGAGTGTGGTATAGAAACATCCCTTAAGATCTCAGCTTTCAAATGAATATAGACATGATGTAGCATAAAATGATAGTGTAGGGATGATATGAAGAATCATGTACAATTTCTTCTCCTACCCCATCTTTGTATTTCCTTTAAATGCAAAATACCGTGTATATCAACATTAATTTTGTAAATAGTGATAGAGTTAAAGGATCTTGGTCACACAAAATGTTAAAAAGACTTCATTGTGAACAGGCATCATTTACTCACTTCCTTATACTAGCTGGCATGCTGACCAACATGCTTTGATGATAGGGTTGGCACTGCTTGCCACTCTATGAATTTATGCAGTGTTTTTGTTGATAAAGACGAAGAGAACGAACTGCAATAGTACAGAGAGTTCAGACCATTAGGTAGGTACTTCATTCGTATTGGATGTTTCATCTACATGCGCTGTTATTGTGGAAAAGGAAGATTATTCGTCAGTGTCAATTCAATTCAAATTAGTCATTTTTAATAAAAATTCACTAAATGCAGAATATGCCTATTACCTCAAAGTACCTTGGATAAATTGATTAACTGTGCTTAGATTGAGTGAATTTCATGTTTAAAATGTTATGAAGTTACATTGAATTATCACACTGGGGCTTTCAGCTGTTCTGAAGATAATTCATCAGATAGTGACTGAAATTTTAGCGGCCTTGTTAAAGCGTAACTTCAGAACTAAAATTACACAAGAACATACTTAAAATTGGTCCTGTATAAAGCATTGTCATTCGATATAATTAAACTCTGTTTGTGGTAATTCACTCTGTTTATTTTGTTGTGTACGAAATAGACCAGTTCACGCGTGACGTCACGAGGTACGTCCGCGCTACATCCGGGTCCTGCGGGTAGGCAAAAACAGTACTGTTCTCGCCAACCACCGTGACAAAACGGGTGAATTAGAGCGTGCTTTTAGTTAGTTTATTTTTGAAATCTACACAATGCCTACGACTTGTTGTGCTCCCGGTTGCACACAGAGGCATTCCAAATCGTCGGATGTACGTTTCTTTCGTTTACTGAAGGACGAAGAAAGAAGAAAGAAATAGATATTTTCAATGTTCGTTTCATAATAATATACGTACATTTACAATGTATGCAAACCCTCTGGCATGAGTCTGTGAAAAGGATTAATAAGACAAAAACACCAAAATAATCCTTAGTGAACAATATTTTTTTTAACCTACCGGTGGCGGGTCTTCCTCTCTGCTGAGGCGCTGTCTGTGTCCGACTCCGCTTTCGGATGTTACACATACATGTCTGAACATGTCCCAATATAAAATAATTGTAGCCGTCCAGTGGTTTCATGGCTTTCATGCTCTCTCGTCTGTACTGGGCTGGCGTGTTTATAAGGTAGCTGTATATGTCGCCGTATGGAACACTTGGCCAGCATTTCACAGACTCGCTCCATCCCTTCAGGCTTTTGCTGTGTGGATCTGGCAATCTGATACCATCAGCCACCAACTTAGTCTTATAACGATCTTGTGATACGTTATCTATGTCCGTTGGTTTTAGGTTGTTTGAAAAAATATTTATGACATTCATATTCCCTTTATTCAGTTCATCACTGAAAAAAATTTATCACTGTCGAATGCTTTTACCCTACCATCACCTTTTCCGATAGATAATTCAAAATTTTCAAGTCTAGAAAATATCTAATGACTATGATTTTGGTGTCAGCTTCAAGAGGTTTTCCTAAATGAATGACATGTAGGTGATAATCCATTGCAATCATAAAGAAAAGCGGTGAAATCTAAATTCTTAGGTAAGAAATATGCAACATATTAAGCTTCACCTTTCATAAAAGGCTGGGAACCAGTGCACAACTTTGGAAATTGACAACCAGTTTTTAAATGTTGGAAGACCTCACCTAAAAACATTTGTAAAGGTTTTAGGTGTACAGGACATGGAGGGAACGATGGCTATATTTTCTAGGAATGGCCACCTGACTAGCATCACAGACTACATTAAATGCCACAGTTTCAGATTTTTGTACTAAGCATAATCTTTCTCTTGATGCAAAAGAAACTGAAAAATTGGCCTCTGCCCTCTCTCTTTCTAATCCCTTGACAAAAGCAATTGGAGATCTGGGCCCACTTGGCACTGCTTTTAAGCGGAAACAATTCTTCAAAGACAAGTTCCAAGTAGTTGAACCAGTTGAATATGTTTTGGATAAGGAGCACAACCATACCTACCAATATGTATCATTATTGCAGTCATTGCAGCAGCTTCTCAGCAAAGATGATATAATTAATGAAGTACTAAAGAGCTACAGTGCTCACTAAAACAAAACTGGACAACAAGAATACAAGTCTTTTCAGGATGGACAGTTTTTTAAACAAAATGAGTTCCTATCTTCAGGGGAAATGAGATTAGGTGTGACCCTTTATATTGACGAGTTTGAAGTGTGTAACCCTCTGGGTACTTCCAGAAAGAAGCACAAACCTTGTGCTTTGTATTGGATTTTGAGCAACTTACCCCCAGGCCAGCACTCCTCTTTGTCATCCATCTACTTGGCTGTACTGTGTAAAAGTAACTACATCAAGGAATACGGATATGGAAAAGTGCTTGAACCTCTTCTGCGTGATCTGGTTGTCTTGGAAGAGCATGGGGTGTTTGTCCCACATATTGGGATAAATATTAAAGGCACAGTACATTGTGTATCTGCAGATAATCTGGGTGCCCATGGGAATGCGGGCTTTGTTGAAAGTTTTTCAGGATAGTATGTTTGTCGTTTTTGCACAGGGCGTCTCAGTGATTATCAGACCAAGAAGGTTCTGTCCGGTGAGTTTAGTCTTCGATCCAAAGATGAACACAAAGAACATGTGAAACATGTAGTGGAAAGTGGAAAGCCTTGTGTTGGAGTGAAAAGGCAATGTGTGCTGACAGAAAATCTTTCTCATTTTGATGTAACAACTGGATATCCGCCTGATGTACTCCACGACCTGTTGGAGGGTATTGTACCAGTGGAACTTGCACAGTGTCTTGGTGTGTTGATATCCAAAAAATACCTGTCTTTGGACACTTTAAATAAGGTCATTCTCAGTTTCCCCTACAAAGGAGAAGATAAAACAAACCGTCCCCATGTTGTGCCCCAAACATTTTTAAGCAAAAACACAATAGGTGGCAATGCAGCTGAAAATTGGACCCTCATACCCAGTTGATTACATCGGGACTTTGATGCAATCAACTGGGTTCCCTTATATAGGAAATCTTTGATCAATCTGTATAATATGACCCAATCTGTATAATATGATTGAATTTGACTTTGTAAAGTGCCTTGAGATGACATGTTTCATGAATTGGCGTTCTTGAAACAAATAAAATTGAATTGAATTGAATTCATAAGATTGCTGCCTTTCATGATTGGAGATGTTATACCTGACGGTGAACCAGTGTGGGAGATAATTTTGGATTTAAAAGAGATAGTGGAACTTGCTGTTTCCCAGATGCATACAGAAGAATCCATTGGATATCTTCAATTTAAAATATCTGATCATAGACAGAAATATCAAGAAGCATTTCCCAATCGAAAACTTCTCCCCAAGCATCATTTCTTAGAGCACAATCCTCACATGACCCGATGTTTCGGTGCTCTAGTTGGACTCTGGACCATGCGGTTTGAGGGCAAACACAGAGGTTGCTAAACACACCAAGTGTTTTAAGAATGTTGCTCTAATACTGTCAAGAAAACACCAGTTGATGATTGTGTATCACTTACACTCATCACGTTCACAGAAACCTGCTGTTGAAGTATCAAGTGTATCGAGAGTCCCTGTTCTGAAAGATGATGTATCATTGCCTCTCCAGCAGATGTACCCAAACATGGCAGAAGTAAATATGGCTAACAGCGCAGTTTGCAAGGGGATCAATTACAGAAAGGAAATGATAGTCATCTGTAGATTTACTGATGGACTACCTGAATTCGGAGAGATAATACGAATATGTGTAATTCAGGACGTGCTGAATTTCATAGTCAGGATGTTCTCAGTTTGATTTAGAGAGCACTACCGGGCCTTTGAACTGCAACCATGTCCAAGCGGCGCAATGTCCCTGATAACACATGACAAACTGGCAGAGAAGTACCCATTACATGACTATTTTTTCCCCTTCGACTGGTTACCTTTAAAACATATCCTTATATCAAAAGCACATGTTGAATACGTGACTAAATGGCTTTAATATATAGCTTACTAAATGTGCTCTTTATTCTCACCTGCATGAGAAGGTAATGCCTGTCACCTCTTTCCACTTGGCTGTTTACTAACATGTTTCTGTACATGCACTAACTCCGTGTCACTAGTACGGCTGACCAATACTTTGATATTATATTGATATTGTAATATGAGACTAGATATTCTCTGAGATTTTCGGTATTATTACATCAGACTATGGCATTAGTGTTGTGTCTTTCTAGGTTTAAAGTCTGATTTACAGTAAAATGATGACATTTTCTGAACTAGCAATTATTTGCCTTTGCCTTTTGTTATTATAAGCATGTTACAGATAATTATTTCACAAAAATCTCATTGTTTAAAGGCATACTATGCAACATTTTTCAGTTAATTAATGTGTTCCATACCGTTTTGGATGATTAAATGAGTCATTTCAGGTTGAACAAAGGTTTTCTTGGCCGCCCTGTTGTTCTGTGGGGGAAATACCGCACTTGCAACTGCAGGAGCCCTCGGCCCGCGCCCACAGGCTCAGAATCTTGTGCAAGATCGCGAGAGTCGATCTTGCTTTACGGCGAGAACTGCTACACGCCCCCAGTGAAACGCATGCTCGGTGCTAGCGCAGTGGCGATATCTGTGCAGTTATCATGGCGGAACCAACGATAAAACAGCGAAAGCCCATGTCGGAGCAGGCAAGAAAGAGGAAAAGGTCGTACACGGGTGAACATCGGGAAAGCTTTTTCCGAATGGCGAGAGCTAAAAGGGAAAGAAGGCTGCAAGGCTGACGCGGACCTCGCGTTTCTGCTGATGCGATTGTAAGTAACATTGGAATGGTTTCTCTCTCTCTCTCTGTGTGCATGTTCATACTTTCACTGTGTTAGCCGGGCATACACTGTACGCTGTACAAGTTTTTCAGTCGTGGTACTTATATACATCTCAAACTGTGTGACGGAACCGCAGGGTTTAAAAGTTCACCGCTCATCTGTGTGCTGATCTGTGTTCTCAAACTGTGCGACGGAACCGCGGGGTTTAAAAGTTCACCGCTCATCTGTGTGCTGATCTGTGTTCTCAAACTGTACCGCGCGACGCTCGGACGCGGCTCAGGAGGCACCGGGCATCGGCGAGAATGGAGGGGAGAGAGGAAAGACGAGACGCCCCGGCGGGCGCGCGGCATACGGAAACAGACGGTCCGTATGCCGCGGAAACAGACCCCCGCCCTCCCCAACCCCCCCCCCCCGCGAGCCGACGTCCGGGCCCAGCGGGTCCCGGGCCGGGCGGAGGTCGCTTCGGGGACGCCCGCTCCCCTCACTCCACTGGCGGGGACGGAGAGGAGGGGAGGGTGCCCCCTCGTAGCTCTGCTTGAACAGCAGGATGGTGATTCGTTGCGTTTGCCTGTCTGCTAAGATCAAAACAACCGCGCCTGGCTTGACGGAGAAACCAGGAGAACAGCTGAGCATCTTTACGACAGTGCACTTTTAGTTTCGCCCTCTGGGGGGAGCCTCGCTGGAAAATCAACCCCGGTTATATAGTATACCTTTAAATATTTTGTGGAAGCACCATAGTCATCCCCCCTACTCACAATATCAGTATTGAGGTATTTGGTCATAAATGTCATTTCGCCTATTCCGACCTCAAACAACTAATTTGAGCACCACTAACCATAGTATAAAAATTAATCTTCCATGCTACTATCAGCATGTCACTGGCTTCTGTCTATGGATTGCTCAGTGTTTCCTTCAGTGTCCTGTTTGTTTTACATATAATCCAAGTCAGTTGGTTATTTTCTAATTTGAATGCATTTATAAATATTTAATTGACTTTATATTTGTATTTTTATATTTTCTAAACCGACACATTCGGATGATGACTACACCAGTAACACTGCGGATTATCCTTGGTTCCAGCAATGCTGAAAAACTGACCATAGAATCAGGGATGCCAAAGTCTGTTGAGGATCTATCCAATGAGATCAAACATCAGTTTGATATAGAGGGGGACATTAGACTCCAGTACATGGACAGTGACTTTGATAATGAGTTTAACCTTAACCAAATTTCTGACATTCAAGACAAGAGCAAAGTGAAAATCATCCGCTTGTCAGATGCTCTAAACCTCAGCCAAGTCAGCATGAACCACAGTGAAGAAGAAACATCCTTATCGTCATCTTCTGACACAATAATACTCTCCTCTGATTCAGAAACTGCTCAATCTCATTGGCCCAAAGAATTCCAAATCCCAAACTTTTCATATGACGTGGACATGCAACTTCGAAGTGCAAACCAGGCCTTCATATCAAATGGAATTATTCTGTCTCCTGGTCATAAAATTAAATCAGACATCATGGAAAGTCTGGCACAGGAAATTATCAAGTTCAAGGCATATCCCTCAAACTTAGAAATTGAATCTGTTGCTGAAGCTTTAATCAAAGCACATCCATGTTTGAGAGAACAGGGATCCTCCAGTGGTTTCTATGGCTGGAAAATAAGCCTTAAGGACAAGACGGCAAACTACAGGACAAAGCTTAGAAACTTGGGGTGTCCTGAACTAAGCATCAATTCCCTCAAGCACAAACCTGCAGATAGATGTCACCCTGCCTATGATGTCAAAAAAACAACGAAGACAGAGGTTAATTTTGGCCTCCCTGTCCTGCTGGAGAGACCCAGGACAGCCATGAAGATGACAGATTTGCGTTGTTATCTGAGGTCAAGAAGAGACATAACGATAAAGTGGTAAAAGAAAAGATGGCCAAGACCTTCGCATACAGGAGACAGAAGGTTGTCAAAGACAAGCCCATGGTTGCGGAATTCAAGATCAGATGGAGAGGATTGTTCACTGTGGCAGAGGTAGGAAATTTTTCTTTATTACTTGTTTAGGAATTCTGCAGTTTTGGATAGTCAAAGTGTATAGACAGAAAAGGGCAGGGGAGGGAGCAGGGATGACATGCATCAAAGGGCCTGAGGTCGGATTTGAACCCCTGCTACAGTCAGTATATTTTGCCGTTTGATACAATGTAACATGGGAATGTTCATTATTTTGTGTAAAATGTAACCATGGCACAGGAAATACTGTTGTTTAGAGTGCAGCCTGTTTTTTTTTACATTCTGTTTAAATGTTTTGATAGGTGCCAATAATATGTTGTTTGTGGACATTATGTTTTTAGGTGGAAGCAGAATTTGTGAGGATCACTACTGGTCCCCTTGTCTCAAAGTTCCATGCACAGCTTGACCAACACACTGCCCAGCTCATCAAAGTGTTCAAATGAAAAGGGAGGCTCCACAGGGACTAAAATCAGAAGGACTTTGGTCCCAATCACACAGGTATGTTTTGTTATCAGTAGAGAACATTGTGTAATTTTAAGTTGACTTGATTTTCAGTGACAAGTTAAGTCCAAAATGTTAAGTGCAACATTACTGTGTTTTTTTTAGAATGAAACTGTTGAAAAGAGGAGGGAGTGCATCCTCAGGGCACTTTGTATCTATCTAAATGAAGACCCGAACATCCTCTTCAAAGAATACCTGGTTGGTAATTTTAATAATTTAGTTTCTACCTTTAATCAATCAAATCTTGAATAACTAATCTTGTTAAATTTCAACAACTGCACTTGGTTGTATGTCTTGAAAATGTTTTCCCTCTTATCCATGGGGCTTCAACTTATTTTTACACCAATAGCAATTTTGAAGTACATGTGTAAAAATTTGAGCATCTATAACAGTAGAATTTTAGTTGTTTACAGTGATTTGTATCTGTGTAGGTACACAACTACAAATTCTACTGTTACAGATGCTCAAACCTTTTTTACCAATGATACCTTTATAGTCATGCTATTTTTATTTAAGGGGAAACCTGAAAGGTAAAAGTTAATCTTTGGAATTCTGCAAAATTTGTGATTTCATAGATTGGTTGTGTCCTCTTTTTCTCCATTTTGTAAAGGATGCTGATGGTACCGCTGTACAGAGGGAGCTTGGGCTACTTACTCTTGGCATCTACAGCATCAAAGTCGAGGGAGGTGATGCCACCACTCCTCCAGCTGATGTTGGATAAGATAAGATAGCCTTTATTGATCTCACAATGGAGAAATTCACTCGTCACATCGGCTCACACAAGAAGGTGCAGAGTAGGAAAGGTGCATTCAGTTATATACAGTGGATCTTCATATATACAATGGATCAAAAAGAATACCAAAAAAATACAAAAAAGGAAATAGGAATGGGCATATGATGTCTCATTTACATTCTTGGTGGTCTATATATATATATATATATATATATATATATATATATATATATATATATATATATATATATATAAACATATCTATATACTTCAATATATACATATATCTATGCGCCTACATACATACGTACCTACGCGTATATATGTGCATATACATTGTATACATTTGTACATACATACATACATGTGTACTGACTTATGTTCAGGTGTTGATAGGAATAGTGGTCGAGGGTGTTGAAGTTTTACATGACCTGGGAGACGTCGCTTCTGCATGTGCACTCTTAATGGGTGTAATATACGCACTGAACCTCAATTATCCTAAGGGACTGAAAGCCTTCTTTGAAGTTCTACAGAAGCTCTTCCTTCAACTGGATACTAGCACCCTCTCGACCAAGGTACAGATACTCAAGAACAAAATGTATAATGAACCCAACCATTGACTAGGATGCCGAATGTGAACAAAAATGGTTCTGTAAGAAAACAACAGAGCAGGAAAAAAGTCATCTCAGAAAAATAAACATTTGGAAAAGTTTTGGAATACTACCACCATAAGTGAGTCAAAATTGGGGTGTAAAAATAGAAATAAATTCTTGTCTACCTTTGAAAATCCAGGAAAGGTTAAGGAATTTCAATGTCTTTTGTAAAAAGGAGTGGGAACCCTGGTTGGACTAAGTGAAAAAGTGAATTTAGAGACTATGCAGCACCAAAATTGTTTACAACTGAATTAATATTTTTTTCTTTAAAAACAAAACAAGCTTCAATGTTAACATCTCAGGGGTTTTTTTTCTTTCATAGTACAAAAATAAGTTGACAGTAGTATGTGTATTGTTATGGTTTGACTTTTATGCTGTTACAAAAAACTGAGAACTGCAAGCCTGCTGCATTGTTATACAATAATATTAATGAATCAGGGATATTTTGTTTATATGCTGCATCATGGTGCTTTATAATTTTTTTTTTTTGGGTAACAATGCTGCAACATAATTTGAGATGTTTGTTAATATAATTGCATTTCAGAGTATTCCCTCCTTAATATTAGAAATAAAAGTTGAAAGCAGTTGACACTGGTTCTAACAGCTCAAAATAGCTAAAATGGGAGCAATAGATAGATCTGCTATATTAAATGTTCCAGAAACCTGTCTTGTTGATGTCACTTTTGCAGTAAATATTGAAAGAAAACTATTACATAAAGTGACTGATGCATCGAGCAGAACAGAGGTTCTGTCAATGATCACATTTAAAGTTTATTACAAAAAATATATATAATTTCTTCCGTGTGTCCCAATAGATGACTAAAACACATTTCAATTCTATGCAGAATGTATAATACAACATATCAATAATGTATGCAATTCTATCCTTGACATTAAATGCTAAATATCCCCCTTTTTAAACTTTCTATTAATTTAGAATGAGCTGTTCCTTTCTTTTTCCCTCCATCCACATTTTGCTGCTGTCTTTTTGTATTTTTCAGGCTCAGTTTTATTTTTGTGTATGTGTCTGGTCTCTCTTTAGCTGATAAAAGAGCTTAGTGTTTTTCTCCCCTTCTGATCAGGCGAAGATGAAAGTCTGATGTGTTTTTTGATACCGTTACTGTGGCAATGTCTTACCTTTTTGCTCGCCTTCAACCCCTAACGAGCAACTCTTAATGAGAAAACGGCACTTCAAAACACCAACAAGCACACTCACCTAACACACACTCATACATAATACTGAGCTGCAAACTAAAGCACAAAGGAAGGCATCATCAAAAGATTCTCTTCTATATGTAGCAGGCTGTGTTCTTGGCAGGAAGTCAGGGGACCATTAATACTCATTGTGTAGCAGGTATCAACATCATAGCATCGCTATCACCTTCTATTACTTGGCAGTCAGATATAGTGGAGTTGAGATGGTGTTTTATTCTATAAGGAAAATGGTGGAATCCACCAGTAGAAATGGTGGACTATGTCACCAGTATAGCAATAAACCCATCAGTCACACCGATTCTTCCACCCCTATTGTTTCTATTGTGGGAGCCAGGTCCAAATGTGATTACCAGTATAGGAATCCAGCCCTGTACATGGCCCTGTTATGTGCGGTGTGCATTTGTATACAGCCATCCTCAGTCACCACTTTGTAGAACCACCTTTCACTGCAATTACAGCTGCAAATCTTTTTGGGTTTTTCTGTACATCTGGAGACTGATTTTTGCAAACTCTTCTGTGCACATTAAGATAAAGGGGACATATCATGCTTTTAAGTTCTTCCTTTGTACCTCATTCAGTTGTGGTCTATATGAAGTGGAACTGCAATACTTTGATCTAAATTTTTGGGTTATTGGCCACTCCTTTACCCCTGTACTGAAAGCAACTAATTTTAGTGCTGTCACTTTAAATGCAAATCAGGCACTTAACACGTTGGCCCCTCCAGATAGCAGTGTTCCACTCCACCCTGTTCAGCCATTTTTGTAGTATGCTGGGGGACAGTGTAATTAATTGTGTGAGTTAATACACCCAAAAATAAAATATTTTGTCTTATACACTTGTAGCGCTGGCATAAAAAAAAGTTAATAGGGAATAAAATAAATTGAACAGATTGAAAAATGAACCCAAAAAGAATATAACAATCTTTGAGGCCCCTGGAGACACTACATTTAACTTTTCTGCAGTTATAGAGACTCCAAGTGCACAATCAAATGTATTTAAGGGCTAAACAAAGGGCGGTTTGCATATGTTCCCTTCAAAGGGACATAGTATCTCATTTTTACCATAAAAAGCTAACAAAAAATATGTATTCACCTTTAAAACAATATAACAAGTGTTCATGCTGAAAGTGTTTACTTAGTCCTATTTGAGCCTGAAAGGAATTTTGCACTAGGCACGATCAGAATAAATAAACATTGTCATGCATTTTCCCAGCAGTACCACAGAACTATCACAAAGCAGGATTGCGACAATTGATGCAGCTACCGTAGGAGCCAGTAGACCACCCTGCAATGCCTCGCAGTAAAGTGACAACTCAGCGTGGTCGAAGACCAACCCAATCTACAGGGTTGGGCTTACTTAACCTCTTTCTTTCCACACCTCCACTGGGTGTTGCTGACTTGCCCAGCTCCATTGCTTCTCTTTGTTTAGTTGATACTGAAAAGTGCTTTATAAATGGACTTGCCACGCCTTATTGCGGACATTGCGCAATATAATATTCCTGGTTGCATACTTTTGTTATGGTAAATATACATAGTGCTTTGCTTACTAACAAATAGAGCAAAAACAAAGTGTAAAACACAGAATGAAATATAATACGCCAACAGGGCATGGTAATGTAAACAGAAAACCTTTGCATGCAACCAGAGAGAGCTTCTGGCCGAGAAACACGTAAAGTCGTAGTACATGACTAGGCCCCTTTAAGGTCTATCAGATTGGATAAAGAGCTTCTGTGAACAGCAATTTTCAACTCATTCTAAAGTTTCGAAATTCAATTAAGGTCTAAACTTTGACAGGACCATTGTAAGACATGAATATGTTTTAAAGTAAAACAAGCCACTTTATCTCCAGCTTTATGTTTAGGGGGTATGTCCTTCTAGATTGTGAACCACCAACAGACTTTCAAGCCATTTGCAGCCTTTACTGGGTTTTCCTCCAAGATTGCCCTGTATTTAGCTCCATCTTTGTGCCCATCACCAACTAACTAGCTTCCCTGTTATCCCCGACTTGTATGGCTTATCAGTTTAGATGCGCAACCATGTCTTGGTAGATCTGCCAAGTGCAAAATCATAACAGATATTGTCTCAAGGTATTTTACAAAAGAAAAAGTAACGCCAATTATACAGATATTCCAATTCTGCCCTAGTCATCAAGCAATGAAGTCAAGTTCAGTTTAATATATAAATCACTAAAAAAGTTTTCTATCAATGGAAACCCAGGAGACTGTATGATGTCACTGATGAGTAGTTGACAATAGCTTTCATAATGTCCTTTACTTTGCAGAATTCCCCCCACACCAAGCATTCATGAGGTGAAAAAGGAAAGGAAAACTCCTTTTACCATGAACAAACCTCCAGCAGAACAAGAACCTGGCTTGGTGTGAACGGCCAACTGCCATGATAACTCGGGGTTTGAGAATAGCATACTCACAAAAATGAAATCGGGGACCTCTGGTCACCTTATTTTCCTGGTCAGCATTAACCTCAATTTTAATTGATAAAGCAGATTTATTGCTTATACATGTATGATGTAATATGGCTGATAGGTTGCGTCTACTGCTCTGTGTTCCCTGAACACATCCAAAACACAAACATACTATATCAGGGTTTATACAGGAATGAGTAACCCCAATTTAATGCTTTTTCAATGCTCGTAGAAATAATTTTAATGCCATCAACAAGTACACACATATATATATATATATATATATATATATATATATATATACATACATATATATATATATATATATACACACACATATATATATATACACACACACATATATATATATATATATATATATATATATATATATAGTATAGAGAGAGAGAGAGAGAGAGAGAGAGAGAGAGAGAGAGAGAGTACTTGTTGATGGCTGTCTTCAGACATCAGAGCTCCTCCGCATGCAGTGTTGCATTGGATCCAAATGTTGTTCGAAGACTGAGTCTGATTTCAGAATCAAGTTTATCGCCAAGTAGGTTTGCACTTACAAGGAATTTGACTTGGTGTTGATGGTGCAGACAAAATAAAATAAAATAGATATATATACAGAAGCTATATACACACAGTAGACTGTGCGTTAATGTAACGCAGAAGCTTATAAGTCCTGAACGGGGGAGAGAGGCAGGGTCCAGTGTCATGGGCGGCTCTTGGTCTTGTTGATAAGGCCGGTAGCAGATGGGAAGAAACTGTTTTTGTGGCGTGAGGTTTTGGTCCTGATGGACCGCAGCCTCCTGCCAGAGGGAAGAGTCTGAAATAGACTATGACTGGGGTGCGAAGGATCAGCCACAATCTTCCCTGCACGCCTCAGAGTCCTGGAGGCGTACAGGTCCTGGAGAGATGGAAGATTGTAGCCAATCACCTTCTCTGCAGACTTGATGACACGCTGCAGTCTGCCCTTGTCCTTAGCTGTGGCACCAGCGTACCAGATGGTGATGGAGGAGGTGAGGATGGACTCAATGATGGAGGAGTAGAACTGCACCATCATTGTCCTTGGCAGGTTGAATTTCTTCAGCTGCCTTCAGCAGGAAGTACATCCTCTGCTGGGCTTTCTTGGTGAGGGAGTTGATGTTCAGCTCCCACTTTAGGTCCTGGGAGATGATAGTTCCCAGGAAGCGGAAAGACTCCACAGTGTCGATTGTGGAGTCAAAGAGGGTGATGGAGGTAGCTGGGGCTGAGTTCTTCCTGAAGTCCACAACCATCTCCACTGTTTTTACAGCGTTGAGCTCCAGGTTGTTCTCCCTGCACCAGGTCACCAGATGGTCAGCCTCCCACCTGTAGGCGGACTCGTCACCATCAGAGATGAGTCCAATGAGAGTGGTGTCCGCGAACTTCAGGAGCTTGACAGACTGGTGACTGGAGGTGCAGCTGTTGGTGTACAGGGAGAAGAGCGGAGGAGAAAGAACACAGCCCTGGGGGGAACCAGTGCTGATGAGCTGTGAGTCAGAGTCGTGTTTCCCGACGTTAGTGGCAGTAGAGCTTGCTCCAGCTGCTGCTGTGCTGTTTGCGGTAGCTAATGCGGACGTGACTGCGTTGGTTACAGAAAAGTAACTTGACACTTAACGTGTAGTGGTCCCTGGAGAAGTGGGTATACTCTCAAAGTTTGCCCTTTTAGACGCAGCTCAGAAAAATGCTGTTTTAGAAACAATGACATGTAACACTGCTCTCTTTAGTTTACCCAAAAATCCATCACTAGGGTTTACTCATTTTAGCCTAAAATATTTAGCCTAAAACATTTAGATTAAAATATTTCCTTGAGCTACTACGTGAGGTGTGAAAATACTGTTGTCTCTTTTTTTAAAGATTTTTTCCAGCTTCTGGCAGGTAATGTAAAATTTTCTTTGGTTTATATTGAAGGAATTCTTACACTACATCCAGAATCAACATTTCATTACTTTACTGTAGGTTTTTCAATATCGACCTAGATGAAAAGGCGAATGCAAAGTCCTGAATTGAATGAGAAAGAGAATCTATAGAAAGAGATAAAGGTAACGACGAGGAGAACATCAAAACTCAAATCTCTTTGTCTTTGTAAATCATGAATTGTCAAATATACCAGTTTAAACACCCAAACAACTGTTGATCCTGTTGATTTAGACACCCTGACAATGAATGTTTAGCCCCTCGATTTTAAAATGGACGGTGATTTTAAACTTGACAGTCAAAAAAGGACCTCAGTTAAGTCATTTTTATCATTTAAGGAACAAAGCAAAGGTAAAACCTATTCTTTCAAGGCAAAAATATGGAAACACTACTCTAAGCCTTCATTCATCATGGCTGGATTAGTGTAATTCTCTTTATCTCTGAATCGGTCAGTCCTCACTCAAATGTCTGCAGCTGGTTCAAATGCTGCCGCACACCTTTTAATGGAAAAACATAAAATAAAGCACATTACCCCATCCTGGCCTCCCTTCACTGGTTACCTGTTTATCTTAGAGTTCAGTTTAAAGAACTTCTGTTTGTTTTTAAGGATTTAAACAGCTTATTATTATTGTTGTTGTTTTAAACTGTTGAGTCTTTACCCAAGTAATTTTATTAGATGTTATTTTGTTTTACCTCGTGTTAAAGTGCTCTTTAAATAATGATGACTGATGATGATTATGATCACAAGAATTTTTTGCATCACCTCCCAGAAGCTTTAAAGAAAAGAGACAAAAACATTTTTCTCACCTCACTTGGTAACTCAAGGAATTATTTTAGACTAAATATTTTAGGCTAAAATATTAAACTGTTTATTAGTTGTTGTTTTTTCTTCAATCCCACCGTTATGTTTAGTAATTTCTGCCAAAAGCTGCAGCATTTTCATTTAATCCATCTGAATGCAGTATTTGCAAGCCATACTCTGATTGGATGGAAAGAAACCTGTCTGCGATTGGCTGGTGAGGTGGACAGTTTTGAAGTCACGCTCGCACAGAGAATCCAGCGAGCAGAGAAACAGCCAAGCGAGCGTACAGCTGGTGTTGAGCGTGGAATGAGCAGTTCTAGCACACGAGCAGACATGGAACCGAACTGGGTTGAGAAGAGTTTATCAAATTTGAGCGCGCGGCAAACAGGTTTTGAGCGCGCGATGTTTAAACGCTGTATCGCTCCAGAAGTTGATATAGACAATGCTGACTGAAAAATAAGTGGGTAAACGCCGCATACCCGCGTATACCCTGGACGACACCACTGCCTGTCCAACTTCATGTGAGATCGTAAAGCATTGACACCCATTGTGCAAAGCTTAATTTTTTTACAAACACGGCAAAATCCTTCATCATCTTTACCGTCGACAGGCTGCAGCCATGTCCCGAATTCCTCGTTTTCCACCCACTTTTGTTGAAATTTGCATTTTCCCATTCTCTAGCTCTTTCTCTGCCTCGAGCTTCTTTTCCGAACATTGTACAAACAAACGGCTTTACGAGCAACCGGAAGCAGTTCAGCGTGTTTGAGTCCGCGCAAACACGCGGAATCAGATATAATATGATATAATATATCCGACGAAACTGTTTTATGAACGTATTTTTTTTTTAGAAAAAAATAAGGCATTTTTAATGCCACATATAACCACATTTAATGACTTTTATTGCCAATTAAGGCCTTAATTTTAAAAAATTTCATTTAATGACTTTTAATGACCCGCGGAAACCCTGTATATGCCAATTCTTGAATGGGATGATAGGGCCATGTAGGGATTGTGTACTAACCTGCTGGAGCCATGTTGCTCTGTACAGTGTCATCACTGACCTTACTGACTCTAGTTATGCAATACTCTAGTTATCCAAAAAAGGTTGGTTAACTTTGCACACTGGCTGCATCCTGCACAAACTTTCTCTACTCCACCTATCTTTCTCCTTTCTTTTTAGGATCTTTGCTTGTTCAACCCATTCCTGTTTCTTTCTTTCCTTCTTTTCTTTTTTTCAAATTTGGAGTGGCTTTTCGTATCTCCCTTTTAATATGAAAATATCAGATTGACCCATTTTGACCCAATTGGCTTAAAAATAATATACCTTTTGGCCAGTTCCAACGTTTTAGACGAATTTGTGATACTGATAATGAATATGAAGTGCAAGCAAAAATAATGTCTAACCGATTTTCACACAGGGGCTACCACACAGAAACTATACAAAATGCCTATAGGAAAGCTCAATCCATTCCTAGATCAGAGCTACTCCAGAAAAAGAAAAGGCGGACCTCTGAAGAAAAAAAAACAGGCTTATTTTGTTACAAAATACAGCTCTTTAGCTAATCCAATAAAAAGGATAATACACTCAAATTGGAATCTCATCAAGAGTGACCTGGTACTCAGAGAAGTGTTCTCTGCACCACCAAAAATCAGCTTTAGGAGAGCTCCCACACTACGTGATAGGCTAGTACCAAGTCATCTCCCTGCTAAAAAACAGGTTACTTGGCTTCATAGACAGTTAAAAGGTACCTACAGATGTGGATCTTGCAATCATTGTGCCAACATTAAAGAATGCAAACAATTTTGTGATTTCAAGAGAAACAAGACGCATAATATAAAAACATTCATTAATTGCAATACTACTTTTGTGGTATATAGGCTATCATGCAAATGTGGATGCTTTTCTATTGGTCGAACCAAGAGACGCCTTAAAGACAGAGTATGTAAGCACAAAAACGCCATTAGAAAAGTTAATTTGGATTATCCTATGGCAAATCACTTCCAAAATGTGCATAACTGCAATCCAGAAGGCCTCATGGTAGAGGGTTTAGAAACAATTAAAATGAACATTCGGGGTGGTGACCGATTAAAATTACTTTTACAAAGAGAAACATTCTAGATATACAATCTACAGGCCACAGTTTACCCTGGGTTGAATGAAGAAATAGATTTCAGTCCTTTTTTGTGATCATCTTTTTTCTGTATGTATTTGCTTAGGCTTAACTGGTAACAGTCTTTTTCTATACCTTGTACTCTCTCTGGAGGCTTATATTTACGATGTATAGCCACCTAGTGGATTATTTTTTGTCTTCACTTTTTTGTCTTTTTTGTATGTGAACATCTATAGCCAGCCACCTAGTGGACTGTTCTGGCATGTTTCATGTGGTAATTAACCATATCACTCAGGTGTTTCCAATTTGCCTACAAAAGGGGAAATTGTTTGTCTGTGAAGCACACCCTGAAGAAGGCTGCTTGTGTCGCTATGCGTGGGTTGCTTCTCCTTATGTTTTTAAACGTTCTATGATGAATTAGCCAGTTAAATAAAGGCTTTTTATATTTTTGAAGAAGAGTGCCTTGGACCTCCTTTTTTCTATTTACTACTGGATCCATTTTGACGTTGTACTGTGCCAGCTGTGGAAGCGGGGGCAGCTAAGCGCAAACAACCGTCCACTGTGGCTCTACGCTGTTTCTGGAAGAAGGAATGCTGCTTGTCAAGGAAACTTTATGACCAATCTGTCTGGATGATATGATTGAACTTGGCTTTGTAAAGTTCCTTGAGATGACATCTGTTGTGAAATTGGTGGTATACAAATTAAACTGAATTGACATTTTTTGTTGGGGTTCCAAATTAATAATTGTTATTTTAATTATAATCTCTATATTCATCATTAAAACTATAATTGCACAACATCCTGATAGCTCTCATGGCACTGAGAATGGTATCTGTTTCTTCAAGATGCTGCCATACTATCATGCAAATTGCATATTTTCTCACATCGTTGTGTAATTTGGCTGCAGTCTTTTCTCTATTTAACTTGAATATTTAATTTTTTTACCTGAATATGTCATATTATATAAGTATATGTTTTATATTATCAATGACTTTGCAATACTTAATCTGCTTGTATTTTTTACTTTTATCTTATTTTTAATCTTTTACTTTTATTTCGTTTGATAAGTTAATTCTCTGATGCTCTAGAACTAACTTTAGATTAGATTAGCTGTTTTTTTCATTACTGATCTAATGTGTAATTTGTTTACCACTGTCATGCCCAAATTTCCTCATTGTGGGACAATAAATGAGTTTCTTATCTTATTAAAATATTATAACACTGATTAGTATGTGCGTATTTGTTTAGTGTCTTGATTTTTATAGTTGTTTTTTCTTCTTTTCCTTTTCTAGTTGATATTTTCGCTTTTTATTTTTGTTAATATTTCCTTCTTAATGTAAAAATGCACAGTGTTCATAATGATTCGTGTCTTGTTTTGCTTTTTATGTACTTTGGTTTTCATGTGAGTGCAATAAGCCTCATTTAACAACCAGACATTTAGTCACATTATTTGTTGGTTTATTTCACATGCAGGAAATATATGCCCATAGTGTTCGTTCACATCCTGATTCGTGTAGCAGTGACTGAAACAGTGCCACTTCTAGCACAGTAGTCGTTGGTGCATCACTCCTGAGCAGCAGCTCTCTATTTGTCAAAATTTGTGAACCTACCCAACACACAGTCTGCTTTGTTCGCAGCACGAATGACTCAAAGCCTTCTTCGTTCACAGTGCAAGCTAACAAAGCAGACCGCAAGTCTTTTGTGCTATGACTCAGCCTGTGAAGCCTGTGTTGGAGCGTGAAGAAATGAGCGGCCCTGATTAATGCAGTACGCAAATCATACTAAAGTGGCCCTTTGTCCACTGAGTTGATGTGGTTGGTGAATGCCTCAACTTCTTTGGATTGGATTTTGACCCAAGTGTCATCCATGTATTTAAACCATTAGTTGGTGGTGTTCTCTTGTAAGCAATGAGTGCCCTGCTCTCCACCTCCTCCATGTAGAAATTGGTCACAATGGGTGACACTGGGGAGCCCACGGCACACCCATGTTTCTAGCGGTACTTCAAAAATAATCTATCTTCTCATTATTCTCATTTAACAGAATAATGAGAGATGGATCATAGCGCTATGATTATTTGTAAGCTTCTGATGGGTTTATTGACCATATCTGAGTTGATTTGACACACACCTGTGGATGTTTTAAAAACACACCTATAACACTTTTCCTCTTTGTGTAAGATAACAGGAAAGTCAAAAGGACTCAGCCAAGATATCAGGAAGAGAATTGTGGACTTGCACAAGTCTGGTTCTGTCATAGGTTGAGTTCTGTCTTGGTTTAGGTTCTGTCTTAGTTTGGGTTCAATCTTAATTTGAGTTCTTTCATAGTTCTAGTTTCTGTCACAGGTTGGTTTTTGTTTTGGTTCTGTTTTGCACATTACTTTACTCTCAGTCATCAGCTCAGTTCACCTGCCAGCAATTTGCCAGCTCACTTCACCACCCAATCTGTTTGCCTGTCACTCCACTGTCACCAGTCACTAACCAATCAGTTTGGTTAACTTCAGTCACCACCTTCCATTTGATTATTTCCACCTGTCACCTGCAATTAGTACTCAGCTCCGGTCACCTGTTCATTTCACTATTTATACCCGTCTTAGTCCACTCCACAGTGCCAGATCATTACGAGCCTTTTGGTGAGTCATATCCAGCATTCTTGTTCTCTGATTGTCCTGTTTGATACCGACCCAATTTGCCTCCGGATATCTGAGCCAGCCTGACCCCTGTATACATGTTTCTCCTGCCTTTCTTCTGACTGCTACCTGTCTTGCCTGACCTAAGTCTGTTCCTGGACTATCTGAGCTTGCCTGACCCTTGTCTGTTTACCTTGCCTAAGTGTGTACCGAACCGGACCAAATACTTGACCACCGAGCCTGCCTGACCTCGTCTAGTCTGTAAGCCTGCCCGTGTATCAAACCTGGATTGGTTTCCCAACTTTGAGCCTGGATTCTGCTCTGGGCTGTCCTGCACTTCGGATTACCTGGTTTTTGACTTAGGACTGTTTTTTGATCACGAACTCTGTTCTGTCCCGCTCATCATAACTGCCTGCCTTTTCCTGTTCCCATCCCGGTTCCTTCCCACGAAGGAACCGGGATGTTCTAAAATAAACCTTCTTAAATCTTAAATATATCTAGTCTGGCTGAATACTGGGTCCTCTGTCCCTGTTTCTTCACAGGTGTTTTTGTGTCCCAGAAATGAACATGCTTTAGTCTGAAATGTGCATACAAACCCAAGAACAAAAGCTGGTGTCATTTCAACTTGTCGCCAGAGGAGGCAGACGTCTGCCAAATCCCTGGAATTTACGCTATGCTCCTTTAAAAAATTATGTAAACTTCTGACATTTAAGAAAGTAATAAAATAATGTCTATAAAATAGATTAGTCCCATCATTCTGGTATTTAGAAATAATGTTGGTAATCCTAATGGACATAAGACAGGACAGGTTTATTCAGATTTCACGTCTGAAAGTGAGAAAACAAGCTTTCTTTTTAGATAGTTTATGTAAACCTCTGGTTTCAATTGTAGTTCTGCTGATGTAATACAAATGTCAGTTGCTTTGAGGAATTGAGAGGGGAGGCATGTCTGTGATGGAGAGATTTGGTGTCTGTATTATGTGTTTTCACACAGGTTCAACAAAACTTCTCCCTGGCTAGCATTCTTGTGTGCAGCGTATCATTACACCCAAGACACAACACAGACTATTTCTTGCAAGCCGGAACTATGTGCAACCATAGGCAAGCTACATTGACAACAATAATAGAATAATTAATATTACTCAACTAAATCTTTAAGAAGAATATCTGACACAAGAGTGGGCCAACACTTTAAACAACTAGATAAAAAAGTACCTATCTCAGACTGGCTGGGTGTTGCAGTTAAAAGTGGCACCGTTGACTATGATTAACGAAGATGTGGGGGGAATTTTTTTCACACATTGTCAGATTTACATAATTTTTTTTACCTTAAGAAATAAAGTAATTATCTGAATCTTTGTCTTTTTCTAATATAAAGATTTGTTTAATAATCAGAACAATTAGAGTTTGTCTCCTTACAGATTTCAACTCTTTTGCGAAAGACTTATGTGCTACTCTAAATACATTTTTAGATTGCATACTTGCATACTTAGCAGCATTTATTTTTACTTCTTCTCATTTCAATATTGCAGTTATGAATTTAAAACTGTATCTGTCAGTTCTAGTTCATTAATTCTTAGTGTGTCGGTCCCCAAGAGATTTTCTCTACAATAAAGTCATAGGATGCCCAAGGCTGCCAGAGGAAGGTCTGGTCGATGCCATATCTTACAAGACTGCTAATTCAATTAAAAGTCATGACAGAGACAGACAGGTGGAAAGGAAGAGGCTTTAGGGAGAAAAGATCAAGGGTGAATATAGAGAAAGTGTGAAGGAGTCTTCAATGCAACAAAGGATAAGTATTTTATTTATAAAATGAGGAAGTAATAGGAGTTATCACATGGTAAACCTCAAACAACTTTACATCTTAAATATCTCAGAGTTTAAATTTCAGTGGCATAATTTAATTCTGTCCACTAAATTATTTACAGATATTTACTTATTGGATCTTTGAATAGCTATTCAGATTATTAAAAAGTGAAAGTTCCTGAAAGCATTCTGGAGTTACGCTGCCCAAGCTGCATGTTGGTGTAGCCTTCATTATGATATATTGTTTTTAAATAACTTTAATTTCGTCTTTAGTGGATCAAAGTTGCTTTCTGAAAGATTTGCTTCTTTAGTGTTGGATGCAGTGCAGCTGGAAGGATTTTTGCTGATCTTTTTCTTTTTGTTGATCTTTTTCTTTTTGTTATGATGCCTGACCATAGCAACCAGTTGTTGTAAAACAACTGGTTGCTTAAAGTTGCATTGCGCAAGTTGCACATGTTTTGAAGTTAAATATTATTTATTTTCTTTCCCATATATGCCCTTACAATTGCCCAACGTGTAAAATGAGTTATCTTCTATTTGCTGCAGTTTCCTCTATAGGCCACTGTTACAGAGATACACCAATAGCGAATCCAGTTAACTTCACCTCATTTCCAACCAACTAGATGTGGAAGTAGAGATGTTCTGTTCGGATCAGGGTGGACTGGCCATCGGGAGCACTGGGAGTTTTCCCAGTGACTCAGACGGTGGCCAGGTGGCCCAGCCTGGTCCACTCAGTGATCGCAAAGGTCCGGGTCTCTCTTGATAACAATCCATGCCGTTCATTCACTTGCTTGCTTGTCTTTTTTCTGTGTTATTGGCGACTTGAGAGAGCCATGATTCCCTTTCCACTTCTGACTGGGTGACAGTGGCACAGAAGTTAGGGAGTTTGTCTTGCAATTGGCGGGTTGCCGGTTTGATCCCCCACTCAATTGTTGTGTCCTTGGGCAAGACACTTCACCCGAATTGCTTGCTGGTCATTAACGCTGATGAATGTCAGCCTCGCCTCTGTCAGTCTGCCCCAGGGCAGCTGTGGGTATTAGCAAAGCTCACCACCATCAAGGTGTGAATGTGTGTGTGAATGGATGAATGACAGATTGCAATGTAGAGCATTTTGGGGTCATCGGACTAGTTAAAGCGCTGTGCAAGTACAAGCCATTTATCATTTTGTTGTCTCACAGGCAGCAGCTGCTGCTGGCTCCTCCTGGCTGCAAACCCCGCTATGAAGCTTATACCTGCCTGCAGTCATAGCGGGGTTTGCAGCCAGGAGGAGGCAACAGCAGCTATCTGTGAGACTTACTACAGAAGTGGAAAGGGGATCACAGCTCCCTCACCTAACTGGAGAACGAATGATGCTTTCACATGAGGTTGCCAATAACAGAATAAAATGAGAAGTTGCTTTTTTGAAAATGAATAAATCGGTGGAGCAGAGGTCAGAAAGGTTACTAACTGTTCTTGTTTTGTGCTTTATCTAGTCTGATGACCCCAAAGCGCTTTACTTTACATTCATTCACCCACTCACACACACATTCACACCCTGACAGTGGTGAGCTAAGTTTTGTCCGCCAATTGCAGGATGATTTCCTTAACTCCTGCGCCACTATCGCCCCAGATAGTTAAAGCACTGTACAAGTACATTATCTTCAGATAACGGAAGGAGGGATGTGTGTCTGTCTTTTCCCTCTCGGAAATGGAATCTGCGGGAGTTTCAGTCCCGAGCGAGCCAGTGCATGAATAGCATGAATTGATTGTTATCAAGAGCGACCCAAACCTTTGCGATCACTGAGCGGAACGGGCTAGGCCAGCGGGAAATCTCCTGGTGCTCTTGATGGTCACTACGCCCCTTCAATTATTGACCAATTGAAAGGGTAGCTATGTTTTTCCCCTAAAAAATGACCATTTACTCATTATGAAATATTTCCGTTCAAAATAAAATATTATTTCTATATAATATAACAAAAAAAATGTCTAACCTTCTTACCTCAGAAGATATTGTGCCTCTAAAAAACCCTGTGAAGTCCTAACAGTTATTCCAAAAAAAGTAAAAAACAAAGCAACTGGACTTGTTTTCCGTAGTTGAAGATGTTTCGCTTCCTCTCCAGGAAGCTTTCTCAATTCAAAAAGTCTGAAGTAATGTGGAGTACCAAGCTTTATACTACTGCCAAACAAAGGCCTTGTAATGGCTTAGATAACATGCAAATTCAACAGAAACAGGTCCACCCCTTAGTAATGGGCGGTCGTTAAATCCATTAAGCCAGCAGATTGAACTGAAACTGGTCCACTCCTCTGTAACGAAGAGTCGTTAGGGTTGTTATTGGCCTGGCTTAAGGGAACGATGTTTTGATCCCCCATATGAGGGTGAGAATTGAGGTGATGATTGGCTGGAATTAATCCTATAGCTGTATTGTAAGTTTTTGAGAGTTGGAACCTAAGGCCTCCTCCTCTGTTTAAGGTTGGTTTTTCTCTCTTAACGTAGATGGCTTCCTTACTTTCGTTTTGTTATCTTCTGTCATGCGTGTGCATGACACTGGTGTCATTTCAACTTGTTTCCAGAGGGGGCAGAAGTCAGCAAAAATGTTTTTTGCACATTTAAAGGACTCGCATCTCCAAATAAAGATCACAGGCTTCAAGCAGAAAGAGGATGAGGATCGAAAGATGGAAGTCTGGAAAGAGCCAATGAACTAAACACATTCTTCAATTGGTTCAGTTCAGGAACAAGCTCAGCATCCTTATCTCCTGCCCACAGCCAAACAGACACCCCACCTTTCTTTGACACAAAGTTTCCCTGTAATCCCCCAGATGGTTTATCTTCCACCTCAGCTATGGAGCTTTCTGCTTCTACGTGTTTCTTCTCAACTAAATCATAAGATGGTGCTGCTCCTTTTGTCTCCCCCTTCCACTTGTCCCTAGAAGTCAGGTGAAAAGAAATATGGAAGGACTGAACCGGAATAAGGTTGCAGGTCCAGATGGCGTTTGCCCCAGTGTTCTGAAGGCCTGCGCAAAGCAGCTCTGTGGGATTTCACAGCCCCTTTTCAACCTTAGCCTGACCCAGGAGATGGTTCAAGTGTTGAGGAAGACCTCTGGCCTTTTTCCAGAACCAAAGACAACTCCCCCATCATTCCTCAGTGACTATAGACCAGCTTCCCTGACATCTCACAACTTGAAGTTTCTAATCTAGAGAGACTTCTATTGGGTCATCTGAGTAAGCAAACGAACAGCTATCAGGACCCACTGCAGTTTGCTTATCTTTGTGGATTTGGAGTTCAAGATGCCATCATACACATGTTTTAACAAGCCAAGCCGCTGTCATTTAGACAAGCCAAACAGCACTGTGAGGATCATGTTCTTTGATTTCTACAGTGCATTTAGCGATTTCAGACTTATTTACTTTGTCAAACACTCCAGAAGACTCCAGTGAAGGCTTTGACATTTTTCTGAATCAAAAACTACCTGACACACCGGAAGCTTTTTTTCAATGTGTTATAATTAAAATCTAGTTAGGAATATTTTCTTTTAATACACATCTTTTATAATAAGTATATTTAGTGATTCTATTTTTAAGTGATGTTAGCTTCACTTTTCAGTTCTTCTTCTGTCATGGTTTAGGTTTTGTCTGGTTTCTTTTCTTGTCATTTTTGTAGTTCACTCAGCTCACCCTCCTTCAGCAATTAGTCCCACCTGTCGGGACACTAATTAGTCTTCATTTTCGTCACCTGTCAGGCTCCCTTTATAAACTCACCTTGTTTGTTTCCTCGTCGCTGGCTCGTAGTGTTTGTTTCGTCACCACCATGCCTGTCTGCTCCTGTTCCCCCGCCTTGGTTCCCGGCTCGTCTAGTTTGGTTTTTGTTTGGCTGCGCTGCTGATCTCTGTTCCTCCGTCTTCGTCCTGGTCTCTGGTTCTGTTCCTGGTTCTGCAGCAGCCCAGCTTTCCTCTGTGTCATGGACTCCGTACCTGCCAGCCAGCTCTTGCATCCTTCATATCCGACTGGTAACAGACTCTGGTTCCTCATGTCACCACCATCCACCTGCAATAAACTCTCTTAAATCCTACTCTGCGTGTGCGTGCTGTGTCCGGGTTCATCCACGACAAAATCATGACATCTTCTAAGAAGCTCAAGAATCTAATAGTTCAGCTCTGTACTAGGGACTTGTCTAGAACCTCTTGAGATACTTTTACAAAGGATTCTTCATTTAATCAAGAACATTACATGTGACCCTAAGCATCCTCTTTATCAGATTGTCATACACAAAACAGTGTCTTCAATCAGAGTCTTCAGTCTCTTCAAACAGTGTCTTCAATCAGAGGCTTTAATCAGACCATTACAGGAGATCCTTCCCGCCCTACAGCCAACAGCATCTACAACAATTCCTTGAAGAAACCACTATTATATGAGTTACAACAATATTTACTAAAGTATTTCTGAACTAAGTTGAATTTTGTCCTTTTTTCATTTCAGATTGACCAGGTGTCTGCACTTTTACTTGCTGCCGCTCGCCTGACTTTATCAGGCGAGCCGTTCTCCAGGAAGGAGCAGACAACATTCAAAGATCATGGAAAGCAATGAAGAGAACTATCTAGAGAATTATCAGACAGCATGGGATTAATTTCCACTGTTATGCTGATGACACTCAGCTATATCTATCCATAAATCCTGATGAATCCAATCAATTACTTCGACTGCAGTCATGTCTTGATGACATCAAAAGCTGGATGACTTTAAATTTCCTGCATCTAAATTCTGACAAGACCGAAGTTGTAATCTTTGGGCCAGAGTCCTCAAAAAATAAACTTCTTAACCAATCACTTAATCTGGATGACATTAACTTGGCCTCTGGTAATAAAGTAAAAAACCTTGGTGTTATTTTTGACCAAGACATGTCATTTAAATCCCATATTAAACAGGTTTCCAGAGTTTCCTTTTTTCACCTCCGGAATATCGCCAAAATTAGAAACATTCTGTCCAGGAGTGATGCTGAAAAACTAGTCCATGCATTTGTTACTTCAAGGCTGGACTATTGTAATTCTTTACTATCAGGAAGTCCACAAAATGCAATTCAAAGTCTTCAGCTTATCCAAAATGCCGCAGCAAGAGTTCTGATGAAAATCAACAAGAGGGATCATATTTCTCCAATTTTAGCTTCCCTTCATTGGCTTCCTGTTAAATCAAGAATAGAATTTAAAATTCTTCTTCTAACGTATAAAGCCCTTAATAATCAAGCTCCGTCATATATCAGAGCTCTGATTACTCCGTATATTCCTAACAGAGCACTTCGCTCTCAGACTGCAGGTCTGCTGGTGGTTCCTAGAGTCTCTAAAAGTAGAATGGGAGGCAGATCCTTTAGCTATCAGGCTCCTCTCCTGTGGAACCAACTCCCAGTTTTGGTCCGTGAGGCAGACACCCCGTCTACTTTTAAGACTAATCTTAAAACCTTCCTTTTTGACAAAGCTTATAACTAGAGTGGCTCATGTTACTCTGAGCTACCTTTATAGTTTTGCTGCTATAGGCCTAGGCTACTGGAGGACATCAGGGCCTACTTTTCTCACTCTACTGATTTCTACTGTTCTCCAGATTTGCATTGCATTACATTGAAATGACTGTTGTCATTTCAGCTTTTAACTTTTTGTTCTCTCTCTTTTTTCTTCATAGTAGATACACCTGGTCTGACGTTCTGTTGACTGTGAAATCATCCAGGGAGGACAGATCACCGACTATTACCATCTAATGTAGAACAGATTACTAGATCAATGTGTGCTTCTCTGCTTTTTTTGTCTCTCTTGTTGTGTCTCTGCTCTGTCTTCTGTAACCCCAGTCGGTCGAGGCAGATGACCGTTCATACTGAGCCCGGTTCTGCCGGAGGTTTTTTTTTCCCGTTAATGGGTGGTTTTTCTTCCCACTGTCGCTTCATGCTTGCTCAGTATGAGGGATTGCAGCAAAGCCATGTACAATGCAGACGACTCTCCCTGTGGCTCTACGGTTCCCCAGGAGTGAATGCTGCTTGTCGGGACTTTGATGCAATCAACTGGTTTCCTTATATAGGACATTTTGACCAATCTGTATAATCTGACCCAATCTGTATAATATGATTGAACTTGATTTTGTAAAGTGCCTTGAGATGACATGTTTCATGATTTGGCGCTATATAAATAAAATTGAATTGAATTGAACTATGATTCTCTTCGAGACACCGTCTGTCCTCTGCAGGAACACTGTCTCTGTCTTAAGCTGGCACACTAAAGTTAAGCTTAGTTAAGTGCTTAAAGCACTGATTTGGCTAGCAGTAGGATTGAGAAAGAGCAAATTAAGAGAGGGGGCTGAAAATAAGGGAGTGACTATCAGGTGAGCGAGAGACACGTATTTCTTCAATCGGGGGTGAAGGGCCTGGAAGCAGGTTCTAGGTTAACCATGGCTATCTCGTGACCAAAAGCACCTCTGAAGCACCGTACGGGTCGATGGTCTCGAGACGCCCCAGGGCACGGAGATATGTGCTGACAGAACATCCCATCAGACCATGATAAAATGCTTTTGCACGGCGCACCTTACTGCAGTGATAAAGAGGAATATATTGGTGTAGTTTAAAAAGCAATATGATGTATTACTGGTAACCTTGTTTGTCTGTAAGTGGCTAAAACCCAATTACCCTGAATGAACTGATGTTTTGGTCACATTAACGTGAGTGAACTGATATAACGGCATTTGGTGCTGCTAATTTAGACATGGAGCATTCATCTACTACATATATCAACTTTTCTTTGTTATTTCTGGAAGCATTTGAATTATTTAAAAAGTGACAGTGAGCAAAAAATAATAATATTTTGACCTGATTCCATGTTCTGTCTCTCTACTCTCTTCCATTGTCTGCTACTGCCTACAGGGCAGCCGCCCTGAGCCTTACAGCCTCCTCGGTTTCAGGATTCGATACAAACATAAAGATGAAGATTAGACACAGTAAAGGTATGCAAAAAAAACTTAGTCCATCTTTGTCTGGATCTTTCTTTTCTGTCGAAAAATTGTGAAGGTTTACAAGTGCATTTTTTTCTTTCCGTATTTAGGTGAAATCGGAGCCGTACAATCATGTTTTTTCCGCCACCGTTCAAGCCTATAAAGTCTATATTAGAACAGTTGAACATGGCACAAAGTGCACCGGTCTTTGTACAGCACATATATTAACCCTTTAAGGCCTAAGCCTCAAAAACTCCGCCTAGATATTTTTGCTTATTTTAACAGAAGAAAAGCCATTAAATGTCCAGTGAGTAAATAATTGTGTCCCTTTTTCTATAACAACTTGAACTTTCAAGATTTATTCTGGTGGCTCAAGTGTGATTGCCTTGGATTTAAGCCTATTTGCTATCTGAGAATTTGCAAAGGCATGTTCACTAAGTTTCATCTTCATGTAACCCCCATATATGTGTGTAATATTATTGTCAGTAGTATTTAGGGTTCCAAGCCCACAGTGCAGAAAGAATGAGCTATGCAAGGCATAGCCGTTCGTCTGCTCTGTGAGCAGAGAACCCTATTGTTTTTCGTTTGTTTTTTTCATTATTTATTCTTCTTATTAGGGTTCCAAGCCCGCAGTGCAGAGAGAACAAGCTATGCAAGGCATAGCCGTTCGTCTGTGTCAGGGTTCTCTGTATGTTCCGTGCTCTGACTCTGCTTCACAGGTGGCTCTAGTTGACTGGGGGGCGTGGCCCACACCTGCGGCGCATCTGGAGTCATCAGCATGGGCTTCTTAAGGAGTGCTCAGACAGATGGAAGACGCCAGAGTGTTAACCCAGTCGTGGTATGCCTAGACCTCCGACCTGTCCTCTGAGCCTCGTATCTGTGTGTTCCTGGAAACCTCGTTTATGGACTAACCTTGTCTTCTGTTGTTCTCCAGTTTGTCGTGTTTGGATTTACTCACCTGTCTTGGCGTCGTGCTCAAGGAAGCAGCTCCTAAGAATCCCCGCCGCTCAGATTTTGCTCTGGCATCTCCCCTCATACTCACTTGGTGGTACCAAGCCGGGCGTGAGATTTCCCTTCCTGGATTCAGCTGGTTCACTCACAACTCTGGTTCTTCCATCTGCTCCTCCTGTCTGCCGTCAACCGTTGTGCGCTCTGGATCCCTCGCCAGCTTACATCAATCAGCCCTCCAGTCACTCAGCCACCTGCCACCATCAGCGAGTTACGGTCGCAGAGTCCCCGCGTCACTTACTCCTCCCGGATAGGTCTTCCCGACTAAATGGTAAGCGGCGCCACTTCTGGTATTTTACCCTGGTTCGATCCTCAGTAACTCAACCTTCGTTCTTCCCCACAGTCGATCCAGCACTGACGTTCAGACCTCGTCTGTTATACACGCCGTGCGTTTCTTCGTTGTCTGAGCCTTTAATAAACATCTTAAAATTGTTTCTGCCTCTGTCTGTATCTGCATGTGGGCCAAACACTCAAAAATCATGACAGTCTGCTCTGTGAGCAGAGAACCCTATTGTTTTTCGTGTGTTTTTTAGGGTTCCAAGCCCGCAGTGCAGAATGAACAGGCTATGCAAGGCATAGCCGTTCGTCTGCTCTGTGAGCAGAGAACACTGTTGTTTTTCGTCTGTTTTTCCATTATTTATTATTATTATAAATAATTATTCTTCTCCGCTAAAATGCGTTGTGCGGCCCATGCGGACTTGTAACGAACCTATTCAATCAGGTATCAAAGTACAGAACGTGCACAGCTACTCAAACCCAGAAATTCAGACCCCTCAACAACTAGGGGGCGCTATAACAAAGGACAACGCGTTTCGGCCTATAACCACCAAACTACTGGTCCCACACTCAAAAACTTCATATCACTTTGTTTATTGGATGATTCTGCATCAAAAAGGGAATTGGCACACCTTTCGTTTCTCAACTACTTTTCGCGCTACATGGCCTCAAAGGTTAAACCTTTCTTGTTAAACTCCTCCTACATTTTTTGTGCAATCCGTGCAAAACTCCATATATAACCGTGTAATGGACAAATAAAAAAAGTTAACGCAATTTTGACTTTTTCAAAAAGTAATGCTAAAAGTGATTGTTAGCTAGCTAGGTGTAAATATAATTGCTGATTATTCTAAAACCATAACAGATTTTAACATGTCCTTCATAACCCATAGTCCAAATAAGATTTTGCACACGTGACCCACGTTTGAGGATCGTCCATCACTAGGGGGCACTGTGATATCAAGAAATCTACTACGCAAGAATGGCTGATTGGATTTTTGCAAAACCTTCTTCATCCCCTTCCAGTCATTGTCCTGAACTAAAGTATTAAATATGGTAATGATTGAAACAAGTGGGCGGGGCCTATTTCCAAAAGTGTGAAAAAAACCTTGAAGCTTCAAAAAATTACCAAAAATCAATTTTGTGGTGTAACAATCTTGGATTTTCAGGATGTATTCCTTGAATAGGGTGTAACAATTCTCTCACTGCATGTACTGATGTTTTTGAAAGTCCCACACTCTGAATTTTTAAAAGTTTGTGAAATGCAAAAATCAATGTATTTTCCACAAATATTGTTCAATCCCAATAGAAATGGCCACTATTTGTAAAGCACATTCAGACTAAACGTGGACTTCAGTTTGGTAAAAATCCAGGCGATTTTGACCTATTTAAAAGACATCGAAATTCACATGTGCATGACTATAAAGTTTAATATTTTTTTTCTCTGAAACGCTTTTTCAATGGGCATTTACAAAAATCACATAGTTAGATAAAGCACTCTTTGAGATCCATGAATATTTTCAGAATTTTAGAGCAAACCGTTGATTTTTAACGAATTTATGAATTTTATGATCTGTTCACAACTCTCACTATCCAGAGCTGTGAACAGGGCGCCCATTTTGCCCATATATGGGCACATCACAGGATGTGACGTCACATCCTGTAATGTTTCTAAGCGGAGCAGAAACTTGAAGAGGGAGGAAATGTGATTATTGTGGAAAATATGAAACAGTAGAACATGTTATATTAGAATGTAATAAATATGAAGGAGAGAGAAGATATATGAGGAAAGAGTTTAAATGTATTAAGGAAAAGGTTAATTTATTAGATATTTTGAGGAAGCATTTGGGGAGTAAACATATACAAATAGTTATTCAATATTTAAAGAAAACTAAATTATATCATAGAATTTGATTATAGAAGGTGTGAATTATATAAATGAGTAGAATATTAAGGTATATAGATAGATATAGATAGATATAGATATATAGATAGATAGACCATTAAGAACCACACTCCATACCAGTAAGTGGCGGTAATGCTACTAAAAGTTTGTTGCCAACCGCCATAAAACACCAGAAGAAGAAGAAGAGACTGCAGAAGGGAGCGGTTGGGAGGAAGACGTGATTGGAAGAGAGTGAACGTAGCAAACAATCGAAGGCGGTAGGGTTTGATTTTGGTGGATCGCATAAACTGTTCATTGACTGTAGCAACATGGCTTCTACATCAGGAGGAAATAGTGGTAATGAAATGGAATGGATGATTTCAAGATCATCACGAATGAAAAGAGCGATTAGGAAGAGACAAGAAAGGGCAAGAAGTTGGTCGGAAGAAAGTGAGGCAGGAGCAGAAGTTAGCAAACGGACAAAAACAAACGAACAGGCGAGTTCACGAGAAATGGATGACTTAAACATAGCAGAGGAATTTAAATTAATGGTGGAATTTAAGGAAGAGGGTGAATTTATTCACCCGATAAAGTTGACTAAAGCAATAGAGGAAGAAATAGGGAAAATCAAAATGGCTAGAATCATGAACAACAGAAAAGTGCTAATTCATGCTGTCAGTGAATCACAACAACAGAATATAATCAAAATGACAACCCTGATGGGGGAAAGGATTAAAACATATATTCCAGGAGCTTTAGCAAGGTTGAGGGGAGTAATTTCAGGAGTTCCAATTGAAATGACAATGGAGGATGTGAAAAAAGAAATTAGAGGAGGGAAAATAACAGACGCCACCAGGATTAAAAGTAAAAGAGATGGGGAACTTAAAGATACAATGGCAGTGATTCTTCAATTTGAAAATATCATGCCAGAAAATATCCAGCTGGGATGTGGAGGTCCACATGAATTTGGAAAATGTGATAAAGATGCTAAGGTCAAATGTTGTAACTGCGGAGGAGAACACAGCACATATGGTGGATGTATTGTACAAAGGGAAGCCAGAGAAGCTCAAAGAATCAAAATAACAGAACGAGTTTCATACGCTGAAGCTTTAAAAAGAGTGAGGAAAGATAGCACAGGAGGAATGAGTTTGGGAGAAGCAGGTCAAAGAAACTCAGCTTGGAATACAAAGCAAAGGCAGATTTATCAAAGACAAACCTTGGTACCAACAACAAATATTCAAAATGCATGTTTGCATAAATGTAGAGTAGATGAAAATACAATGGTGGTGAAAAAAGAAAACTTTGTAGCATTCATGTGTCATATTGTTAATGTCACAGTACAAATGAAGAAGAAAAGTGATAAAATCAAAGCAATTGTAACAGCACCTGGAAGGTTTTTAGATATGAAAGAAATCCAAGCAGATCAGATCCATACCATTTTGAGTACCACTGAAACAACAGAGAATGTTCAGGATTAGGATCCTAGCTGTTATAATGGTTTTACATATTCTTCAATGGAATGCCAGAAGTTTAATAGCCAATGGACAATAATTTAAAAAGTTTGTTTATGAATTAGAAATAATTCCAGATATAATATGCGTTCAAGAAACATGGTTAAAACCTAATCTACATTTTAAGATTCCTGGATATAGCATAGAAAGACAATATAGAAGTAATGGTAGTGGAGGAGAATGTGTCACTTTTATTAAAGATGGAATAGCTTATAAGAAAAATCCAATGCATAAAGAATTAGAGTGTGTTATTATAGAAATATTTAATGTAAGAAAATATGGAAATATTAAAATTATTAATTATTATAATCCATGTAAAACTCTTGATAGTGATATATTTAAGGAGATAGCAGGGAAAATACATAGAAGAGAAATATGGTGTGGTGATTTTAATGCCCACAATAGTCTTTGGGGTAGCAGAAAGACAGATCATAATGGTAACATAGTTGAAGAAATAATGGATGAAAGGTAATTAGTTTGTCTTAATAATGGAAAAGGTACAAGAGTAAATATACAAAAAAAATACAGTTTCATGTCATGATATTACATTAATATCTGATTGTCTTGTTAGTTCATGTGAATGGGATGTCAACTGGGAGTCTACAATAGGGAGTGATCATTTTCCAGTAAGTACAATAATTGATGACAATATAAACAGGCAAGAAGATTTCATATTAACAAGATGGTGCTTTAATAAAGCTAATTGGCAAAAATTTTAAATTAATTGTGAGAAAACCAGTTATATGGTTACATTAAAAGGCAACATTGAAGAATGTGCAACACAGATAACAGAACATATTTTAAATGCAGCAAGTTATAGCATACCAAGAATAAAAATAAAAGGTAAGAAAAAGGTAGTTCCTTGGTGGAATGATGAATGTAGTAAAGTAGTTACGGATCGTAACAAGGCATTTAAAATATTACAGAAAAGTCTAACAACCGAAAACCTTATTGAATATAAAAGGAAAAGAGCAATGGTTCGTAAAACCATTAAGGAAGCAAAAAAGAAAACATGGAGAGAATATTGTTCCTCAATAGGTTCAGAAATAAAATTACAGAATGTTTGGTCAATGTTTAGGAAAATGACGGGGAAAAGGAATGATGTTAAAAGTATCAGGAGATACTAGTTTTAAATAAAGATAAGGCAGATTTATTAGGTGAGACATTTGCTGCAGTTCATAATGGTGATCATCTTACAGATATTCATAGAAGGCATAAGATACAAAAACTTGGAAATCATAAAAATATATATTTGGAAAATGTAAAAAATGTATATCAACATTAGACATGAATATAACTATGAAAGAAATTAAAACAGTATTGAAAGGGACAGGATATTCAGCTCCAGGGGAGGATCAATTGTGTTATGCTATGTTTCGACAGATACCGGAAGTAACATTGAAATTAATATTAAAATTATTCAATAAAATATGGAAAGAAGGTTTAATACCAAATAGCTGGAAAAGGGCAACAATTCTACCGTTTAATAAACCAGGGAAAGATCCTATGAGTCCAAATAATTATAGACCAATAGCTTTAACTTTTCATTTAAGTAAATGGATGGAGAAAATAGTGGTCAGTAGATTAGGGTTTGTTCTTGAACATAAGCAGCCCTGAGGGAAGCCCGTGCTGAGGGTGATGACATCAGAGGTGTTCTGTCCGACCTGGACCGACAGAGGTCAGGAGGTGAGGGAGTCTAGCAGTTGCGAAGGCAAGGCAAGGCAAGGCAAGGCAAATTTATTTATATAGCACAATTCAGTACAGAGACAATGCAAAGTGCTTTACATGATTAAAATATAGGAATAAAAGCAAGTAGGGATAGAATGTAGGAGAGAAAAAAAAAAGTAATTTTAAAACAGTTTAACTTGAACATTCAAAGGCAATTTTAAACAAATGTGTTTTTAATCTCGATTTAAAGGAACTCAGGCTTTCAGCACTTTTACTTTTTATATGAGTGAAATTTCATTGTTTTTTTATTCCTTATGGTCTGGTGTAAGAAAAGATGGTCTTGTTTAAGTTAGGCTTTCCTGTGGATGTTGGACTAAAATAGCAAAAATTATGCACGGTATTGTCCTCATGCCTCTCAATAATCCAGATAGAAAAATAAAAAAAATTGAGTAGGTCCTCTAGAGCAGTGATTCTCAAATGGGGGTACGCGTACCCCTGGGGGTACGTGGAGGTACTGCAGGGGGTACGTGAAGCTTTTCAAAATATATTTTAAAAATCAGTAGGCTCCTCATAATAAGTCTTGGGAGAAATTATTCTGTAAAAAGTTCGATAGAATATAAATGTGTGTTCATGCACTGCATTTTATATTCAGTATTTAGTTTCAATATCCTTTAAAATAAAACGGACCCCCCACCAAGTTAGTTTGACCCACGGACCCAGCGCACTTGTCAACGACCTGTCGTTACCATGGTTACGCTGTAACTATGGAGACGTGGCTAAAACGTAGCAGCAACGCTGCTGAAAGTGCAGATGAAGTTAAAAAGAAGGCAAAACCAGAGCCAACGAAGTACAGAACGTACATGGAGAAGTATGCTTTAATGGGATTTACGTCCACGATCTCCCCCCCAGGCACTGTGTTTTTTTTGCGGGGAGAAATTAGCCAACGCTAGCATGAAGCCAGCGCACCTCCAGCGGCATCTCACAACAAAACATGGATGTCACGTTGGTAAGCCACCGGAGTTCTTCAGGAGGAAACTTTCTGAGTTCAAGTCATCCCAAGCCACAATGCGAAAAGCCTCCACTACATCAGCCAAAGCCCTGGAGGCTTCTTACGCGGTGTCTTTGCTTGTTGCTAAAGCCAAAAAACCGTTCACCATAGCGGAAGACCTACTGCTCCCCGCTGCTGTTGTATTGGCCGAAACTATGCTGGACAAAAAATCAGCGGATACATTAAAAACTGTGCCTCTGTCTAATGACACAGTTTGCCGCAGAATAGATCGCATGGGCACAGACATTGTCGAACAAGTTGTGGGGAAACTTGGCGACTCATTTTCACTGCAGCTGGATGAATCCACAGATGTGAGTGGAAATGCGCAACTTGTTGCATTTGTAAGATACATTGACACAGACGACATCTGTGAACACATCCTATTCTGCAAAGAAATGGAGGGGCGAACAACCGGAGAGGACATTTTTAATCTCGTTAACATGTTTTTCACTGAAAACGCTATCAGCTGGAAATCCTGCAGCAGCGTCTGCACAGATGCGGCTGCATCAATGACGGGCAGCGCGAAAGGGCTCATAGCGCGGATTAAAAAAGAAAATCCCCTCATCAAGTGGACGCACTGTGTGATACACAGGGAAGCGCTAGCGTCCAAGAAAATGAGCCCTGTGTTTCACGATGTTTTGAACGACAGCATTAAAGTTATAAACTTCATCAAGTCAAGGCCAATTAACGCACGTTTGTTCCGCAGCCTCTGTGAAAATACGGGAGCTGAACACACTGAACTGCTCCTGCATACTGAAGTGCGCTGGCTGTCTCGTGGAAAAGTACTGAACAGGCTATTTGAGTTGCGAGCTGAAGTGCACACCTTCCTGACAAAGCACGGATCTCCCCATGCCACCTTGTTTGAGAACACGGACTGGCTTGCAAAGCTTTGCTATCTGGCAGATATATTCAGGAAACTGAATGAACTGAATATGTCCTTGCAGGGCAAGGGCACCAGCATCCTGAACCTGTATGACAAGGTGGGTGGTTTCCTGAAGAAAGCAGAGATGTGGAAAAGGGCATGTGATCAGGAGGATTTCACCTGCTTTCCTCAGCTGGATGCTTTTCTCTGCAGTGAGGATGTGGCGACAGCTCCGGTGAAGTTAGTCATAGTGGGACATTTGGCTAACTTGATCAGGGGTTTTCACTCCTACTTTGCTGACATGGATGAGAAATCTGCACAGCTGGATTGGGTGAGAAATCCATTTCTCTTGTCTGAAGCAAACAGAAGCAAGCTTCCTGTCAGTCATCAGGAAAAACTAATGGAAGTAGCATCTGACCGTGGCCTGCAGATGAAGTTTGGTGCATCCACGCTCACACAGTTTTGGGTGTGTGTGAGGCAGGAGCACCCTGAGCTGGGACAGAAAGCTTTGGAGCAGCTGCTACCCTTTGCATCCACATATTTATGTGAGGCCTCCTTCTCTGCAATGATGCTGATCAAAACAAAGCAAAGAAACAGACTGTGCCTGGAGAAGAGCTTGATCACTGCAGTTGCCTCCCTGCCAATAAGAATGACAAAGATCCTCAGTGAGGTGCAAGCCCATATTTCTCATTAAAATGTATTGAGTAATTTTTTTCCTGTTCATAAATCACTGCCTGTTACATACTGTTCAAATCAAATCAAATGTTCAATGCAAAGTGATTAAAGTGCTTCTTCTTTTTTTATCCTAAAAGATGTAACCTTTATTTTTTTGTAAGCAAATCTTTATTTAAGTTAATTTATTTTGTAAACAAAATATAATTTATTTATAATTAAGTTATAGATTTATTTCTGTGAACACATTTTAGTTATTTATGTAAATATTCAATTTTGTACCATTACAGAGACCAATATAAATTAGCAGCGTTAGCAGCATATTTCAGTTTTGACTGGTTTTATGCCTTCCTGGTGGTCACCGTCTTCTGTTTTTCTTTTTTTTTCTACATGCAATGGTTGGAGTATGGATCAGTTGTTTGGCTTTAATAAATAAGACAGTGATTTTACAGCACTGTACCTCTTTTTTCTTCCAAAAATGTTTTGCCTGTGTCAGGGGGTACTTGACTAAAAATATATTTTTAAGGGGGTACATCACTGAAAAAAGTTTGAGAACCACTGCTCTAGAGGGGTTCAACTTTGTTGAAACATTCTATCTCTTCTCCAACAGACTTCAAGTTGTTGATTCCACATTGAATCATCTATTTTAGTCAGTGTCCTGTATGATTTAGACAGTAGTTTGGGGGGGTTTAAATCTAGGAACTCTAATATATTAGTTGGGATTTGTAAACCACCTTTAATATGCTTAAATTTAGTTAGCAAAAGTGATAAACTCGGTTCCGGTTCGGGGTCTTCTGCACACCCCCGTTCTCCGATGGCGGCAAGGAGTCTGGGGCCTGGAGCGGGCCACTGTGTCCGGGGTCTTGGTGGGGGGCTGCGGTGTGCAGTCAGCGGCTTGCCAGGTCTGGGGCTGATACCTCTGCTCCCCCCAGGGGGCGGGGGGCAGGGATGGCAAGGGTAAGGTGGGGGGAGGGAGGGGGTTTATTAGGTATTTAGGGGGAGGGGGGGGGCTCTGGCCGGGTGGCTCGTGCGGGTCGTGTTGGCCCGCCCTCTTGGGGGGGCCCGGTCCGGGGGGCGTCTGGTCTGGGGCCGGGGCCGGGGGTCGGGCACAGGCAGTCGTATAGTCGATTTGGGGTGACCCCCCCCCCCCTTTGGTCAGTGTTGGATGTGAGTGTTATGTGGGAATGTGTGTACAGCGTCTTTTTTTTTTTTTTTTTTTTTTTCTCTGTGTGTGGTGAGTGGGGCACAAGGGAGGGATGGGGTGAATGAGTTTTTTTTTTTTTTTTTTTTTTTTTTTTTTTTTTCCAGGTATGGGTGTGGTCCGCTCCCTCTCCCAAGAACATCTCAAGTCTCCGCTAGGTGCGGAGCCCATCCCCCCACGTCCTGCCCTCCTCCACTTCGTTGGCGGGCGCCTTGGCCCCCTGGCGCGTTGGTTGGCTTCGGGTTTGGGGCGGGTTCCCGGGCGTGCGCCGGCCCACTCCCGGCGGCCTCTTCGCGGGGCCTGGCCCCCCGGGGGGCGGCCGGGGCCCTTGTCGCGGGGGCGGGGCGCCCCTGGGGCCTCTGGCCCTCAGGGACCATGGCCGGGTCCACTTCAGCGGGGCTAGCTGCCGGCGGAGCCCACGGGCTCGTCTCCGCGGCTCTTGAGGGCGTCGGCATTGCGGTGGCTGGGGGATTTCCTCGGGGTTGTCTCTGCTCCTTCCTTGGGGGGGGGGGTGTTGCAGATATCCTGTGTCGGCCCCTCCTGGGCGACCTGCTTTAGGGGCCCCTTTGGGAGTCCGGGGTTACGGGTCCCCTGACGCCTGCCTATGTGCTCGGGGAAGGTGGGTCTTCGGTTCTCCACAATCACTATCAAGCTATTTCTGGATAATCTTCACCTAAACTAGTGCACTTTCACATCTCCCACAGGTGCTGGGTCCCAGGTATTAAGTGTTCACTTATATACAGTAATCTTATAATTTGTTTATTTATTTATTTATGTTCTTTCACTTTCTTTTTTCAAATATCACATTACACATGTCAGCTTACATAATAATATATATGATTTAGCTATGGCATCTAGGTGTTATTCGAGTGTAGCTGTTGCTTTATGTCTGTTGGTTGTGCTGTTCTTTTTGTGTCTCTTTCCAGGTGATGGAGCAGACAAAGAAGGTTTTATCACTCTCTCCCTTTTATCTCCTCTTTCTTTCACCTCTAATCTTTTTTTTTCTTTTCTTTCACTTTTTCTTCTTCCTTTAGTCTCCCATTGTCATGTCCATATAATTTGAAATTCTCCTTGCAGGAATCATAATAAAGCTATTTACAAGCATAAATCAAGTGGAGCACTATGGCGAAAGCTGTTTGCTCCACTTGTAAAAGCAAAATCTGTCGAGCTCTATCTGGCATTGAGACATCAATTCCTATTGCCACATTGCTAGACAGGACACTGGGAGAAGAAAGAAAAAAAAAAAAAAAAAAAAAAAAAAAAAAACTCGGTTCCGTCAAGTAAATGTTCCAGGTATTCAATACCTTTATTCTTCCAGTATGTAAAGTTTATCATATTATTATTTTGTAGAATGTCAGGATTATTCCAGATGGGTGTACGACTGCACGGGATAAGTGATGACTTCGTCATCTTAAGAAACTCCCACCATGCTGCCATAGTGGAGCTAATGTTAATATTTTTAAAGCATGTATGCCGTTTTATATTTGAGCTAATAAACGGCAAATCTGAAATCGTGATATTATTGCATATTTTCTGTTCTATATCTATCCAGGGCTCGTCTAAAGGATTATGTTTTATCCATTTAGAGATGTATTGTAGTCTATTTGCTAAGTAGTAGTTATGGAAATTAGGCAGATCTAGTCCCCCTCTGTCTTTAGTTTTCTGTAGCGTCTTTAAGCTGATACGGGGGGGGGGTTTATCTTTCCAAATAAATTTAGAGATAGAAGAGTCTAAAGATTTGAACCAGTCGGATGATGGTTTATTGGGGATCATTGAAAATAAGTAATTAATTCTAGGTAAGACCATCATTTTAATTGAAGCTACCCTACCCATAAGTGAAATTGGAAGCGATTTCCATCTTTCAAGGTTCTCTTCTATCTTTTTTAAAAGGGGGATGTGGTTAAATTTTACTAAATCCGCTAGTTTAGACGACACAGTAATACCCAAATATTTAATATTTCCTGATTGCAAATGTAAATCTAGGGGGTTCTGAAAAGAGCAATTTATTGGCAGTACCGTAGATTTAGACCAGTTTATAGAGTAATCTGAAACCTTTGAGAAAGATTCTAGTATTCTAATTACCTGACAGAGAGGGAAGAGTGCTGAAGATAGAGTAATACATCATCAGCATAAAGACTAATCTTGTGCTCTATATTCATGTATTTTATACCTTTGACAACATTTGTTTGTCTAATTGTTGCTGCTAGAGGTTCGATAAAAATGGCAAAAAGTGAGGGGGAAAGCGGGCATCCTTGCCTAGTGCCCCTCTGGAGACAAAAGCTGGAAGATGTTTGATTATTTGTCCTGACACAGGCTGTAGGAAAGCTGTATAAAATCTTTAACCAATTTATAAAAAAATTGCCAAAACCAAATTTATGTAGAGTAGCGAATAAAAAAATTAATTATAATTGCAATTGGAGTTTTAACCATTACTCATTCATTACATGCCAATGAAAATGTCTCAGTATATTCAGTTATTAACTCAAAAGGAGACAATTCGGTAACTCATAGAGACCATTACATTTCTGACTCAAAGTAATCACAAACACCTGCGTTTTCGCTAGTTGTTATTTATTAAACTGATAATTCCCTGTTACATTAATTATTCTGCTTAATGAAAATACTAGAAGCACTGAGATGTTCTACTCCATAAAACATGGAAAGGAAAACAAATAAAAATAAAAGTCAGTCAAATGGATTTAATAGAGAGGTAGCAATGTGTAATCAATTAACAGTTGATTAGGAATTCTATTCTATCTATATATTTCAACATTAACTGTCACAATCCACGTCAGCAATTTGAGGTAACAGCATTGAACGAATTCTGGCTAAATAGCTCTGAGGTAGTAAAGCTAGTATACCCAAACAGGCCTGAGGCTAAGATGGGGAACGCTTCTGGCAAAACTAGCTGCCAGCATTGTTAGTTCATGCACGGTTAGCTTCTAACACGTTCTAGTTCGGCTTCAAGGTGGAGATCGGCTAACGATAGCTATTCAGTTAGTGTGACTTCCCAACAGCCTTCAGCTAAGGGCCCTGCGGCTACTCGGTGAGATGGCGGCTCTGACAACATACGGCCTCCGGTCGTGCGTACCATACGTAGGATCGTGGCCCTGATGACGTATGGCCTCCAGCCCGTACGTCATATGCGCAAGATCACAGGCTAACTCACTAGCCTAGCATGAAGGCGGGCTTTGAGCGGAGGGCGGTAACCAGTCTGAGACAAAGGCTTCGACAAACCGCGGGAAAACAGAAAGGCCTGACGTGAGAAGCCAGAGAGCGAGAGAGGGGTATGAAAAGAATTCTAACTCAGCCGATCGGCGCGACTTGTTTCTCGACAAAACCAAATCAGCAAAAATCACTTAGAAAGTAATCACACATTGGAAATATTCAGCACAGGTCAAACAAACTCCCTCTGGAGTACTTAAGCATAAAACTAATCCTAATATGTTCTGCCAAGGCACAAAACATCACCTTATGGGTGAAAAAAAAGAAAATCTTCTACGTGATGTTGCTCCGAACAACAGAGATTGATGTTGCACTATTCATTGTCCATGGATCTCAGCCAGGATCTGGCGTGGAGATAGGCAAAGATCACTGAGGGGCAGGAAAAGTCGACTCCCTGGATGCCCTGTTTAGCCAAAACAAATCGAACTTATCTTGTCGGCCCAGAAAGATGATGGATCGTCCAGTTAAATTAAAGATGAAATAACGTTAATTTAAGTCAAGATCTCCTTGCTATTGCCAAGGATCGATCACGGGCCCATCACGTGCAGACAGCACGCAGAAATTCAGCTGAAGTTCTTCTCAACACAGCGGCGTTGCACAGAAGAAAGAGGATGTGGTTTTCCACTGTGGTTTTGTCCCTGGGTGTAATTTGATAGTCCAACTTTTTTTAATGTTTGCTTTAAGTTTATATTCTCCCATGTTCTATTTCGTTTCTACATTTTGGTCCTACTTGCTTTTATTCTGTTTTATTTTCCTATATTTTAATCATGTAAAGCACTTTGCATTGTCTCTGTACAGATAAATTTGCCTTGCCTTGCCTTGGGCAGTCAACATCTCCTGTGGTAAGTGGAGATGGGAATGTTGTAGTCCCAACTGTGTTAGTATAAGCATAACAGACTGTAAGCATAAACCCCATTGACGGGCCCTCATACCACCCTCATGGAGTCTGTTTCTGATCGTTTGAGCAGACACATGCACATTTGTGGCCTGCTGGAGGTCATTTTACAGGGCTCTGGCAGTGCTCCTCCTGTTCCTCCTTGCACAAAGATGGATGTAGCAGTCCTGCTGCAGGGTTGTTGCCCTCCGACGGCCTCCTCCACGTCTCCTCATGTACTGGCCTGTCTCCTAGTAGCTCCTCCATGCTCTGGACACTACGTTGACAGTCAATATATATATATATATATATATATATATATATATATATATATATATATATATATATATATATATATATATATATTACCTAAATAATTTCATCAGAACTATTCTCAGAATGTGTTTCTTCGCACGATGGAGAAGAAAAATCTGACATGTGTGGTTGATTTTCCGAGTAACTTTCTAATCCAATGTGATCATTGGATCAGAATTCAAGACAATTTTTTTACAATAAAATAAACAGGTAGATGTTCTACTCTATCAAAATATTTTGATTGTGTCATGTTAAATGTAACTCTAAGGAACTACATTTATTAGGTGGCTCATGGCAGCAGTGTAGCATTTTAAGATGTGATTACATTTTTGTTATTAAAGTCATCGTCATAATTTTGCATATTTATCTTTTGATTCAGTACAACTTGTATGTCATTCATTAGCATATTTAGTTCATTGTTCTTGAGAGTGGATTAAAAGTGTACATTGAGTTCTCAGCATGTGATGGCACATAGAAATACATGGATTCATTTAGCTGTGTGTATATGCTTTTCTAGTTCAGTGGGTGCACATTTTGTGAGCATGTGTGTATATATCCGTCCTTATGGTTGTCAGTCACACGGCAGGGCTAGGCTAATTAGCACAGCTAGCTCTTTGCTGTGTGATGTTGGCTGATTAATATCCTGTTAACATCCTGTCGCTTTTAAGGCTAACTGCTGCTTCCTCTATACATATGTGGCTTCAAAACAGCCCTGCTTTTGGTTGGCCTCATTAAAATGATGCATTATTACTAAACAAAACAGCAAGGCATAGACATACAAGCACTAAAATTTCTTCTTTCTCTTTAACAAGATGTGAAAAGTTAGTGTGCAAAGTTCGGTGAGTGTGTATACACTGCTCAAAAAAATAAAGGGAACACTTAAACGACAAAATATAACTCCTCACTTCGGTAAGTGAGGTTTGCGTCACTTCTTGTTTTCTGTTGCTGCGGTGGGGATTGCGGTTTGGTGTTCCAGACTCTTTAGTTTTTATCTTTAATCTCTTTGCTGCGACATCTATCTGTTTCTAACACAAAAGTACTTTTAAAACACGTTCTCTGTTGCTGCACTTCACGTTTGGGAACTCCTCGTATTTCACACGGTTTGTTTTCCTCGGCGTGGTAAGTGGTCGTTAGCCTAGCTTTAGCCTAGCCTAGCTTTAGCCTCACAATAGCTTTCTCCCCTATCCTTCCATCAGCTTCTCTGTCTAAGTCTCCCCCTATCTCCCGCTCTCTGTGTCTGATGTTTAGTTTTTCCTCCGCCTCCTTTAGTGATAATGGTACATGTAATAAATGTAGTGTTTCTGCAGCTTTGGAGGCGAGGGTGTCAGAATTGGAGACCCGGCTACGTGCTGTTGAAAAACCAGCTGATAGCTGCTCCTTAGCTAGCGCGGAACCACAGAGATTAGCTTTACATAGCGGTCCTCCAGCAGCACCTGAGCAGCCGGGTAACCAAGCCGGCTGGGTTACAGGTACGTAGGAAGCATAGCTCTAGATTCCAGCCCCAAGGTCAACACTAACCCGTCTGTGTTTCTAACAGATTTTCCCCACTCAGCGACACACCCGCTGAGAAGCCGACTCTGGTGATTGGCAGAAATGTGGCACTAGAGACACCAGGGACTATAGTCAAATGCCTGCCAGGGGCCAGAACGGGCGACATCAAATCCTACCTGAAACTGCTGGCTAAGGATAAGGGTAAATACAGTAAGATTGTTATTCTCGCTGTCGGTAATGACACCCGGTTACACCAGTCGGAGGTCACTAAAGTTAGTGTTGCTTCGGTGTGTAAGTTTACTAAAACAATGTCGAACTCCGTAATGTTCTCTGGTCCTCTGCCTGATCTGACCAGTGAAGACATGTTTAGCCGCATGTCATCATTCAACTGCTGGTTGTCTAGGTGGTGTCCTGAAAACGACGTGGGATACATTGATAATTGGCAAACTTTCTGGGGAAAACCTGGTCTGATCTGGAGAGACGGCATCCATCCCACTATTAAACAATTTTCCTTTAACAAGATCGATACTCTTTATTCTCTCCTGCGTGCACTGACTGCAGCAGATTCACCAGTCTCCCCATCTGTGTCACAGCACTTTGCTGGTCCCCCTCCCCTCTCGTACCGTCACGTGGCTCAGTGGCGCCAGCCAATCAGCATGCAGGCTCAGCCTGGCCCGCCCACTCTGCTCTCTCTCCACTCGACACACAATCAACCACGCTGCTGCACCTCAAACTCGGAGAGAGAGAGAGAGAGAGAGAGAGAGAAAGAGAGACCGCCAGAACGGAATAACATGCGGGAAAGTACGTCGTTTGGTTATATTTTAATACCATAAATGAAACAACGGCAAGCTGTATGGTTTGTAAAAAGCTGGTTAAATGCAGTGGAAAGTTTATTTCTATTAAGTATGAGGATTTTATGCTTATAGATAATGGTAACATGACCTTTAACATTAGAATATTACATCAGAACATTAAGAATAATTTTTTTTTTCATAAATGTTGGCTTACTGAAATCCATGTTTAATACCTTCAATTATTATGGACTGCCGTGTGTCGCTTTATCGTCTGAAAATGCAACAAATACATTGAACTATGTTGTCATGAAGTGGAAAATGTAAAAAGGTGTGACAGAAATTAATATATTTGCTAAATAGATATTTAAAAATAATGACTTGAAATAAGAGAATGTTAAATTAAGTTCCAGAGAAACCCCACAAATGATGTTGAATATTAGACGGAGGTCAGTGAATATGCTAAACACTGTTTGGAAAATCTGTATTTCCTTTTTAACCTGTGTAGCATCTTTTCTTTATGAACTGTGCTGTTTCCCTCCTGTAGATCTTCATGTTCCAGCTTCTTCGTGGTCTTTCCTACTGCCACAAAACACAACATATTTATATTTCAATCTGGAGAGACTCAGACGGAGAAAGAGAGAACGATTAACAAATTTATTTGACAAAATGAATAACAGTTCTTTGGCGCTCGGGCCCCGGCTGAAGATTTGAGCAGTGAATTCCGACGAATTCAGATGAGCCCATCAACGCTGAATAGGGATGCTCCCCCGAGGCCCGACACTGGTGGTGGAGGTTGGAAAAGATGACGTCTTGGAATGCTGGTGGAGAAGGGGAGGAGGTGGGTCGAGCACAGCTGGAAAGCGACAGGCGGCGTGGGTGTGGAGCCTTTTAAACGGAAGCTTGATTGAAGATTGGAGAAAGCGGGTCGAGGTCCGGAGATGAAGATGACACAGTAACAGGTAGGCGGAAGTCTTCCAGCTTGAATTTGCGCCTAGGCTTCATAAGCACATGAAAAACCATGAGCAAGAAAATGTCGAGCGACAGAAACGGAGAGAGGAGACGAAACTTCACTCATTGCCCCGACAAACCCAGAGACAGATGTCTTTGACAGAAGTGTTTCCGACCTCCAGAGAATATCCAGGTAGAGAAGAGTAGTCACCTTCAGCAGGACTTCATATTAACTTTCAAAGTAGATATTAAATATCATATGTTTCTGGAGCCCACTCAAAGTGTAATTAAGACCTTGAAAGAACCCAGTACATTTATCCCATTAAAAAGTGTTATTTAAAATAAGATAACATTGGCTAATCCTTTATTTATCCCACGACGGGGAAATTTATAGAACAGGCAACAGGCAAGTGCACACAACACAAACTAAATTACATAAGGATTGAAAGATATAATATAAGAGGTGGATTAGGAAAAAAACACTATGAACATAACATTATTATTATTATTATTATTATTATTATTATTATTATTATTCAATTGTAATAATAAAATAAAAATCACAAAAACACCAAAAGGTCAACAGTTTCATGATACATCAAGCTTAAATGTAAAAAGTATCGGTATCTTATCGGTATCTTATCGATATCGGCGATACTGACCCAGTATTTACTTAGTATCGGATCGATTAAAAATTCCCAGTATCGCGCACCTCTAGTTCCTAGAGTCTCTAAAAGTAGAATGGGAGGCAGGTTGTTTAGCTATCAGGCTCCTCTCCTGTGGAACCAACTCCCAGTTTTGGTCCGTGAGGCAGACACCCGGTCTACTTTTAAGACTAGGCTTAAAACTTTCCTTTTTGACAACGTTTATAGTTAGAGTGGCTCATGTTACCCTGAGCTATCTCTATAGTTATGCTGCTATAGGCTTAGGCTGCTGGAGGACATCAGGGTCTATTTCTCGCACTCAGCTGAGTTCTCCTACTGTTCTCCAATTTGCATTGCTTGTTGTCATTTCACCTTTAAATTTTTGTTGTCTGTCATTTTTTTTTTCATAGTAGGTGCACCTGGTCTGGCGTACTGTGACATCATACAGGGAAGACAGATCACCCGCTATTACCATCTAATGTAGAACAGATTCCTGGATCAATATGTGCTTCTGTGCTTTTTTGTCTCTCTTGTTGTGTCTCTGCTCTGTCTTCTCTAACCCCCAGTCGGTCAAGGCAGATGACCGTTCACACTGTGCCTGGTTCTGCTGGACGTTTTACCTTCCCGTTTAAGGGTAGTTTTTCTTTCCACTGTCGCTTCATGCTTGCTCAGTATGAGGGATTGCTGCAAAGCCATGTACAAAGCAGACGACTGTCCCTGTGGCTCTACGCTTTGTGGAATGTATTAACTTTGATCCGTTTTTATACATTTGTATGAAGGTTTAACATGTTTTTATATGCTTTTAGATGCTTTCATATGCTTATATATGCTTCAAAATAGAATGGGAGTAGATTAGGATAAAATGCGCTGTTCGTGCAAGGTACCGGAGGAGAGTCTCAAGGCCAGGTCAGCAATTAGCAGAGGAAATGTTTTCAAGGACACCACCGAGCGAACCAAGAAATGAGAACAACAACTCCATTTATGGTATACCAGATGTTAGGGAGTATAACGGAACTGTATGCGTCATTTTGTTCGTGTGACTCTTTTGAAGTTAATAAAACAAGCTGGAACAGCAGGGAGAGGCAGAGTCAGAGTCGCGACCCGCAGAGGCGGCGGGCGCACCTGCTCTCCCTTCGCCAAGGTGAAAGTGAATAACTGTGTCCTGGCTGAGTTTTTGTTTAAGTCCTGCACAACGAATTAACGAACCCGGGGAAGCAAGACGGCTTTAACAGCTTCTTCAGAAGGAGTGAATGCTGCTTGTCAAGACTTGATGCAATCTACCGGGGTTCCTTAGATAGGAATCTTTTTTATCTGTATAATCTGACCCAATCTATATAATCTGACCCAATCTGTATAATCTGATTGAATTTGACTTTGGAAAGTGCCTTGAGATGACATCTTTCATAAATTGGCGTTATACAAATAAAATTGTATTTAATTGAACTCCAAGACTATCACACTTCTGTGAAATCAAACTGTCCACTTAAGAAGCAACACTGATGATTGACAATAAATTTCACATACTGTTGTGCAAATGGAATAGAAAATAGGTGAAAACTATAGACAATTAGAAAGACACCCCCAATAAAGGAGTGGTTCTGCAGGTGATGACCAAAGACTACTTCTCACTTCCTATGCTTTCTGGCTGGTGTTTGGGTCACTTTTGAATGCTGGTGGTGCTTTCACTGTAGTGGTAGCATGAGATGAAGTGTTCATCTCACACAAGTGACTAAGATAGTGTAGCTGATCCAGGATGGCACATCAATGTGAGCTGTTGCAAGAAGGTTTGCTGTCTGTCAGCATAGTGTCACCTGCCTCAGCCAACTTATCGCTGGCAGAACATCTCCTCTCTTCATTGCTTCTCGTGTTCCTGTGTTATGTACCCTGTCTCTTCCGGATCCTGTGTGCTCAGTCAGCTGGACTCTTCAGTTAAAGTTGTGTGGGTCTGCATGCTGCAGTTCTGCCTGTTTTCCCGTGAGTCCCAGCCGCTTGCTCTGCCTGTTCTGGTGGTTCCTCGGTCTACATCGCCTGATCTGGTCTCTCCCTACCTGCATCCTCTGGTCTCCTGCTCTTCCCTGCCTACCTACACCTGCTGGTTCTGCTTGCCTGCCTCGCCTGCCATTATTCACCCTCACAATAAACCTTTTAAAAATACGTAGCTCTGTGTCCGGCTGAATATCGGGTTCACCAGTAGTAATCATTATACCTAATGCAAGACAATGCTAGGACTCATGTGGCTGAAGTGTGTCAGTAGTCCCGCCCGTTCCCCAGACCTGAATCCAATTGAGCACATCTGGGACATCATATCTTGCTTCATCCACCAACACCACCGTGCACCATAGACTGTCCAGGAGTTGGCAGATGTGTTAGTGTAGTTCTGGAAGGAAATCCCTCAGGAGGACATCTGCCACCTCATCAGGAGCATGGCCAGGTGATGTAGGGAGGTCAAAAAAGGCACATGGAGGCCACAGACCTGAGCCTCATTTTGACTTGTTTTAAGGACATTACATAAAAGTTGTATCTGCCTGTAGTGTGCTTCTCCATTTTAATTTTGAGTGTGGCTCCAAATCCAGACCTCCATGGGTTAATACATTTGATTTCAGCACATTCAACCATGTAAAGAACAAAGTATTTCATAAGAATGTTTCATTCATTCAGATCTCAGATGTGTTATTTTAGTGTTAGCTTTATTTTTTGCTCTCTCTAGAAATATAGATAGATAGATAGATAGATAGATAGATAGATAGATAGATAGATAGATAGATAGATAGATAGATAGATAGATAGATAGATAGATAGATAGATAGATAGATAGATAGATAGATAGATAGATAGATAGATCTATCTATCTATCTATCTATCTATCTATCTATCTATTCATGACTAAATAGAGTCCACCTGTGTGTAATCTAATCTCAGTTCAAATACAACTGCTCTGTAACGGCCTCAGAGGTTGGTTAAGAGAATATTGGGAAGTAAACAGCATCATGAAGTTCCACACATCATACAGGTCAGGGATAAAGTTGTGGAAACCAGGCTTAGGCTAAAAAACAATTTCCCAAGCTTTGAACATCTCACAGAATTGTTCATTCCCTCAAGGAATGGCAAGAGTATGGCACAACTGTAAACCTACCAAAACAAGGCCGTCCACCTAAACTTACAAGTCGAAGAAGGAGAGCACTGATCAGAGATGCAGCCAAGAGGACCATGGTGACTCTAGACCAGGGGTTCCCAAACTTTTTCAGCCACGCACCCCCTTCCATGTCCCAACCGGGTTGACGCACCCCCGATCTTCAAAAAAAATTAAAAAATAAATAAATATATATATATATATATATATATATATATATTGATATATATATATATATATATATATATTGCAGTTGCAGTTCCAACTCAAACGTAATTACAAAGGTTATGTAAATAAAATTAGAGCATGATTTGAATTAAAAAGCAATATACACACAACATCCACAACAGAAGCCAGAGAAAGATCGGTCAAACCTCCACAACCTGAAACATCTCTGAAGCAGAGACCCTCCAGGTGGATTCACGGACTAAACTCTGATGATCTACCTGTGTGTGTGTTCTCACGTTGTTTATTTCATGTACCAGCTTCTAAATCTGAGTCTGACTCACAATTTACGCCACAAAATACAAACATGAAGTTTGATTTGATTTGTGTCCCATGACGAGCGAGTCAGCGAGCGAGCCAGAGAGAGAACTGGTAAAGCGGCACAGAGCAACAATAACAGAGCACTCCATAAATCTGTTATTAATCAGAGAAATAAATGTTATTGTTTCACAGCAGTTACCATCAGCAGGTAAACAGGCCCAGGGCAACACACCTCAGCTCCCAGCAGCCCCACCACCGGTTTCCCTGTTTCTGTCAGAATACGTGCCAAAACTACATCTTTAAAATGATCTGCAGCTGTATGAATCACAATGAAAATTATTACAGCTTTGTGCGTGAGCATAGTCAAGAAATCGCGTCTAGCACCAATTTTACCAGCAGCGGTAACGGCAGCGGTGTGGGCGTGACATGCGCATCAGTGGTTGTCACCGGTTCAGTCACGGCACCACGAGGAGCGCTGTTTGTAGGCGCTGCGCGATTGATAGAGAGACGAGTCACTCAATTTAATCTTGTAAATAAAACTTTCGGCCCGAATTCTATTTTTCCTCTGCTGACGTAAATGACGTAAAGTCAGGAGAGAGAAAGAGACCTTTTCTGATTCTCACTCGTTTTCTTCTTCCAGATCCGTTGCAACTATCTCCTTTGATGTCTCCAATTTCTCTTTCTCTCTTCCTCTCCTCCTTCATCACTAACTTTGAGCTTAGATGTCTCACCTGCCAGACAGTTTCCCTGATTTCAGGCAAATGAGCATATTTGCCAGAATGAATGAAACAGAAGCCACAAGCCAGGTGCGCATATACAGCACAATGCGTATATTTCATCTTAAGATGAAGCATAGAAGATTTCTTCTAAATAAATACAATTTCGTGTGAATACTGTAACGTTCCGTTATGACAACCAAGCACCAGACCGAGGTTTTGCTGCTAACACTTTATTTTAGGACGAACAGAACAGCTTTCACAGAGTAATCCGCCAGTCCCTCGAACCACCACTCCTTCCCCCCAAAAGCCACACATTTCTTCCGGTATAAACCCAAAACAACCTAATTTAAATAATCAGTGAGTGTGCAACAGCACTTAGCAATAAATTCTAATACATTCATTACAATACATTTTTATTTATTGATTAAATGTACAGTTTTTGATTTTAATTTTTACAAAGGAAATGTTTATTTACACGTCTTTATTGTGTGGGGAAAAAACACTGTCAGACCGCCATTAAATTTTTCATCTCGCGCACGCCCCAGTGGCAGCTCTTGGGAATCCCTGCTCTAGACGAACTGCAGCAATCCACATCTCAGATGGGAGAATCTGTTCACAGGACAACTGTTAGTCATGTACTGCACAAGTGTGGTCTTTATGGAAGAGTGTAAGTAAGTTTGAAAATTTTATTTATAAAACACTTTTCACAGATAAAAACCACAAAGTGCTTCACAATAAAAACAACCATAATACACAAAACAGGGGGAGGTGTTGGCCTAGTGGTTAGAGCAGTACGCTTGCACTCTGAGAAGGTTGCAAGTACCCGGTTCGATCCCCACTGCCTGCACTCTGTGTCCCTGAGCAAGACCCTCAACCCCCGATTGCTCCCCAGGCGCCGCACAGTGGCAGCCCACTGCTCCCCAAGGGGATGGGTTAAGATGCAGAAGTGAATTTCTCCATTGTGAGATCAATAAAGTTCAATTATTATTATTATTATTATTATTATTATTATTATTATTATTATTAATAAATAACAAAATAAACATGGTAAAACAGCATAAATGCAACTTCATAGAATAAAATTATTTAAGAACTAGCCAATCGGAGCAAGTTGGTCTTTAACTGCTTCTTAAAAGAATGAAGAGTCAAGACAGTGCAAAGATGAAGGCAATGCACTCCACAGTCTGGTGGCCATAGCTCTAAAATACCAATCCCCTCTGGTTCTGAAAATAGTTTGCGGAACCTTTAACAGCTGTAGGATCTCAAACTATGAGAAGGTGAATACAGTTGTACAAGGTTGGTAATATAATATCATGATAAAATAAGGTTATATACACCAAGAGTCCATCGTGGTAGTGTTTTGATAGTCCTTTTTGTTTTTATTTGCCAAATTTTATTTATACATTTCAACAAAATATGAACATTTACACAAAACAAAACTGAACTACCTCAGCCCCGGCTCATACAAAATAAAAATAAAAAAAAAGAAACTTAAACAAAACAGAGGACAAAAACAGACAGGTACAGTATCGCACAATCAAAGTACACACAACCAGACATACTTTCAGATGTTGAAAGTAAAACTTTTTACAAAGTCTATAAAAGGATCCCAGGTAGCAGAATTTTTTTGTTGTGACCCCATCACCTTATATCTGAGTTTTTCTAAATGCAGAAGTGAAAGCAATTCCTTCAACCATTGGGAGAAAGTTTTTCTGCCTTCCAGTGGAAAAGTAAAATGTTGTCAATGCAATAGCATCTGCCTGAAAATTATTCACTTTGTAATTTGGAGATGCAACACGGAAAATACCTATACAAAAATCTTGACACATGTCTTGTGCACATACCTGAGACAAAACTTCAAAGATACGTCTCCAATAATTTTCAAGTTGTGGTCAAGTCCAGAACATCTGACCCACTGTGGCTGGGCTATAACCACACCTTGGGCAAGTAGGATCTACATTAGGATAACTTTTCGCTAATCTTTCCCTGGAGCAGTGAAGACGGTGCAGCAGTTTAAATTGGATTAAACCACGACAAATGCATAAAGAGGATGCATGTATGGGGTTAGACAAGATTGCCACTCCTCGTCAGACAGAATAGCACCAAGGTCTGTTTCCCAGGCACTTTTTGTTGTGTCCCAGCTTATAGGTTTTATGTCTTGTAACAAAGTGTTTGTTGCAGAAATATGTTTCTTTCAGAATGGGTCTAAATTGAGAATAGTATCTAGTTGGTCTTTTTGGAGCAAATGGGGAAATAAGGGAAAAAAAATTCTTAGCGAAGCTACGTATCTGGAAAGAGCTAAACACATGTGATTGAGGAATATTATAATCCCTGGATAGCATTTTCAATTTGTCAAATGTATCAGTAGTATATAAGTCATAAAACTTCAAACCATTACCATGCCAATGCTGAAATGCTATATCTAATGTAGATGGTAAAAACAAAGTATTGTTGGCAACCACTAAATATCAACTGTCTCTTTTAAGGGGGAAAAGCTTCCTAAACTGTAACCAAATCTTAAGCAAGGTTTCCACTACTGGGTTTGTAATAAGCTTTTCATGGCCACATGGTAGTGGAGAAGTAAGCACAGGTATTGGGTTAGACAGCAATTCCATTTGTGTCCACAACTCATCCACATCCTTTTCATATGCATATTTCCAATGCAGTAGTTTAATTATATTTGCCGGCCAGTAGTAATAAATTAAATTTGGCAGACCAAGACCCCCTGCTATCTTGGGCACCTCAAAATATGCTTTCGTCATTCTGGGATTCGTATTATTCCAGATGAATGCTGCTATTAGTTTATCCACTGAATAACACAGACATTTTGACTAGACCTATGCAACCTGCCAACAAAATAGGCAGTATTGCCCATCTTTCAAAATCTTGTCGTCTGTTGTAGATGTGGAGCAAAACTTTTACTATACAACTCTACTGTTGTAGATGTGAAACATTTATCCATAAATACTTGTACAATTATTCCAATTTGAAAGAAAAAACTGAGTAATCCTCAGCTATATTGTTAATTAGAAAGAGACAACTTTTTGAATTGTTTAATTTACACCCCAAAAATTTTCAAAAATGACCCAATAAATCGAGCAATTTCCGTATTGAAATGGTTGGATATATATATATATATATATATATATATATATATATATATATATATATATATATATATATATATATATATATATTAGGGCTGTCAATCGATTAAAGAAATTAATCTAATTAATTACATACTCTGTAATTAATTAATCTAAATTAATCGCATATATTTTTTGCTGTGAAAGTATTTTAAATATTTAAATTCAAATGATTCAATGAATAATCAGCATTAGATAAATTAAAGTTCAAAAACTCTTATTCACATTTCGTGCCTTCAGACGTTTTAACATGTGTCGTTGTGGCATATGTGGCACACAGTAACGTAGGGGACACAATGAAAATAAATGGATGAAAACCCGGATGAAAACAATAGCAGTGAACTACCCTATAGGGTAGTTCATTGTTATTGTTTTGATGCGGGTTTTTCGCGCATGCGCGCCGGACTGGTAGGCAAAAGGCGAACACAATGGCGGACGCAAACAGAGAAACTGACGAGTTCTCTACGTATTTTTCTTCTTTAGATAACGTACTACAAGATCGTTTTCAGAGTAAGTTGATGGTTGATGGTATCAGATTGCCAGATCCACACAGCAAAAGCCTGAAGGGACGGAGCGAGTCTGTGAAATGCTGGCCAAGGGTTCCGTACCGCGACATATACAGCTGCCTTATAAACACGGCAGGCCAGTACAGACGAGTGAGCACGAAAGCCCCTGAAACCACTGGACGGCTACTATTATTTTATATCAGGAAAAAGGCTTCTGCAACGCCCGCTACGCCATGAGCGGTCATAAAATGGATGGATGGATGGATGTTGTTCACACATGTTTGTGCAATAGCACAAAGCGGCGTCGGACACAGGCCGCGTCTCAGCAGAGGCCCGGTAGGTTAAAAAAAACATTTTTCACTACGGATTATTTAGGTGTTTTTGTCTTGTTAAAATGGGTGGGGGTGTCGGCGACATTGCAGCGTAAACACAGAAGTACTAGCGCCCATGAACGGGGGCGTAATAGCAGCAGCAGCTGCTGTAGCAGCGGCTTGTCCGGCCCGTGTAGTGTTTACGCAGCAGCCGCTGGCTTCTGCTGCCGCAGCCCGTGAACGGGCAGAGCCGCCGTTGTCTAACGGCTGCTGCTGCTACCACTTCTCCGGCCCGTGTAGCGATCGCCACCTCCCCTCCGCCGCTATTTAAGTAGAACAATGACTAGAGCAGAATTAAGTTGTATTTACCGGAGATGAGGTGTAGACTGCGAATTCTGTCGCAGTATGATGGCTCCCCCAGTCCATTGGGAGTGTCTGACTGCGCTCTTTTCATTGAAAATATCCATTTCTTTCTTCGTCCTTCCTCCTTCGGTAAACGACAGAAACGTACATCCAACGATTTGGAATGCCTCTGTGTGCAACCGGGAGCACAACAAGTCGTAGGCATTGCTTAGAATCCAAAAATAAACGAACTAAAAGTACGCTCTAAATCACCCGTTTTGTCATGTAGTAGACGAGAACAGTACTGTTTTTGCCTACCCGCGGGACCCGGATGTAGCGCTGACGTCACGCGGGACGTCACGCGTGAACTACCCTATACGATTAATTTGCGTTAATTTTTTTAATCCGTTAATTTTTTTTAAATTAATTAATCGAAATTAACGCGTTATTTTGACAGCCCTAATATATATATATATATATATATATATATATATATATATATATATAATATATTTAAAAATCGTCAACGTAAAGTGACAGCTTATGTATTTTTACCACACCGGGAGATACCCTTAACCCCCTCGTAGACTCTAAGGGCTATTGCAAATGGCTTGATTGCAAGATCCAAGAGGGCTGCAGCCCTGCCTACATCCTCTGCTAAGTTCAAAATTATCCAAAATAACACTATTTGTATGAACAGCAGCAACAGGAGAGTGATATAGTATGCTCATCCATTTCTGAAATGAAGGGCCAAATTGGAACTTTTCCAGGACCGAAAACAGGTATCGCCATTGGACACGGTCAAATGCTTTTTCCGCGTCTGCAAAAATGATCACTTCTGACTCCTCTGTGGACGTTGGCAAATGTAGTATATTCAGCAAGTGACACATATTATAAAATGATTGCCTTCCCAGTATGAAACCCGTTTGGTCCAGACCAAAGACCTTTGGAAGAATTGTGTCACATTTTAAAAGGCTGACTGGTCGATATGAGCCGCATTATAAGGGGTCTTTACCTTTCTTTTTCTCAACACTGATATTATCACTTGAGTCGTGGTAGGTGGTAATTTCCCCGTTCTTTTCCCTACAAACCGCTTTGAGTATGGGGGCTATGTTGTCCACAAAAGTTTTATAAAGTGCAATAGGGGGAGTGGTGGCCTAGTGGTTAGAGCAGCGCGCTTGCACTCAGAGAAGGATGCAAGTACCCGGTTCGATCCCCAGCGCCTGCACTCTGGGTCCCTGAGCAAGACCCTTAACCCCAGATTGCTCCCCGGGCGCCGCACATGGCAGCCCACTGCTCCCTAAGGGGATGGGTTAAAAGCAAAGAACCAATTTTGTTGTAATGTATGTTTCAATAACAATAAAGATGATATTACTATTATAATTAAGAAGGTGTCCATGGAAAAAATCAGTGGGTCAAGCCACCAGGTACGTCTAGCTTTAGGGGATTTGGGAAAGCTAATGTCCATCTTTACAGGGCTGTGATCAGAATGACTATACTATTATACTGGCAATCTATTACAGGTACTTACAGATTCACTTCTATACAGAAAACCCCTATTATTATCTTTAGCTGTCACTTTATACATACCGTATTAAATAATACTGTATATTCTTCAATGGTGGTATCAAGGCGTTGGTTGTTTGTACCTGTAATACTTTATCGGTTGGTTTTGCTGTTCTTTTTATATCTCTCTTTGCAGGTGAAGAAGCAGACTCAGAGGATGTTATATTGCTCTCTCCCTTTTCTTCTCTTTCACCATTTCTCCCCCTTGGGATTTTGTGTTTGTTTCTCTCCAGTTTTTCCTCCTCTATCTTCCTATTTCTGTGTCCATTTAACATGACATAGTACCAGCATAAAATCTAATAAAAGCTTCTTGCATATATACATCAAGCGAGTAAAGCATGTAAAGCAGTAAGGCTCCTCTTGTGAAAGTAAAATCTGTTGCTCCCCAACAGACAATTCTTAAGACAGTTCTTATTGCAACTTTGCCAGACAGGACAAAAACAATACTGGAACTCTGTCACTCTAGAGAGGATTCTGCTGTCCAAGAGGTAAAAATCTATCCTCGAGTAAGAGTGGTGAACAGGGAAAAAAAAAGATCATTGTTTAGAAGTGGGATTTATGTGTCTCCAATGATCACAAAGGGCATATAATTCAATAAATCTCATTCTCTTTAGCCTTATGTTTTTGATGTTGTATGTTACGGGCCAAAAGATTTTCTAAAAACTCCAATGCAGCCTCCATTTTGTGTCAAAAGCAAATAAAAATGTGCTCAGGAAATGAAAAACACTTAATCCTAATCAAATCACATATCCCCCCCATTCATTGTAAAAATCTCCAGAATGCCTATTTTCATGGATTAGTAGTATTATCACAGGAAGCTGAAGTGCAGCAAAATATAGTCGTACATATTAACACAGAAAATCCCTGTAATTGTCATGATTTGAGTTTTTGTTATGGTTTGATTGTGTTGTTTTATGTTATCAGTCAGGGTTCTGTAAGCTTTTAGTTCAGTTTGGTTTACCTGCCAGGCCACTTACCTGTCTTAGTTTGTTTTGTGCCATAGTGTGGGCTCTGGGGTTATTTGGTATTTTGATTCTGTGTATGTTATCAGTTTTATTTGCTATCTGCCATGTTTTTCTCTTATTGTTTTGGTTTCTGGCTTCCTTCTGTTTTCTGTTGGGAACTCTGATGGCTGGTTTGATTGTTCTCTTTACACACCTGCTCTGCTCCACCCCTCCTGCAATTATCTTTTACTGGCTTCACCTGGTCTCAGCTCTATATAATCCCTGTTCAGTCAGTCATCAGTGTCAGTTCGTCTGCTCTTGTTTTTCGGTGAGTCTGATCCAGCGTCTATAGTTACCTGTAGTGATGGTGAGATGAAGCCTCATGAGGCATTGAACCACTTGAACCAACTGGTTCGAGAAAGGGTTCATTTCTTGGAGCTTCATGTGCACACAAAACCACCTACTGGCCAGGTGTATAATCACAGCCAGCTGTATCTTAACACGTGTGATGCATCGATTTTTTGTCTATTATGGCTCTTGGGAATGACTTCACAAAAGGTGTAGGACGAAATCATTTGTCTACATAAATTATGTATACACATATGTGTATAATAAAATATTGTTTGAATGTATTCTCTGTGTGTAATTATTCCCAAAATAGTAGTGTCATGTGATATGGCATGGTGTGTAATAATCAGACCTCTCAACTTTGATCAAAAGTTAAGAGTGAGATTATGCTAATTTTTTTGGGGGGGGGGATTATGGTCAACAATTTCCCCTCAGCAGCAACACTGAAGCACACAGAGGTTCACGCTGCGTGTTTACGCACGATCCTGCTGCTGATGTCTCCCTCTTTTCCGCTCAATGCACTTCTAGACTGTTACAGTTTATAACATTCTCATCACCTTTCACAGCGACAGGTTTCTCAGTCAGTTGCCGCGCTGACCAGACAAATTTCTATTGCTCTCGTCAGTGCACTCTGGACGGTGCGGTGGGCGGATTTTACCCCCGTTGGTGCGCTGCGTGCGAGGGATAAACAGTGGGGAAAATGCATAACTAAATACTGTAAAGGGCTTCTATAAAGGGAACAGGGGTACTGACAGATCTGAGATGAAGCCCCTGATGTTACAAGTTCTTTAAAATGACCCTTAAAAGTGCGCACCTGAATTAAAGCGCGAGGCAGCAGCCCACCGAAGCGCCACTGATTCTATGTTGTTAAAAACAAAAGAGCATGAAACACAGCTACTACCTCTCCTATTGACTTTAACTGGCACACGTTGCTACCGATGTGAGGACATTAAACGTAGTGATTCACGTTTTGAATGGCGAATGGTGATAAAAGCACCTGCTCCGAGGGAAAGGAGGGGGGAAGAGGAGCAAACGCTGAGGCACAGAAATACGGTGCATGTAGTTAAAAAATGCAGAATTAATAAAAGTTACCTGTCGATCCTTTCCTTATTTGTTCCAGCGTTCTGAGCCATTCTGTTACCTGATTTCTGTTTACCCAACCTGATTCTGTTCCTGTCTAGTTGTGCTCGTCTGTTCCTAGTCCTCCTGCTTAGTTTATTTGTTGCCTACCTCGGACCTGTTCTTAGATGCTGCTTTTGGATTTGCTTTGGACACTCTTACTATTCTAGTTCTTCTGTTTTTTGACCCTGGACTGATTTTGGATTAAGATTCTGGTTTTCCCCTTTTTTTGTGATCTGACTGCCTCTGTTGTTCTGGTTCCTGTCCCATTATCAGTTCCAAAATAAATATCTTTTATCGGCACTCTATTTGTCTGGCTGAATACTGGGTCCACATTCTGAATCATCATTACAGTAATTATTACAAATATCATGTGGTCCCTAGATAAAACTAATCCAGTCAGATTAGGGTTTAAAAGCATTGCTAACACTAGTACTGAATTGTCTGTACTCATGTATCCATCAACAGTGACATCTGAATACTTCCTCAGCTTTAGTGAACAACGAAGTTCATACTGTATTCCCAGCGACATTCTAGTCTTGGAAACAAAAACTCTTCTGTTCTTTTTTTAAACTTGATCTTGGACTTATCTTTTTCTCAACACCACTGGGAGTTCCACAATCGTTCGCCTCCATTGCCTCAGCTTGTTGAGCAATTGTATACACGTGCAGTGCCGTACCTCAGGTCCTTTGGTGTTGTTATGATAAATATACATAGAAGGGCTTTATTTACTAACAAATTGAGCAAAAAGGTGTAAAAGACAGAAATAACAAATAATATGCCAGCAGGATGCCGTAATTTGTCAGACTGTGGTACTGGCATATTAATTTTGAAAAGTCATATAACGTGCCTATGCACCTTTAAAACTGGGGTAACGTGCTCTGTTTTTCTTGTGTTGGTTAAAAACCTCGCATCAGCATTTCAATCTGAAAAACTCACACAGAAAGAAAAAGACAATTAGAAGAATTTTATTGATAAAAAGAAGGCTTACCAAAAGGTTAATAGGGATGAATGGGGAGATGAATGATCGGGATGAATGATCAGGATGATGAGATGAATGGAGCCTGGAATATCAACCATATAGGGTGAGGAGTTACAGGAGTGTGATGAATGATGTGAGGATGAGTTATAAAACACAAATTTGAAAGAGTCAAGCATGCAGGGTCTGGCGAGAGATATGAATGAGTTTAAAATCCACTACCAGTATTTGCAGTTAGCTTACCCTAAAGGCTGAGAGAGCGTTGAACGGCTAGGATGAATGAATGCTCAGGACGGATATATGAGGCATAGGCTGATGATGACCATCGCCCCAGTTGTTGGAGAGAAGCCACAGAGACTCCACGAACAGCTGCTGTTGTGGCTGCTCCTATCCTGAATGAATGGCTGGAATAACAGCTCTAAGTGTTATGATCGTGAATCAGGCAAACCCAGTATTCAAACCCAACAAGTGAGGTTAAGGCAAAAAACAGGATTTTAATAATGAAAACAGGAACAGGCGAGCTCAATAGTCAAAAGGGCAGTCCAAAATCCGGTACACAAAAAGCAGTCCAAAATAGGCAGAGGTACAGACAGGGCAAAGCAAGCTCGGATAACCATAGGACAGAAACTAGTCGGTAAACCGGTAAATCAGTCAGACAGGGCAGGAAAAACAGATCAGGGAACAGGCTGGCTCAGAATCAAAAAAGGCTCTCGGGTTATCGTCAACAGGTCAATCAAGAAAAGAACGCTGGAACTAAACTCACCGTGGCTCGTTAAATGATCTGGCAGATAGCAGAGGTTTGTGGCAGGACTATATAGGGGAGTGAGCAGGTGAACAGGAGTGAAGGCTAATTATAAGTGAGCAGGTGGATCTAATCAAGGCAAAAAAGCTGACAGATGGAAAACAGGTAACCTAAACAGAAAAACATGTCTAAATCAAAACCAAACAAGACCCCAAAATCAGAAACTTAACTAATAAATCTGATAACATAAACCAAGACAAAACCCAAATCGTGACAGAACCCCCTCCTCAAGGCCGGATTCCAGACGGCCTCAGAAACAAAACAGACTAGCTCGGGTGGGTGGAGGGAGGTACAGGATGGAGGGCTAGAATCAAATAAATGTCCAAATAAAAACTCAAACAAAACAAGACGAGTCAAGTTCTTAGGCGGGCGTCCAGGAGGACGGCCCCGACGAGTCAGGTTCTCAGGCGGTCGTCCAGGAGGACGGCCCCGACGAGTCAGGTTCTCAGGCGGTCGTCCAGGAGGACGGCCCCGACGAGTCAGGTTCTCAGGCGGTCGTCCAGGAGGACGGCCCCGACGAGTCAGGTTCTCAGGCGGTCGTCCAGGAGGACGGCCCCGACGAGTCAGGTTGTCCGGCGGACGTCCCGAAGGACGGCCTCGGTGTGTCAGGTTGTTCGGCGGACGTCCCGAAGGACGGCCTCGGCGTGTCAGGTTGTCCGGCGGATGTCCCGAAGGACGGTCTCGGCGTGTCAGGTTCTCCGGCGGACGTCCCGAAGGACGGTCTCGGCGTGTCAGGTTCTCCGGCGGACGTCCTCGGCGTGTCAGGTTCTCCGGCGGACGTCCTCGGCGTGTCAGGTTCTCCGGCGGACGTCCTCGGCGTGTCAGGTTCTCCGGCGGCCGTCCTAGGCGTGTCAGGTTCTCCGGCGGACGTCCTAGGCGTGTCAGGTTCTCCGGCGGACGTCCTAGGCGTGTCAGGTTCTCCGGCGGACGTCCTAGGCGTGTCAGGTTCTCCGGCGGACGACCCCTGTGAGACAGGTAATCCGGCGGGTGTCCTGAAGGACGGCCCCGGTTAGCAAAGATGTCCGGCGGCCGGTGGCGGAGCAGGTCTCTCATAGGCCGGCGGCGGAGCAGGTCTCTCATAGGCCGGCGGCCGAGCAGCAACCTCGGGGACCGTCGGTAGAACCGGACCCTCAGGAACCGACGTCTGGAGAGAGAAAGAACAGAACCTGCCGCCGGACTAAAGGCTGGAGACAACGCCGGACTAAGAGCTAGAAGAGAGGCCTGGCTAAAGAGTTCAGGAGGAGCCTGGCTACAGAGTTCAGGAGGAGCCTGGCTACAGAGTTCAGGAGGAGCCTGGCTACAGAGTTCAGGAGGAGCCTGGCTACAGAGTTCAGGAGGAGCCTGGCTACAGAGTTCAGGTTCAGTCGGCCCCTGGCTACTGGCTTCAGGTTCAGTCGGCCCCTGGCTACTGGCTTCAGGTTCAGACGGCCCCTGGCTACAGGCTACAGGTTCAGACGGGGCCTGGCTACAGGCTACAGGTTCAGACGGGGCCTGGCTACAGGCTTCAGGTTCAGACGGCCCCTGGCTACTGGCTTCAGGTTCAGTCGGCCCCTGGCTACTGGCTTCAGGTTCAGACGGCCCCTGGCTACAGGCTACAGGTTCAGACGGGGCCTGGCTACAGGCTACAGGTTCAGACGGGGCCTGGCTACAGGCTACAGGTTCAGACGGGGCCTGGCTACAGGCTTCAGGTTCAGACGGGGCTTGGCTACAGGCTTCAGGTTCAGACGGGGCCTGGCTACAGGCTTCCGGTTCAGGAGACCCCGGGCTACAGACTTCAGATGCTCCCAGACCCTTTAACACCCAGAACCTCATCAATAACCCTTCCAGAACCTCCGACAAAGATAGTTTGGTCAGCCACTTGGGAAATTGGCTGTCAAGCCAAAGATGAGGGGGTAAGAGCTTCCGAAGAGGTCCAGGGGCCTCTAAGTCTCCATGGGGCTCTGGGTGCTTGTCTTCTCGGCGAGGCCCCCGACGGAGCTTGTCGTTCGGGCGAGGGCCACGACGCCGCTTGTCGTCTGGGCGAGGGCCACGGCGCCGTTTGTCGTCTGGGCGAGGGCCACGGCGCCGCTTGTCGTCTGGGCGAGGACCACGGCGCCCAGTGTCCCGATGAGCCCCCGAGTTGCGGCCTGAAAGAGGGCTCGTCTGAACCCCCTCATCGTGGGCCTGTGGTAGACCCTCCTGGGTTCCCACGTCGCATACTGGCGGCGGACCCTCCTGGGTTCCCACGTCGCAGACTGGCGGCGGACCCTCCTGGGTTCCCACGTCGCAGACTGGCGGCGGACCCTCCTGGGTTCCCACGTCGCAGACCGGCGGCGGACCCTCCTGGGTTCCCACGTCGCGGGCCGGCGGCGGACCCCCCTGGGTTGCAGCGTCTCGGGCCGGCTGCGGACCCTCCTGGGTTGCAGCGTCTCGGGCCGGCTGCGGACCCTCCTGGGTTGCAGCGTCTCGGGCCGGCTGCGGACCCTCCGGGGTTGCAGCGTCTCGGGCCGGCTGCGGAGCCTCCGGGGTTGCAGCGTCTCGGGCCGGCTGCGGAGCCTCCGGGGTTGCAGCGTCTCGGGCCGGCTGCGGAGCCTCCGGGGTTGCAGCGTCTTGGGCCGGCTGCGGAGCCTCCGGGGTTGCAGCGTCTTGGGCCGGCTGCGGACCCTCCGGGGTTGCAGCGTCTTGGGCCGGCTGCGCAGACAGTGCTGCCTTATAGCTGCCGGAGGCCGGCACTGGAGCTGAGGTAGGAGGCGGGTCCTCTGGGACAGGTGCAGGTGCCGGGGCGTCGGCTGGACCCTTGGGGACAGGATTGAGTCCACTATAGAAACCTTGGAGAGCCGCTCTATAGTGCCCCTCGACCTCCTTTAATTTTGCCTCCAGCTCCTCTGAATACTGGCAGAAAAGAGCCTCCCTAAGGTCTTTAATAATAGGGGCAAAAGCTCTTAACTGGTCCTCCAGAGCCAGATCCTCAGCATCACGGGCGCCAACAGGAGGCGCTGTGGGCTGCTCAGCTCTGGGAAGCACCGGACTCCGATCCACTGGGCAGGAAGTGGCAACGGACGGGCGCGGTACTGACTCGCCTGTCGGCCGAACAGAACGGGTGAAGGAGCGACCCACAGGTTTCCGTCCCCTCCTCCGACGGCGGGACGGCAGGACTTGCTGGAGGTTTGATCCTATCGGTAGAGCCGGGATCGGTGGAGCCCACAGCGTTCCCTGCATCTCCTCCTCTGGAGGGAGAGAGAAAAAAAGATCCGGGCGAAGATCCCGCACCACCTCCGCTTCGACCTCCATAAACAAAGTTGGTTCAGGATAAAACCCATGGGCAGAGCCGACAGCGGTGTCGCTGGGTGAGTGATCCCTTCTATTCTGAGTTGAATCTGAATTTGTGACAAAGAGCCCTCCCAATCGTAAACTCGGAGCAGGCAGCGGGTTACTGCTGCTGCGGCTGCTGGAGAGATGGCGTCTGGGACCGATACCAGGGGGACAGAACGCCAATCTGGAACCCTCCCAAGCCATAGCGTGTGGAGGGGAAAAAAAAAAACCTCTAAAAACTTGTTGGGCGATAGGTTTTAGTGGGCCAGATCATTCTGTTATGATCGTGAATCAGGCAAACCCAGTATTCAAACCCAACAAGTGAGGTTAAGGCAAAAAACAGGATTTTAATAATGAAAACAGGAACAGGCGAGCTCAATAGTCAAAAGGGCAGTCCAAAATCCGGTACACAAAAAGCAGTCCAAAATAGGCAGAGGTACAGACAGGGCAAAGCAAGCTCGGATAACCATAGGACAGAAACTAGTCGGTAAACCGGTAAATCAGTCAGACAGGGCAGGAAAAACAGATCAGGGAACAGGCTGGCTCAGAATCAAAAAAGGCTCTCGGGTTATCGTCAACAGGTCAATCAAGAAAAGAACGCTGGAACTAAACTCACCGTGGCTCGTTAAATGATCTGGCAGATAGCAGAGGTTTGTGGCAGGACTATATAGGGGAGTGAGCAGGTGAACAGGAGTGAAGGCTAATTATAAGTGAGCAGGTGGATCTAATCAAGGCAAAAAAGCTGACAGATGGAAAACAGGTAACCTAAACAGAAAAACATGTCTAAATCAAAACCAAACAAGACCCCAAAATCAGAAACTTAACTAATAAATCTGATAACATAAACCAAGACAAAACCCAAATCGTGACACTAAGATGTTTTTGAAACCAGTGCGTTGACATGGGAGAACCCTCTGGTGTAATAAAAAGAGCTTTGGAATGCGAGGACACTTTGTGCGCTTTGAACAAATTTAAACATACCGAGAAAAGGGCAGAAGGGGCCATCATGAGTAGTTTGCGAAGAGGCTAGGAGAGTTGGAGTTGTAGCATTTTGAAAAGAAGATGATACCTGCTAATAAGCTGCAAATGTAAGGAAGTTAAAATGGCGACTGTCGAAGCGGTAAGAAATAAATACCAAAACAGAAGTAATGAGTACTGGATGTAAAGGTATGTTAAGTCCGCACAAATTTTGCAAATAATTGCCATGCAAAATTATAGGATCTGAGAGTGGAAGGAGCTAAACCTGACTTAATGTAAACCTGGAGTAAAGTAAGTATGACTGGAGAGAGTGGGTTAATTGAGAATAAGTTCCTCCAAAGGAGGAACAGGGGTCGGATGGGAGACGACCGTAGGTCGAAGTTGGCAGAAAGTCTGGAATGTGAAATGGGAAAGAGCATAAGCAGCAGAATTAGAATGGCCGGAAACATGACGAGCTGAGAGAATAATGTTATTGCGACTGCTTGCTAGATAAATGGCATGAGAGATTGAGAGGAGGAGCGATCTTTAGGCTTCAACACTGAAATGTTATCACAGTAAGCGGATATGCGCTTCTTTCTCCAAAGCGGGCCCCATAGACGGCAAGCTGCGGCTATAGGTTAGACCTCGCAGAAAGGAGAGGATTGTGAATTGATGAGGGGAGGAGGCCACGAATCTGCGAACAAACTATTTTTAAAGAATCCCCCAAAACCTACGGATGGTCAGCATCCGTAAAAATTTAAGCATATCTGCAGACAGAATGACGTCAAAAAGATTTGCAGATCCAGTCGAGAAGCAGTCTAGACCAAACGGAAAGGTCAGATCAGCAGCCCTCATCCAGAGTATCCTGGTCAAGGAGGGAGGGAACGGACTTACCGAGATCGAACACCTTGAAATAAAAGCACGACTCTGGGGGATGATGTGCATGCGAAATTGGGGTGATCAAGCAAGGAGAGCAACTGACGCTTGGAAATAACTGACACGGAAAAGTAAGACTGTGATATCGCGTGAATTCGAGAGAGCTTGTCTGCAGGCAGGGAAGCCATCATGACCACTGAGTTGAGGTCAATACCTAAAAACTCAAATTTATTTGCAGGGCCGACAGTTCTTTTTTTTTTTTTTTTTCGTCGGACAGGGGAACACCAAAACGGGAAAAGAACCTTTTCAGTTTGTGAAAGGACAAATTGGGAATAGTGGAGTAAGGATCTATAAGAAGAAATGACCAGAAGATGAAGAACGAATGGAAGACGGGTAACGCTTCTTTAAGGTGAAATTTTATCAAATAATGTTTTGCTTAACTCGGGATTTGCATTGTGAATGGCCGCAACACATACCAAATGCTGCTCTGAATCAATTAAGCTAATTTAAGCTCATTCCATGTTCTTTAAAATTAAATTTAGTTCTTTAACTCAGATCTGCAGTGAACCAGGATTCACTGAATCATTCTGATAAAGCTGATAATGATGATCACCCACTTTTTGACTTTTGTGTGTACATAGTTTCTTAGCTTAGCTTCTTTTTATCTTCATTTTGCTTAGCAGTTTTAGTTTAGCCTCACCAGCCTGCAGAGAGGATCCGTTAATTGAAAACCCAGACAACAGCACCCACAGTGATGCTCTCCGGATATTCATCTTATTTTTGTTGATAAATTATTGAACTTGAAGAGAAGTTGTCACTCCTTATTCTACATGTGTGCAGAGCTTGCAGTTAAAAGATCGCCAGTACTCGAATCATCCTTTTCAACTATTGTCCTGATATCAGCTTCCGGCTGATATTTACCGGACAATACCTAACAAAAAATAGTTATTTATTAAACATTAAATAACTAACAGTGTATAATTGCACAACACCTGAAAGTAATCGATGGGCAAAAACATTGAGATGACCGCTGGAATGACAAGAGGAACGAAGAGTAGCCTGGGTCAGCATGATTAAGAGGTCTGAATCCAATACAGACCAGTTCAAGCGGATGCCGTATTGCACCAGGGTTGCAGCAGCTTTAATTCAATCTGAAAAACTCACACAGAGAGAAAAGACAATTAGAAGAATTTTATTGATACAATAATTTAAGACTTTGGCGCTCAGACCTCGGCAGGAAACATTAACACTGAATTATACTTTAATATGCATGAGCAGATGTATGAGAACAGGGATGTTTCCCCCAAAAATTGCCGAGGTCGAGGCCAGTGTGTCTGCATGCTCAGAAGGCAGAGAGACTTGAATTGAAAACTAAGAACAGAGAACAGCAGGATGAGTAGTAGAGAAGAAGTGCCGCGAAGGCTTGCAAAGAGGGCCGTTGCCGCGAAGGCTTACCAAAACGGGCCGTTTGCCGCGAAGGCCTACCAAAACAGGGCCGTTTGCCGCGAAAGCCTACCAAAACAGAGCCGTTTGCCGCGAAAGCCTACCAAAACAGAGCCGTTTGCCGCGAAGGCTTACCAAAGTTCAGTGAGATGAATGGGGAGATGATGGTGAGGTGAATGGTGGGGTGAATGGTGAGGTGAATGGTGAGGTGGTCAGGGATGATGCTGAGGGATGATGTTGAGGGATGATGCTGACGGATGATGCTCGGGGATGATGCACATAGATGAACGAATGACCATGGCAGGACGCATGACAAGACGTGTGACAGGACGCATGACAGGATGCATGACAGGATGAAAAATAGGGTGAATGATAATATTAATGATAATATGAATGATAATATGAATTAAAGTATAATCATGCAAACAGGGGTCTGGCGAATGATGTGAATGAGTTTCGAACCACCACCAGTATTTGTAGTTATCTTACCTAAAGGCAGAGAGAGCGTTGGCTGCTAGGATTGACAAATGTTCAGGGTGGATATATGAGGTATAGGCTGATGATGACCATCGGCCCAGTTGCTGGAGAGAAGCCACAGAAACTCCATGAGCAGCTGCTGTTGTGGCTGCTCCTATCCGGAATGAATGGCCAGAATAACGACTAGATGAAAGGCCACAGGATTCTAATAGTATTCTGAGATGTTCTTGGAACCAACGTGCTGACATGGGAGAACCCTCAGGTGTAACGAAAAGAGCTTTGGAATGATAGAGCATTTTGTGGCGTTTTTGAACAAATTTAAACATAGTGAGAAAAGGTTAGAAGGGGCCATCTGTTCGCGCGATGGAAATAGAACAGGAGCCTTTACCTTTATGTTGTGCCATATTACAGCCATGATCATGAAAATAATTGAGGTCAGATTGAATTCTGACCACACAGCCACAAAGGAGAGAGAGTCAGTGGGGATGGCCCTTCTCCCAGCAGGGGTCCCCTGCTGCTATAAAACTTTCCTCCCACAGACAAAGCCCAGCTCTCTTCAGACTTCACTTTAGACTCCAAGCTGCTCTGACCACCTCTCCATGGAGCAGACCAGGAAAGAGCTACTTTGGACCATGGGCCCTGGCCGGGCCTGACCGACACATGGACTAACACCAGGGAGAAACTTCTCGTCGCCCGGAGGACATGTCCGGGCAAATCAGAGTTAAGTCTGCTGTCTTAACCTCATCATCAGTAGCAGGAGGAAGAAGTCCTGCCTGCCAAAACAGCTTTGTTTATTTTGTCAGCCTTTACAGGAAAGCAAAACCCAGACAGAGCTGAAAAGCCGGCAGAAGGACCCGCTGGCGAGTGCTGAGGAGAACCTGCTTAAATCGGACTGCAACCGGGTCAGAGAACGTGGCAGAGACCAGGCCTCCAATCCCGCCTCCACATGCTGCTGCAGAGCTAAACGCTAGCCTGCCAAGAACAAACCAACGATTATCCCTGCTTTTCAGTGCTCCTTCCTCGGATGGCCAAAGTGGACAGAACTCACACGAGGCAAAAGACAGGTTTGGGCAGAGAAACCTGAGGGAGAAGTTAAAAGGTTTATTGGGAAATGTTTTGCTAATCGTTGTCGACATGGTGCCTTTAAAACAAAGGGCTAACGTTATAGCTCATTGCTAGCATTCGGTACCATGTCATTGTCGAGTGTGTTTTTATGGTTATAACAAAGGTTATCTCCACAAGGGTTTCATACATTGATGGGATATTAATGTTTACGTTATCCAGCCCACTCATTATGACTAAAATAAAACCGAAGCTTTATTTGTTAGCGCCGAAGGTCCGCTAGCAAAAATGCTATTTGCTCCTGTTAACATCCGTTTCCGGACATTCACAAGGAGCTTGTTTTAGAGCATAAAGCTTAATCGTTCGGCTCCGCCGTAGGCCGATAGAGCTATGAGCCTTGTTCCCGCATTAATATCGAATATTAATGTCGGTTTAAAGGCAATTTTGATAACTTTAGACTTTAACCGATTTAGCGACCGATCGCTACAGCGACCCCAGGCGCTCAGAGGGAGAATCACATTAATAAGATCGGCCATAAGGTTTAAATTATTTTACTGAGCAAATCAGTCTTTAGAATATTATTTACTCAAAATAATGTTTTGGTTAACTTGGGCTTTGCATTGTGAATGGATTGAAACACATGCCAAAAGTTTTTAACCCCATTCCATGCTTTTTGGAATCAGATCTGCAGTGAACAAGGATTCACTGAATTATTCTGATTATGACCAACCACTTTTGTTTTGTCTTTTGTTTGTTTTTGCATGTAAATAGTTCCTTAGTTTAGCTTCTTTTTATCTTCATTTTGCTTAGTAGTTTAGTTAAGTTTCACTAGCCTAGTAGAGAGGATTTGTTAATCGAAATATTGTGTTAATTCAGATAAACAGCATTACATAGTGATGTTCTCTGGATGTTCATTTTATTTCTGTTATTAAATTCTTGAACTTGAAAAGAAGTTGTCACTCCTTTATTCTATGTGTGTTCTGAGAGTACACATCCATAAATTCAGTTATTTGGTTCTCAGGGGAAATGATTGGTGTTTATGTCTTGTCTTATTAGACTTTACCTGCAAGTAGTTGTCACAGAGCCACTGTTTAATAGCATTAACACAGTTTCTCAAGCAGTAAAACTTGAAATATTCAGTTTACTTAAAAGAACAATACACTGTAACACACAAAATTCAGTTTGATTAAAATCTTCAGGTAAGCAGAACTCAATTCTCATTAACTTGTTGTTTATACTGATGTTGTAAACTGTTAGATAACAAATGTTTGGTAAGTTAAAATATTTAAGTTGATTCCATGCATAAAAATTAAGTATTTGAAAGGGGTGGAGATTTGTGCAGACAAGTTTATCTCATTGGCTGAGTTTTTGGCCATGGGTGTCGACAGACAAAACCATGAGTGAAATTGCTATCACAATTAAATCTCAAAATTTTCCACAATGCCCCTTTTTGAATAACTGCGCATGCGCAAGACTGTCACAATGACTTCTTCTTCTTCTCATAAACATGAAGGCAAGGCAAGGCACATTTATTTATATAGCACATTTCAGTACAAAGACAATGCAAAGTGCTTTACATGATTAAAACATAGGAAAATAAAACAGAATAAAAGCAAGTTGGAATAAAATGTAGAAACAAAATAAAACATGGTAAAAAAGAAATTAAAAGCAAATATTAAAAACAGTTGGAACAAATGTTTTTTTAATCTTGATTTAAAAGAACTCAGGCATTCAGCACTTTTACAATTTTCTGGAAGTTTGTTCCAGATAAGTGGAACATAGGAACTAAATGCTGCTTCTCCGTGTTTGGTTCTGGTTCTAGGTATGCAGAGGAGGCTGGAGCCAGAAGACCTGAGTGGTCTGGAGGGTTGATACACTGATAACAAGTCTGTGATGTATTTAGGTGCTAAGCCATTCAGTGATTTATAGACTAACAGAAGTATTTTAAAGTCTATTCTCTGAGATACAGGGAGCCAGTGTAAGGACTTTAGAACTGGGGTGATGTGCTCTACTTTCTTAGTCTTAGTGAGGATGTGGGTAGCAGCATTCTGGATCAGCTACAGCTGTCTGATCCACTTTTTAGGCAGACCTGTGAAAATACCATTGAGGTAATCAATTCTACTAAAGATAAAAGCATGGACTAGTTTTTCCAGATCCTGCTGAGACATTAGTCCTTTAATCCTGGAAATGTTCTTCAGGTGATAGAAGGCCGACCTTGTAATTGTCTTACGGTGCTTTTGGAGGTTCAGGTCTGAGTCAATCACTACACCCAGATTTCGGGCCTGATCAGTGGTTTCTAGCTGAAGCGACTGAAGCTGTGCGCTTACTTTTGATCACTCCTCTATTGGTCCAAAAATTATTACTTCTGTTTTGTTTGTATTCAATTGAAGAAAATGTTGGCACATCCATGCATTGATTTCTTCCAAGCATTTACTCAGTGCTTGAACTGGTTCATAGTCACCTGGTCAGTGTTGTATAAAGTACTGAAATCTCGGAGTCAAGTAAAAGTATAAGTACCTCTCCAAAATATGACTTTGGTAAAAGTCCAAGTCACTGACTGAAATGTTACTTGAGTAAAAGTCTTAAAGTATCTGAAATGTCTTGTACTTAAGTATGAAAATTACTGTAAAAATAGATGTACTCAAGTAATGTAATGAAAAGTATAAGTAAAAAGTAAAACAAAGCAAATGCAGTTTAAATGACATTTTTTAGATTTTGGTAAACTTTGAAAGTCAAATTCACTTAAAATAATATGAACAACCGAGTGCAGGAGAAATTTAGACCAAGTTTAGACAGAAAATACAACCTTTTTGTAAGCTTTCAGTTTTCCTTCTTCAAGTAAGGTCAGTGCTAAGCAACCAACACACAACCAAGTGCAGGCAAAGGGGGTGTATACTAAGAACATGGTGAAGTGATAAACCAGGCTTAGTTAACCTACAGGAAGTGGTAAACCTGCTAATAGATACACCTGCTGGCCGGCCAGCTGACAGCTTTGCTAGGGCCCGGGACAACACAGTCTTTTTGGGCCCCCCCTCTACACCTGCCGCCAACACACCACACACACAAATCTCTGTATTTTATACTGGATATTTTCAACCCAGCTATTGAATTTAGTGCACTAGATGATATTTTCTTCATAAGAGAACAGCAAGCACTGCAGCCAAAATATGGCCCTTTTTGACCTGCTGTATATCAGCCAGTCCGTAACAATTTTTCCCTTCCATTGCAGGAGGTAGAATATGTTAGATACTTTGGGAATTCTCTGCCCTCTGAATCTGCTAGCTCCGGCCCTGGTTTATACTAATTTATTAATGGACAGTGTGGAAATCTATGTACAATAAAACCAATGTAAATTGTGTTCCTCTGTTTTATTTGTCTTTATCCTAATTCTAGAAGTAGAAATAGTCAAATGAATAACACTATTATTTTGTGGAACCCTAATCATACTATTATAACTACGCAAAGGTCTAAACAAGAGTAACAGATGTTTAGGTGGCATCTAGTGTTCTTATGCAAAAGAAATTACACCTGCTGTTTATGCCTGAACTGCCTCAAATGGTCTAAAATAAATAAAAGCAACAATAACAACGAAATAACGGTAAAAGTGACACTCTCACCTTTTTCAGACGGCTGTGGGTAAGAATCTGAATTTTTACGACCTAGAGTCTTTGCTTTTCCATCTATCCAGCAGTCTTCAGAACTCCTTCCTGGCACAGAATATTTAGTTTTATAGAGGAGATTAGGTTTTTGTTGATAAAATGTGTTATACTTCAGAATTAAATGCTAGTTTGAGATATTAACGTTGGTTACTTACATTTCTCAAGTTCAACAATTCAAAACTCTCTCTGCTGCTTCTGATCAGAACTGCACTCAGCAGCTTTGTGTACATGCATGTGCGTACGTGCTTGGAGCACGTACGCACATGCATGTACACACACGTAATAGAAAACAGCCAATCAGGAAGAGGGAAGGCGGGATTTAAGACAGCACAACCAATGAGAGCGGAGTTAAAGGGGGGTCTCTACCTTGTCAATCAAAGGCCAGGCGCGTAAGTGATTGGCTGCGTGGAGCGCCAGTCCCCGCCCCCGCTGGCGCACAGCAGCTTTGAAATGACACGCCGAGCGCTTCAAACGGAGGCGCTCCGGGCGAACCTGTGCTGTACGCACGTCTGGCTGAGCCGAACCGACACTTTTTTTGTAACGAGTAACTAAACCAAACATTGAAAATGTATCTGAGTAAAAGTATGCAATTAAGTTCGGAAATATAGTGAAGTAAAAGTAAAAGTAATCCAAAAAAATTATACTTGAGAAACGTATAAAGTACTCCAAAATATACTTAAGTACAGTAGTAAAGTATTTTTACTTCGTTACTATACAACACTGCACCTGGTGACATGGTGATGTAGAGCTGTGTGTCGTCTGCATAGTGATGGTAGCTGATGTTATTGTTTTTTATGATCTGAGCTAAAGGGAGCAAGTAAATAATGAATAGGAGGGGACCCAGGATGTACCCTTGGGGAACCCCACCTGTGATTTTTGTCATCTCTGATGTGTCCTATTTCTATTTCTTTTTGTATTTTTTTGGTATTCTTTTTGATCCATTGTATATATGAAGATTTACTGTATATAACTGAATGCACCTCCCCTACTCTGCACCTTCTTATATGAGCCGATGTGACGAATGAATTTCTCCATTGTGAGATCAATAAAGACTATCTTATCTTATCTTATCTTAAAGTTACCTACTGACACAAAAAAGTCACTGTCCTTTAAGTAGGATTTAAACCAGTGGAGTGCTGTACCAGAAAGGCCATCCCAGTTTTCCAGGCAATTTAACAGAATGGAGTATCTAATGCTGCACTGAGGTCCAATGGTACCAGCACTGTGGTTCTTCCACAGTTTGCATTTATATGGATGTTATTAAACACCTTGATAAGGGCAGTCTCTGTAATATTGTGGGCACGGAAACCTTACTGGAAAACATCAAAGTGGCTGGTCATTCATAAGAAGGTGTTTAATTGTTGAAACAGCTTTTTCAATAATCTTACTGATAAAGGGGAGGTTTGAGATGTGCCTGTAGTTCTGGAGTAGTAGTTTGTCTAAATTGTTCTTTTTCAGCGGTGGTTTCATAATTGCTGTTTTAAGGAACTGGGGGAAAACACCTGACAGAAGGGACGCGTTTATTATCTGAGTCAACTCAGACGCTATGACAGGCAAAACCTTCTTAAAGAAAGCTGTGGGTAGAACATCAAGGCAGCAGGAGGAGGAACTTAGCTGCTGAATGATCTCCTATAAGCTTTTGTAGTTTATTTGGCTGAATTGGGACCTTTAGTCAAGATAAGTTCTAGTTGGATACAGCTTTGGTTCTGGAGTTGGTATGGATGTACAAACCGATCCTCTCATCTTTAGGATTTTCTTAGTAAAGAAGTTAGCAAATTCATTGCAGGCTCTGGTGGAGTGGAGTTCAGAAGCCACGGAAACAGGAGGATTTGTTAGCCTGTCAACTGTGGCAAATAAGGCACGAGCATTATTAATGTTTTTATTGATGATCTCAAAGAAGAAAGATTCTCTTGCATTTTTCAGTTGTAAGTTATATCTGTAAAGTCTCTCTTTATAGATGTCACAGTGAACCTGGAGTTTAGTCTTTCTCCACCTGCGTTCAGCTTTTCGACACTCCCTTTTCTCACTTCTAACTGCTGGAGCACTTCTCCAAGGAGATTTTTTCTTCCCGGAAAAAACCTTTCCTTTAACTGGAGCAATGCAGTCAATGATATCTGAGACTTTAGAATGAAAGTTATCTACTAGCTCATCTACTGAGTTGCAGCACAAGGTTGAAGTAGCAGAGTAAGCTTGGATAAAAGTTTTCGTGGCATTGTCCTTAAAGGTGCGTTTTCTTATATGTCCCTTTGGCTAAATGAGTCACTGGAAATGATGCTTTCAAAGGTAACAGAAAAGTGAACAGACAGGGCAACATCAGTTACATTGACCTTGGAAATCTTTAGACGTTTAGTGATGATCAAGTCTAAAATATGTCCCTGCTTGTACGTTGGCTGTTTAACATGTTGAGTTAAACCAAAGTTTCTAAGTGTGTCACACAGCTCTTTACCTGGAGAGCCAAATGTTCAAAGGACTTGAATTTTCCCAAAAACACCTTTTTACACTTTAGTGAATCATTAAACAATGTTGCCACTCCTCCACCTTTCCTTTGCTGTCTGCTCTCACAAAGAACATTGTAGTTTGGAGGAGTTGACTCCAACAGAATATGTGCTTCATTAAATTCATGTAACCATGTTTCTGTTAAGAACATAACATCAAGATTATTGTCAATAATGAAGTCATTAATTAAAAGGGATTTTCCTGACAGAGATCTAATGTTTAATAAAGCCAGTTTATATGACTTTGTGGTTGATGTTGTCTCTGTGGCAGGTTGCATCTGGCAGTTTATGACTTTTAGGTATGATTGTTTATTCCTGTTTGTTATCCTTTTGTTTTTCTTATTTCTGCCACGTATCATCACAGATATTCCATATTCTCCGGCAGAAGGCCCAGGCTGAGGTGGTTTGCTTTTTGTGACTCTCAGTCATGTTCAAAGTATACAGTGAGAGCAGTGGAGCTACAATGAATGGCTAACAGCTAAGCTCCATCATATGTCAGAACTCTGATTACCCCGTATGTTCCTAACAGAGCACTTCGCTCTCAGACTGCAGGTCTACTGGTGGTTCCTAGAGTCTCTAAAAGTAGAATGGGAGGCAGGTTGTTTAGTTATCAGGCTCCTCTCCTGTGGAACCAACTCCCAGTTTTGGTCCATGAGGCAGACACCCTGTCTACTTTCAAGACTAGGCTTAAAACTTTCCTTTTTTGACCAAGCGTATAGTTAGAGTGCCTTAGGTTACCCTGAGCTATCTCTCTAGTTATGCTGCTATAGGCTTAGACTGCTGGATGACATCAGGGTCTATTTTTCTCACTCTGCTGAGTTCTCCTAATGTTCTCCAATTCTGCATTATTTGTTGTAATTTGAACTTTTAACTTTTTGTTTTCTCTTTCTCTTTTCCTCTTCATAGTAGGTACACCTGGTCTGGCGTTCTGTTAGCTGTGACATCATCCAGGGGAGACAGATCATCCACTATTACCATCTAATGTAGAACAGATTACTAGATCAATGTGTGCTTCTGTGCTCTTTTGTGTCTCTGCTCTGTCTTCTCTAACCTTCCGTCGGTCGAGGCAGATGACTGTTCACAATGAGCCTGGTTCTGCTGGAGTTTTCCCCCCTGTTAAAGGGCGGTTTTCCTCTCCACTGTCGCTTCATGCATGCTCAGCATGAGGGATAGCTGCAAAGCCATGAACAATGCAGACGACTGCCCCTATGGCTCTATGCTCTTTCATGAGAGAGAAATGCTGCTTGTCAAGACTTGATGCAATCTACTGGGTTTCCTTAGATAGGAAACTTTTTGACCAATCTGTATGATTTGATTAAATTTGACTTTGTAAAGTGCCTTGAGATGACATGTATTATGAATTGGCACTATATAAATAAAATTGAGTCGAACTGAATTAAGCTAAGTTACCTTCTAAGGTAACCAGATACATAAACACTAGATGTGCGCATGCACAGCCAGCAAGCGGAAACTAGGAAGGAAAGAGCACTGATACTGGCGTTATGTGAGCATGTCAGACTTATTGCCATGTGGGACAACCAATAGATTCGCCCAGAACTTGAGGGACAGAGGGGAGTGAGTATATAACGTATAACAAAAACAAAACTCTGAAAAATCCATGCCCTATGGCCAGAGCGGCAGAGATTGGTTATAATTTTTACAGGCCTGCAGTTCCCACAGAAAATGGGAATTTTTTAACTTCCTTTTTGTGAATAAATAATGTATTATCCTCTTTTAGGCTGGAAGGATGATTTTACCCAGTATAATAAAAAGTGTTTCTGAACAGGATTACCAACTATTGCTTTAATGGGATGTATTAAATATTATAAAATACAGGTCTTCCTAAGAAGATGAACACTATTATCTGCTGGCTGTTAGATGAATCACACATAAAGGCGTCACCCAGATAAAGAGTCCTGGTGTCATTATGAAATTATCAAAAAGTCTTATCAAATTGCAAATGCAGAATAACATGATTGACAACACAGAAACATAACAAGGAAATATGAAAGGTAGCCTGGGATCCAGACGTGATGTTCCCTGCTAGGTCTGGGTATCGATTAAAATTTCAAGAATCGATTTGATTCAGATTCCCAAGATTTAGAATTGATTCTTTTCGATTCAATTCGATTCGATCTGATCCGATCTCAAATAGGATTGCTCGTATTAAAAGATGTTTTAGCTTTTAAGTGAATTTCATGACTGTGTAGTTATGCAACATATTGATACTAGTATATTAACATTAAACGGCAAATTAATAAACGGTAGTTAATGGCAAGGACCAAACCCTCTCTCTGAATGTTGAGACAAACAGATCCAGGGTAGAAAACAGAGGACACCAGAGCTGCTATTTATTTTCAATTCAAAAATACTTTATTAAAGCAAAAGTGCAGCTAAATTTGGACACTAACCTGGTGAATTATTTAAAATATGACATTAAAAATTCACCAGCCAGACTGGGGTGTGAAGGCTCCTGTGATGTATGTTGCATCCATGCTTCTGACCATTAGGTGAAGCTTGGCGCTTTGTTTTTGTCAAGCTGAAGACTCAGAGCAGAAGAAGAGTTAATAAACAGACTAACACAGTTGTTAAGCTATAGTCGGCTCTCGGTGCGCTTTACTGATAAAAACACAAGGTTACGGCTCCCACATACTTGGGCGTGCTGTGCTCATACTGTGAGCTGCGCGGACTCTCCGCAGACCTTTTGCCTTCTTAGTTGAGGGTAACTGTTGCCTACATTTCTTGTGACAAATTCCTATAATTTCCACACTTTTCCCCAGCAGGACGAAGCTAGGGAAATGATGGTTAAATGTTTAATCAGCTTGGCTAATTGAGCATGTAGAGCTGTTTCTGTCCCAGTAGGTACCCACCGCACATCTGTCGCACAGAGAGACTGTCATGCCGCGCGTCCTGGAGACCGACTCGTGAGGCACCTGTGTGACTTCTTGCCGCCAAGGAGTTTATAGTGTGACACTGCATATGCGGTCATAAAAACCTGTCAGCATGGAGTCCACGCACTCATGTCTGAGCAAGCAAGGCTTGCACAGTGGAGAATTACATTTTTTAAAAATCCATCTTTGGTTATATGAATCAATCTTTAGGAATTAATACAAGAATTGATTCATAATTAGAATTTTTTTTAACACAGTCCTACTCCCTGGCTGCAGAAGAGCTCTAAAGGCTGATTCCCAAACAAGAGCTTACTGTCACCATGAAGTTAAGTATACTCAAAATTACGTTCATAGAAATTCACAAAAATGTTTGCATAGAGTTTGCAAAGAGTTTGCATATTTTTTAAGTAAAATCAACTTAATGATTCTTACAGTGTAGAGCTGAATTTCATCAGCATATAAATGATAAGACACATCAGAGAACTCCCTGATTATCTGCCCAAGGAGGAAAATATATAAAAGGGAATAGGTCCCAAGACAGAACCCTGTGGTACCCCACGTAGCAGGGGGTACCGCTATAGCAAGAATAAAGCCATTGTTAAAAGAAAACCATAAGAAGTCCCGTTTGCAGTTTGCCAGAAGCCATTTTGGCCAAAATGCAAAACGCTTTGTGTGGTGGAGAACTAACACTGCACATCCCTCTTAACACTAGAAGTCCCAGAGATACGAGAATTTTCGTCAGCCTCCAGTCCCCCCACAGTACTTCACAACTCATGAATCCCTGTTCAGATGTAAATGCCCCATTAGCCCTGTCGTTGGAGAACCATTCCACCCCCTTCAGTTTCGGTTTCAGCTCAAGCCTCTCTGTTGAGGAGTGTTTTACCTGAGAGCAAGGGGAAAAAATCCTATTTGTAATTAAATATAACTAGGTCTACGTCATCAGTGTCGCCAACACCGGAATGATTTTCGAAAGCGGAGCCACCCGCGCAGCAATCAGCTGATAACTGATCAATGAAAATGCTCCATGTGCTGGAACGCTTTTATATATTAATATTTATAAAATAATGACCACCTGCCCTATTTACTAGGGGGCAAATATAACACAAGTCACTTCAGCGCGATCTGTGCTCCGCTGCAGCGCTGGTAAAGCTGTGCTGCGGCGGAGTGCGCGCACACACGCACACACACACACACACATACGCGCGTATATATATATACTGGAGCTCCCGACTGACTTTGCACTGGAAATAGGTTTCCAGCTCATTTAGCAGTTTGTGGAAACTGCTAAATGGGACAATTGTAGCTTTATATGTAGTGCTTTTCCTTAGTTAGCACTACACTTACGTGAAATAAATGTTACTCCAATACTGAAGTCTTACTGTTTGTAATTTTCAAAGCTGAAATGTTGAATGACATAAAAAGGCGAGACAAGACAAAATACAATTATTCTCTAAGCTGTTGTTTCTTTCACATAGTGAGCATTACAATATAAATTAGTCTTTTGGTGAATGGACAATGTAAATAGGCTGGGGGCGGGGGTTGGGGGGGATGTAAATGTTTTGGGTGTGAACTGTAGCTCTAAGCATAAATAGGCCCAACAGATCGACTCAGAGTTATTGAGATTTCAAGCTAGATCAACATGGCTTGGCGTACCAAACGGAGACTGAGCGCTTTGGAAGCTTTGGCTATGTTACAAGACATGCCAGACTGTGATTCTGATGGCGAAAACGTTGACTTCAAATTTGAAGAGGAAGACTCCACAGATGCAGAATCTTCATCTGATGAGGATGTGACTGCTCCTCCTGCAACAGATAATCCTCCACCTCCAAGAAAAAGCAGGAAAGTTCGTGTTGTTATTGAGGAGGACAGCACAGATGAGGAGGCTACATCAGATGAGGACGACAACTCTCCTGGTAGCAAGAAACGCAAGGTTTCCGGTATGGACACAGCACCTGAACACACAGAGACAGCAAAAGATGGGAGTGTGTGGGTCCAGCGAAAAGTTGAGGACTTCACCTCTCAGCAAACCACGCAGATGAAATTCAGCGGGACTGGAGGGACAACTGAGTTTTCGAGACGGAAAATTACAAGTCGCCTCCAAAGCTTCCTCTGTTTGGTGGATATTGGTATGCTGATGACCATCAGAGACTGCACAGTCCAGCAGGGTCGCAGAACAGAACAGGGCTGGAAAATGAGCGTGTATGAGCTGATGGCTTTCATGGCAGTTCTGTTTATGAAGGCAGCACAGGGGAACGTTGGCGCCATGCGGGATTTGTGGTCCAAAGACTTTGGGAATTCAAACATCAAAGCCACAATGCCTCGAAACCGGTTTCAAGATATAATGAAATATCTGCGCTTCGACAACACAGACACTCGTTTGGAACGTGTGAAAACGGACAAATTTGCTGCTATTTCAAACATCTGGCAACAGTTTGTACAGAACTATGTTGTCCTACAGTCCAGGGCAACACATTACTGTTGATGAGCAGTTATTTCCATCAAAGGTTCGTTGTCCCTTTCTGCAATATATTGCATCCAAGCCTGATAAATTTGGAATTAAGTTTTGGATTGCAGTGGATCTTGACACAAAATACATGTGTAATGCCATCCCCTATTTGGGAAAAGATCCCTCCCGCCCCACAGAAAAAAAGGCTGTCTGAAAACGTTGTTGTGAAACTGATGGAGCCATTTATGGACCAGGGCAGGACTGTAACTATGGACAATTTCTTCACGTCTCTGTCTCTGGCCAACAGGCTCCTTCAGCGGAACACAACTTTGCTTGGCACCATGAGCAGAATTCGGCGTGAGCTACCAGCAACAGCAAAAGAAACTTCAGGACGCCAGCTGTACTCTACACAGCTGTTCACATCTGGAAGGGCCTTACTGACAGTGTATGCAACAAAAAAGAAGAAATCTGTTTGTCTGCTGAGCACCATGCATCAGAAAGTGGAGATTGGGGAGACTCAAAAACAGAAACCAAACACTGTTATTGACTATAACCACTTGAAATGCGGTGTGGACATTATGGACCAGAAATTACGGACTTATTCAGTGCGTGCAGGAACACGGAGATGGCCCATGGCTGTTTTTTACAACCTACTTGACATGGCTGCAACAAACGCGCATGTTTTGTACAAGGAATGCACAGGATCTAAAGACAGTCGACGAAAGTTCATTCTGCACCTTGCAGATGAACTTCGTTACAGATTTATGCAGGAAAAGGAAATACAAGAAGAAAAGATGAGACAGCATCGTGAGATGAAGAGACTTTTTCATGGTAAAACAACACAGTGCCAGGTGCGCAATCTCTGCAACAGGAACCACAGCACTGAGCGTTGTGTGCACTGCACAAAGTATACCTGTCGCAAATACAGGAAGGACTCACCTTGGGTTTGTGGAAACTGCTAAATGGGACAATTGTAGTGCACTGCACAAAGTATACCTGTCGCAAATGCAGGAAGGACTCACCTTGGGTTTGTGGAAACTGCTAAATGGGACAATTGTAGCTTTATATGTAGTGCTTTTCCTTGGGTGAAATAAATGTTACTCCAATACTGAAGTCTTACTGTTTCTCATTTTCTAAGCTGAAATGTTGAATGACATGAAAAGGCGAGACAAGACAAAATCCAATTATTCTCTAAGTTGTTCTTTCTTTCACATAGTGAGCTTTACAATATAAATGAGTCTGTTGGTGAATGGACAATATAAATAGGCTCTGCCTTGCTTTGTTGGAAAAGCATGGCTGTGACCTGTTCTCAGCTCAGGAACTAGGACCCGTCACAGGTTATTTGCATTACAATAGGGACAGTTAGCAAGGTAGAGTGAATACACAAACTTGAAGAGGGGAGGGGGGCTTGCAAGAAAACTCTCTGGCACTTCTAGTGTTAACACACCATCCCCACTGTCAAATATGGTGGTGGCATCATCATGCTCTGGGGGACAGGGAAGTTGGTCAGACTTTATGCGAAGATGGATGGAGTCAAAACCTGTTGGAGTCTGCAAAAGGCTTAAGACCGGGGCAGAGGTTCGCCTTCTAGCAGGACAATGACCCTAAACATAAATCCAGGGCTAAAATGGAGTGATTTAAAACAAAGAATATTTATCCGTTAGAGTGGTCCAGTCAAAGCCCAGACCAAAGCCCAATCATGAATATGTGGCAAGATCTGAAAACTGCTCTTCACATCTCCAACTAATCTGACAGCTTTAGCTGTCTTGCAAAGAAGAATTGGCGACATATTTCAGTCACTAGATCCGCAAAGCTGGTAGAGACATACCCTAAAAGACTTGCAGCTGTAATTGCAGCAGAAGGTAGTTCCACAAAGTATTGACTCAGGGGAGCTGAATACTTTTACACAATGGCCTTTTCAGTTTCTCTATATAAAAAAAATCTATTTATGTATAATTTTCTTTCTACTTCACAATTGTATACCAATTTGTGTTGGTATTTCACATAAAGTTGCAATAAACTATATATGTGTTAGTGCTGATAATGTGACCACATGGAAAGATTCAAGGTGTATGACTAATTTTGCAAGCCACTATATATATATATATATATATATATATATATATATATATATATATATATATATATATATATATATATATATATATATATGTATACGTATATACACACACACACATATATATGCTATAGCCACCATTCAACCATAAGAGGGCAGCACTAAGACTGTTTTGGGACATATATTGCAGAACTAAACCAGTTCACATAAAAATATAAATGTAAGAATTGCACAGTAAAATTAAAGTAGCACCTAAGGCCCAGTTTGTAGTTTTCATCTACAAAAAAAAGGAGTTTATTTTTTAATGATTTAAGCTTATTTTATGAGAAATAAAATAAATAAATGCATATTAGGCAAATAATTAAATGACTTTTTTGAATAATAAGTATGCATCTGCAAGTAAGACAAATTTTAACATCAATATGTTTAAAGCTCAGTGCTTTCTGGTTGACCTAACATCAATGAAGCGCTGGGTGCCTATGTAGTGAAAATTGATTCATAAACAAAACAAAAAAAAACATAACGTTTCGCTTTCATATTGCATTATGAATGTTTTTGTACAGTAAAATGTATAATTCTATTCAAATGAAACAGAACTGTTCTAATGTACTTGAGGGCAAATTACACTCTTTTTGATTTTTTTTGTCTAAAACCGGAAAATAGCTAATTTAATTATGAGTACTGCTTTTTTAAAACGATTCCTACTCCTACTTGTGTTTAAAGGAGTTGAATTTGTCCCACAGTTGACAAATCTGTGTGTGACAGTGTCAGAAATATCTGGACAGAATACACCAGACCAGACAAGATTAATCATTATAAAAGATGATGCATTTAAAGTACAGTAGCTGTACAACAGAAGGGAAGAACTTATCACAAAGGGAAGAATACAATGCAACTAGAAAATTTCTGAAGAAATTTAGCAAGGCGCCTGCCTCGTGGTGCGTACCGTACCGTCAAAAATACTAACAGGAAGTAACACTGCGAATTTCAGCTTCCTACGGTCTTCACAGCCCCCGCAACGGCCGTCCAAAGGTGCCATGTTAAGTCAATGGACCTCCTAGGAGCCTCTGGCTAGCAGCGTTGTCATGGAGACTCCCTCACAGCTGTAGCCCTCTGTCTTAATTATCATTACCTTTATCATGTGAGGTACTGAGGTGAATGTGTGATTTCAGTGTCTTTGGAGCATTTCTGCAGCATGTAACAGAGGCAAAGAGGGGTCAAAATGGATGTTTGACACCTCATAAAATAGACATGCTTTATCTGACATGGCCCAAATTTGTTGTTGAGCCTTCTCTCTAAAGGAAGTACAGACCCTGTGAAGCAAAAGTTTGTGCGAGCTTCCTAGAGCTACTTCCGGTTAGCAACATGCTAACCGTTAGCCGCTAACAAGGTTGTATTCAGGATGACCAGGTGATGGTACTCTGTTAGTTTGGTCCATAACCTGTGCTGGGAAGTGCCTCAAAGAGGGAGAAAATACGTTGTTTATTACGTCGCCATGGTAACTCAAAATGGCGGGTGGTCTTGGCCCATTGAAAAGCATTGAATATTTGACACCTCCTAACATGGAGATGCTTTATCCGACATGGCCAAAATTTGTTGTGGAGCTTTCTCTCTACAGTAAGAACACTCTGTGAAGCAGAAGTTGGTGAGACCTTCCTAGAGCTACTTCCTGTTAGCAACATGCTAACCGTTAGCCGCTAATAAGGTTGTGTTCAGTATCACCGGGGGATTGTACTCTGTCAGTTTGGCCAATACTTAATGTCACCAAAGGTCACCAAAGGTCATGAGTCAGATTGGCCTCCTTTAGCAACTCAGCCTCACCACATCTGGGCCCAGAACTCAACATTTGACCAAAATGGTCAGTAGCGCCATTTCCCACAGGTGGGTGGTGCTGTATTGGCCAATTGGGTCGTCTCTGGGCCTCATGCCAGGTCCTGTTGGAAGCAAAGGCCCAATAGGAAAGCATGTGAAATCCAAAATGGGACAGAAAAGTGACACATGGCTGAAAGTCACTTGAAAATCTTAAAATGTTAAGAGGAAGTGACTGTACGAATTTCAGATTCCTACATTAATCACAGCTGCTGCAGTGAGCGTTGAAAGTTGCCATTCTATCCCAATGGAGCGTCTCCCTCTGGCCCTCAGAGTTCCGTCGTCATGGAAACTCACTCACACCTGCAGCGGGCCAGTCTACCGAAGTGCAGAGACTTTGCTCACAATAAGTCCCATTGGATTATAATGGAGAACTTTGCCTCGAACAACGCTCCATATCTCCTGATCCGTAAATGGTAGAGACGTAATTTTTTCTGCGTTTATTTCGTAACGGATAGGGCAAGAAGACAGGCTATCGGTTTTTGCTGGAAAAAGTTTAATAAAGGCGTGAAAAATTATGATATAAAGGTGATTTTTATGGAATTTCAGAAATCCTCTAAAAACGGTCCCGAACAAATCGCTGTAGCTGAAAAAGTATAAGAGATATCAAAATAATTCTTTCACTATGAGTATCAGCAGGCTTTTGAGGACTATGGTGCTCATTTTTATGTTTGTACAAAAATCGGTGTAGGCACAGCGACGATGTAAAAAAGTGGATGATGTGGGAAAATGCAGCTCAAAAGCGTTTTGAGGATTTTGCACATTCGCTACTCCCGAACAAATTGTTCCTGCGGCAAAACCGTAACAGTTATCCAAACAATTCCTTTTTTATGAGTGCCAGAAGGGTCGGGACAGTCATGTGTGAAAGTCTCATGCTTGTACATGAAACGGTTTAGGAGTAGCGACGATGCGAAAACATGTGATGTTTTGGATTTTCAGACGTCATTTTTTAAAACCGCTCCATAGGAAATGAATGGGGTGGATTTCGGGTTTGTGTCGGTCTGAGGTGATTTGCGGAAAATCTATAAATGCTACACCAATGAGGGTTACATTTCCTGAATCCAGACAAAAATACCTACGTTTTGATGTATAATTTGTCTACGTAGAGTGAAAATTGAGGGAGTAGGCTGAAGTTGTTCGGAGTTTTGAAATCTTTGAAAACGCTAGAGTGGGCCACTCTAAGAGTCTGAGAATTCCGTCATTGACTTTCATTATAAACGAGGATTTCGCTGATTTTTGGACATGAGCTTTGAGGAGTGACAGAGAAGAAACGATAAAAGATATCCACATCCCGTTTTCACTTCTGAGTAGTTCACAGATATATCTACAAACTGGAGGTTAAACGGTGTTCGTAGGTGAAAGCATGACGATACAGTACAGCGTTGAAAATGGCCATTTGGAGGGTTTTTTGGGGCTTTTTTTCTCCCCGACTCCATTGATTACTATGGGTTTTTTCGGGGGTGGTTTTTCGCTAATTGCGTTGCCATGGTAACTCGAAACCCCGATAAAAGTAATAGCACACTATTCCCGACCGAACCGCACGTTTTGATACCTATATTGTGGGGGTGCACGCTACGGTTTGGGCCGCATTAATTGTCAAACAATTAATAATAATAATAAGATAGAGACGCGTTTAGAGGTGAATAGTAATAGGTGCCTCCATGCATTTGCTTCGCACAGTACTGCCTCCTCATTGCAAATGTCATGGCAGGCGCCTAATTATTAATAGATAATAAGCCATATCCAGATAAAAATTAAATGTTCAAGTTAAAGAAAGGAAAACTAAACAAAAAAACTGCAAAGAAATCCACAGAACAGGACCAGAACCAAACTAGCATCTAAATTGATAGTCCTGATATGTGTCTGCAGGTTTGTAGGTGAACCTGCTCCTAGTTATTTTAATTATGCAACACTCTGCTTTATTGTTCCCAATATCTTTAAACTGCACCCAGAGGCTTTGTTTTCCTGTGTCCCTTGTAGTTATTTTACAGGACACCCTGACAAACTCACCTTCTACTCACTGCTGCACACTCTCTGTTATCCAGAATCAGAAATACTTTAATAATCCCAGAGGGAAATTGCTGTTTCAGTACCATCACCATTACATAAACATCACAAACATTTCAGGGGGGAGACGGTTCACTGAGGCCGTGCTGCCAAGGACAAAAACTGTCCACAAGGCGCTGCCCTTATCTGTTGAAGGAAGATTACAACAACATGGGGGAAGGGGAGGGAGAAAAAAAAGACAGATGTTTGACAATTTATGCTCTCACGAATAAAGAGTCAAACAACCGACAAAAAAACCCTCATTGCACGAAAAGCACAAATAACAAAAGACACAAATATGCAGAAGAAACATTTGAGACCCGTCGCGTGTACGTAAGATTCATCAGTTTTATGAGCATCAGTTATGTGTGAACTGTTTGGGTGAAACAATCCTTACATGGTGTCATGCTTTACACCACCCATCCATCGATCCATTTTCTAACACATCTATCCCTTGTCGGGTCACAAGGGGTGCTGGTGCCTATCTCCAGCTGTCAATGGGCGAGAGGCGGGGTACACCCTGGACAAGTCGGCAGTCTATCGCAGTGCTTTACACCTGTCAAAATACCTCTAAAATCGGTGGTATGGTGAGCTCGCCCATATTCCATGTTAATCACAAATTCAGAGATAATTTGGACATTAAATGTATTACATAAAATAGATAACATAAGAGCTCTGTAATGGTATGTTTTAATTGATCATTTTCTCTTTACTGAATTATATGGTTGATTAATTGTCTTTTCTTTTTTAAAGGATCAAGCACTTATGTATTAAATAAATGAAATAATGATTGTTTTAGTGCAGACAGTCTGAAGAGAAAATAGATTTGAACATGGTCAGTTCAGAGGATATGGAGCAATATAGGAGTTGTCCAGAGAGAGCAGCTGCTGTCTACAGGAAATGTGCCGAGAAGAAAGAGGAAGTGAAACCAGACGGTTTGGTTCAACGACCTGGTGCCTGGGGTGAAGGCGATGAGGTGATAAGGGACTTTTTGCTGTTGTTCAGTAAAGGGGGATGTTTTGAAGTTTTTGCAACCTCCCAACGGCTCTCTCAACACATAAAAGAAAGGTGATTTGGGTGCTCAGTTCTCATCTTAAGAAGACACGCAACACAGAGCAGAAGAAAGAAGACCCAAGACGGGAAAAGAAGATCAACGAGGGGAAGAACATCTTTTCTCTGAGAACCACCGAGACTGAGCCGCTACCCACCTTTTTTGTGTTTTTCCACAATTCGGGGCCAACGATCTGCAAATCCTGTCAAGAAGAACTGCTGTGGTTTTGACCTGGTTGATGAGAAGAACCTAGATGTTCCAAAGATGAGAGTTGCACCCGTGAGATGTCAGTTCTGAAGCTGAACCAACTTGTCGAGAAGAAGAGACGGACCTCAGAGACGGACATCAAAGCAAAGGGCTCAAGTCGTGAGTCTTTGTGAATGGGGCATTAATGGGACATCAGGGTTGCCATCGAGAGAAGGGAAGTTTTTCGGCTGAACAACTCCCTTATCCAGAAATCAAAGACACTTTGGGATTCTATCTGTGGTTCGGGTCAGTCTGCTCCTCCAAATTTAAAAGCCTCTCCTGAACACATTAGTAAGCAGCCTTAGATAAGAGTTAGGAAGTTGATTAAATTTTAATTAGTAATTTGTTAAATTGCTTGATGCTGTTGCTAATTCCCTGCTAAAGCATACTAATTAAAGAAGAATATAAAATTTTATTAGAAGTTGTGGACATTCAATTATTGAGTCAACATTTTTCTGAATTCTTCTATGATTGTAAAACAGACATGGTGCATGGTTCTAAAAGTATTTAGGAGGTCTTAAAAGGTTACCTGTAGCCCAAACTTTGAACAACACCCTTAGGGACTTTTGAGTTTCTAAAACATTTACCGATCCAGTAACAAGTGCCGTTGTATAAAAGTAGGAGCCACCGTTAACTAGGGCGGTGGTCAGGAAATAGGTGGCCTCAGGCTACTAGGTTTCCTAACCTGTCCACTGGAACAGGGTGTGGTCCAAGGACGGAGGTGGTTAGTAGATTGGTCATGCCCTACTTATCTAGCTGAAAAGGTCTCACAGGAACTCTAAACAGGGTAATACTCGTTAGATTCAGAGGTCTTTAGAACCCCAGCTAGTCTGAGCTTTAACCCAAAATAGAGAAGGATGCAGGAGGGTGTTTAGTTCAAATCCGACAACAACAAGGTGCCGCCCAACGTGGGATTTGAGATAGGGAGACCCTAAAAGTAGTGGTAGGGAGTAGAAAGGCTGCTTCATAGACCACAACCTGTAACGATCTGAAAGGGAGTAAGATTGTTAGTGGCTGGCTCAGGCCGTCAGCCACAACCCTCGCAGTAACTACAGTCGGAGTAGGTGAGGGATGAGCTTTGTTGAGGGTAACCCGACCCATACAGTAAAGCTAGTAGCCAGTAGTCTGCACTCATCCCTGCTCCGAAGCGCAAGGAAAGGCTTTGGGGGAGCAGACAACTCATGACGACAAAGACAAAGGATGGCTGCTGCCATTGAAGAAGAGGCATCACTGGTTTCAGGTGACCCTTCTGGAAGGAACACGCCTTGGGATCCAGGAAAACCCCAGGGTCAGATGGCTGCAACTCCACGTTCTCCCATGAGAAACATCACCAGATGGGGCCGGTGGGAAGACATCCTACTCGACCCTGACCTCGAGTTTGGACCAGCACAGCCGGCCTGTAGTAGGCAGCCTCCAGCGCCCGATAAAGAAGAACCTCCTGAGTGGGTACTGTACACTGACGGTTCGAGAAAAGGGCCCGACCAAGTTGCCTGCTGGGGCTTCATCCTAAAGCGACATGACACACCACTCAAACTCAAATCTTCGAGGGCCGGTGTCCTGGAACTTTTAGATGTGGCCCCTACCCTACACACCTGAATCAAAGGTCTAACTTGCAGTACTAGCATGCAGTCAAGCTCTACAGAGCTCTGCTAATGAATAAATATCAGAGTCAGGTGGAAGCAGAGATGCATCTAAAAGCTGCAGAACACTGACCTTCGAAGACTAGAGTTTGAAACTACTGCTTTACACCATGACATATGGCTCTTTGCATCGGACTTGTTGATATAAGACATTAGATGCAGCTGTTTGGCTAGTCCAACTCGTTTCATAAAACTCTCTACGCAGTACAAAAAAACTGGATAGGTCCTCTGGATGGGTTCTTATTTTTTTAAACATTTTTGTCTCTTCTCTGTCATAGTTTGAGTTCCTGCCTTAGTTTAGTTTCTGTTTTTGGGTTCTTTTCTATTTTAGCTTGTGTCCTGTTTCCGTCTTGGTTCCATCTTAGGTTGGGCCTTATCATTTATTGTGTGTTCTAGATTGGTCTTGAACTGTTTTTTAGTTTAACCTGTTTTCACATGTCAGTAGTTCAGTTCCACCTCCAGCCACTTCCCTGATCAGCTCCTCCTAATCTAATTAGTCTCATTCCATTCACCTGTTCACTCCCCTACTTATTCCTGCCTCTGTCCCTTGCACTCTGCCCGATCATTGTGTTTGTGTTTTTTCCTGCCTGGGGTAAGTCTGATCCTGTTTTGCCTGTCTGCCTGTACCCAACCTGATTCTGTTAGTTTTTACCTGGATTATTTGACCTGTTCTGCTCTTTTTGTTAATAGACCAGCCTGACTCTTGACCAGTTTATTTAGGGTGTTGGCTGTGGACTGTTTAAGTTTTTTGGACACTGCCTCCTTGCTTTTTGGCTTGGTGCCCTCTTTTGGTTTTTGCTTTTGTTAGGATATCAACAAGGTCAAGTGGAACGAGCTGTTTATCACGGGACTGTCTGCCACACTTGGATAACACCGGACAACGAGGAAGGGACTCATCTGTCTGATAGCATCCCGGAGTTGACACCGTTTATCTACTGATGTCACAGTTTGGATGTGTACCGCCCTTGTATGGGTGTGTCCCGAGATCCCTTTATAATGTTTGTGTGATGAGCACTCGGGGCCTCCTGCCGATCAGGGGCCCATCAGCGCTGGTGTGACTGTAACTATTTCTCTGTCTTTACCTAGATAAAATATAACTAAAAGCATACTTGTCTGTTTTATGCGTCCTACATTCAAGGTAATAAGTAAGTGGGGGTCGCCTGACTGGGTAAAACGAACTGGGTCCACCGAGGGTGTTTCACCGTAGACGGGACACGGTGAAACAGTAACAAATTGGTGTTTCCTGCCCGGACCCAAAAGGCGGCATACCACCTTCCGTTTTTCGGCCAGGACGTCATTCCGGAAGAAAAACACACAGCCGCGGCCGCACAAAAAGGTAAGGAGATTTCATTCATCTCCTAGTGTCTTTTTCTTCCTGGAGGGCCGACTTTTTGTATTCCTAAAGGCAGAGAAAGGTTTGAGGATAATCGTTTGCAAACGTGTCGATAAGAACTTGGGATTTGCGTGCGGTCACAGAGGTGAAAGTCCGGGAAGTCTTGGCCAGGCTTCCGAAAATACTGTGCACCTTGAGAATTTAGGGTTTAAAAGGTCCCCCTGTTAGGCACGGAGGAGAATACGTGTTCCTCTGTGTGTAGCATAAAAGCAGCCATTCTGACAGACACGCCTGTACGCGTGGCTTCTAAAACATCGTGTAGCCTAGAAAATGTGGGTTTAGAGCCCCCTTATTTTCCGCAAGGACGAACATAAAAGTCGTTTTTGCGGTAATATAAAAGCAGCCTTTTTCGAAAAACGAGCGCGTACGACCTGGCAAATACACAATAGTGTGAATGCGGTGGTTTGACGTTTTGTTAAAACCCCGATTACAGACGAATATAGAAAGAGAAAAAAGCCAGTGGACGCACACACAACCAGCAGGACCGGAGGTACGTACTGAGTTAACTAAAGATTGGCCAGAGAGAGTGTGAGTGTGTATGTGTGTGTGTGTGTGTGTGTGAGACACGTTACTATCATTGAGCCGTGGAAGTGAAGGGTAAGGGTGCACCTGTTCAGGTGACATATAACCTGCTCATCCTGAGTACACTGGCTCATTGAAACTGCCGTGTAAAAACACTATAATAAGGCACATAGGAACATAATAAGTTTTGGTGTCTGAGAGATAAAAAATAAGCTCTCATTGGACCGGGGTCAGGACGCTGTCCCAGCAGGTTGGCCAAAACGTGTGAGTGCTGGAATGGCTGAGAATCAGGTAGAAAATGAGCTCCAGGGGTGTTCTTTAGGAACACTGCTGGAGGCAGGAAAAGGGAGCATAATGGCAAGCTTTCCACACAGAGATGCTGAAAACCATTTAAAACAATTTGAGGAGTGGTGTGAAAAAATGAGGGGAGACGGGGTTTTTGGTGATACAGAAGGACCTCCACCCGAAGCCCAAATGTAAAAACGGCTGATGCTGGTGAGTTTGCTAGAGAAAAATGCCAAAAAGAGGAAATCAAAATAGCAGGCTTGATAGAACTAACTAAACATTATTTCAGCATATGCTTCTCAGGCCTCGACAAACAACAAGAGAGTGAAAATCTGCAGGGGGTAAGGAAATCATCTTCTTTCAAACAAGAAGGTAAGTACACAACTCCTGTTATTCCAGACATGTCTGCTTCTGGTGCAGCCGCTGTTATGCAAAACAATCTGTGTGGTGATAGTGGAGAACTGTTATCCAAGGCCAGGAGTGTGGTGACTTCATCAGACCCTTCGGTGGAGGTGCCTGGTATGGAGTTATGTGGGGGACAGATAAGCTGTAACATAAGACCTAGATGTAATCTGCATTCTAGCGAAACTGATCTTTCTTTACCTGCAACGAAACAAAGTGTGCAACTGCCATTGTTTCAGACTCGCAGTGCTACAGGACAGGTGAATGCAGCTGTTTACAGCCCTCTTTCATGTGCTGACAACGTTCATCTGAGGCACATACTCCCTGACCCAAGAGAAGGGGCGCACCTTTGGATCAAAGCATTCGTGGAGATTTTAAGCGGGTATGTATTGGCTATTGGTGATGTGAGGACTGGCTTATCAGCATACCTGGAACCACATGAGGTACATGCGGTTGAAGTTTCTGCTGGAACTGACGTACTAGGAGCAGCTGCCCCTCTGGCCCCGGTGGCACGGCAACTTTGGAGCACACTGAGGGCGTTTTATCCGGTAAGTACGGATTCTGGCCTTTTAAATGACACTACACGTTGTGCAGGGGAGTCGGCTTTAGCATATGTGAACAGAATGTTGAAAGTATGGGAAGACCAGACCGGCTCTTGCCCGTTATCAGTCACGCTGCAGCAACTCTTTAAATAAGCAATGTTAAAGGGCCAGGCACAGGATGTTAAGCAGAACATGTATAGAATGGTTGCGAGTTATGATATGCCTTTAGATCAATGGATGGCTGCTTTGGTGCATCAGCTGGATAGGGGTGAAAAGAATATGAAACAGATAAGCAGTGATTCACAGAAGTTAGAACAACAACTCTTAGCTGAACAGCTACAACAGCTGAGAGACAATCAAAGTAAGAGGAGGAGGAGGAAGAAGAATGTTGCAAAAGCTCAGATGGTTATGGCCCCGACACCTGTGTTTGGTTCAAACCAGTTTGTGGGGCACCTCCATCCAGATGTCCCATTTCAAATGTATCAGAGTCCTCCATGGGGTCAAATGCCCAGTAGAGATACACAGCAGTACAGAAATCATAGAAAGGGACCAACCAAAGATTATGATGTGCCCTTTTGCTGGGCGTGTGGTTCGCCAGGGCATTTTGAAAGAGGCTGCCATAACCGTCGCTAGGATCTGAACAGCCCTTCCTCCCTGTCAGAAGTAAAGGCCTGCGTGTGTTTGTTTGTCTGAATGTCGTTAGTTTCTATGTATCTGTATGTAACTGTACGTATGTATGTGTCGTTTGTAACTAAACGTTCTTCTGTGTGAATTAATTAGTTCGGTTAAAATTATTGTTCATGGTTTCAAGATGATCATTTGTTTTGGGAGAACTGCAGCTCCGTAATTCAAATGACATTTTAAGCATGGACTAGGTTAACAAAAAGGTAAAAGTAAAAGAGAGATTTAAATAACAAAGTTTTTTTTTTTTTTAACATTAAATATCTGGCCAAATTAAATTGTTACACTGAGATATGCTAACGTGTCTTAAACAGAAAATATCCCAGGGCCGTAAGAAATACTTGGGACTGGAGATAAAAGTTTTTTGTCGTTTGGAGCTTAAATATGCAGTACAGCAACCAGAGGCATTAGGGCTGTATTCAGTTATGCTATTAGATTGCGTTTGGCTTGTGTTTGTCAATGAATTCATGACAGGTGAAATAATAACAGAATAAAAGCTTTTATATTGTAATTTTGGAACATTAATAAAATGGCAAACAGCATATGGGGAGCATATGGGAGAATGTTTGGGAGAAATGGAACCGGATGGGATATGTTTAAGGGGAGATTTTTAACTAAGGATTTTACAGCTGCCTAAAAAGAAGAATTTAAGAGCATTAAGATATACATGATTTTTGATTTAAATAGATGAGACAAACTGTGCTTTAAACAAACTGTATGGGACTAAATATGGTTGCTTTTCTAAGGGTTCTGTATTAATTTATTTTATTTCTTTTTACTGGGGATTTGAATGCAGCTAATGAGAAATTTTGAGAAGTGTCAAGATATCACAAGGCCACATTAAGCATGTCATCGGTTACAAAAGCATCTGATGTTATTAGTTATGCTGAGCTGAGGCAAGCCTCAGAGAGTCAGTTTAACCTGAAGCAGGACAAAAGATATGATAAACAAATCTGACCATGATGTAAACATCTGAATGTTATGGCAAGGCTGGGTCTGTGTGTTCTGGCCTGGGGGCACGAAAACTATGTCAGAGGGAAAAAATAAAATAAAGCCAGCTTGTGAAGAGTTAGATTCTACTTCTAATCTCTTTGTTTTTGGGTAGCTTTCTCAATGTGCTGAATTACGGGGAAAACTCTTATCATGTATAGAAAAACACTAGAAGCTCAAAAGCCTGAGAGAGAAAATGGTTGCTTTAAAGTTTCACCCTTGACCATTTAAGATTGAAAAGCTTTAATAAGTAAGTTTGCATGATCGAAAGAGCTAGAAAGAAATCAAAAGAATGCTATAAGATATTGGAACACACATAATGCACTCTTTGGGAGACTTTTTACTTTCGGGTTTTTATTGTTTTGTGTATTTTGATTATTTCTTTGTTAAATGATTCCTTTGCTTTAATTTTTGCATCACCAGTGACAAAAAAGTGACAACATTTAAGGTTGTTCGGCAGATAATTAAGAAGATGAGAAGTTTTAATACAAAATGATGAAAGTAAAGAAACGAGAGATTCCTACCTCCCCTGGACCAACCAAGAACTTAGACACATCACGTTAAGAACCAAGACACTAGAAAGACCAGGTTTTCTTTTGTCACCTAATACACTAACAAAATTGTTTTTCTCTGAGTTACTTCTTTCAGATGATGTGAGATGAAACTGTAAAGCCACCTTGTTCCGACAGAAGACTCTGGAAAGTGAGCCCTTTCAGGCCGTATGGTAAGAAGTCATGATCTAAAATGGACGTGCAGGGATTGACAAAAGTGACTAAATTATGCTAAGTTTAACAAACTTATGACAGGTAATATTGAGACCTTCTAGGCAAGGCAAATTTAGTTATAAAGTACAATTCAGTATTCAGTATCCTTCTAGAGGTAAGAAGGTGGCTTTGGAAATTGTTCATGTACCCCTTCCCACTGTTCCCCTCTCCACTGACTCACATTAACATTTCTATCCTGTTTTCTGCTTTTTCTTGCAAGGAAACCTGGTCATATATAATTGGAATGTGCTAACGGAGAGATTTTAGTCTCTTTTCTTAGGCATTCTCAGAGGCAAGTTAGTACCAAGCGGTGCCACAGTGGTCCAGGGGACGGAGAAAAAGGTGATGTACTTGACTCCTGCCTAATCCAGTTTTAATCAAATTTTGGAAAAAAAAAAAAAAAAAAAATCAGTAATTTTTGCAGAAGCTGCATAGAGGTTTAATGGGGAATGTGATGCTACAAAGTTAAGAGAAATGTTTTTATTAATGAACTTATACAAAGAGGTTGAACTGTCTGTAGAATATTTTGCTTGGATAAATTTTTAAGGGATCAAGATCTGGGGTAAAGGTGAAGAACTTCAAGAATAATTTTGTTTTAGAGGGAACGATGTGGTTGATTTTGTTTTGAGACAGTTTTCTTGTAATTTTTGTTTTGATTTTTTTTTTTTTTTTTCAACTTATTTACACTACACTACGGATGAAGATGGACAATTCTTGTATTGGACAATTTGATTTTGGACAAACTCCATATTGGCAAAATGCTGGCAGAATCCTTGTGGTTTCAGACACAACGATTGGAGAAAGAAGATTCATGGACAAAGCTCGTCCTGGAACGATGTTGTGCTGTTGAACTGAGACATGAGGACTGAAAATGGACAACTAATTGTGGGGGCAAAGACAGAGGCATCGGATAACCTTCAATGGACCGCAACACGAAACAAAGATGAGTTGGCAGACACCCCTTCTGCATTTCACATCAGATTTTCTTGCACGCAATTAAAATGCAAAACACACATTAGAAACATACACATTGGCGGATGTGCTTAGAAAAAACTTTCAGATTAAAAGCAATCAAGATTATTATTAAACCCCTAGGATGTTAATTGTTTTAAGTCAGAGCTGTTATTAGCGAGCGATAAGAGGGTCAAACGCATTCGGACAAGTGGTACTGGTCTGGAAACAAAGATGGTAGAGTTCGCAAAGATAAGAAGGATTTTCTTTTACTTTTCTAACAGAGTTTTTATTTAAATCACTTAGAATACATATAGATATGTTTTGGAATATTATTAACCCCACAGGGGGTTTTGAATAAGATTCAAAGAGGCACCTTTAAGATACAATAAGCTTCATAAAATACATCATGCAGGAGAAGAAATAGGGGGACACCGCTAAAAGACATCCATTTTGCACCAAAATATTAAGTTACGGGATGAGAGCATAGAGCAGCTTAAGTAATTATGCTAAACCTAAAAGGTTTGACAACTTATATTGGGGATTACAGTAAGGGGATTACATAGAGGGGCCGTTTAAACGTAAAGGAAAGTGGATAAGAACAATGTATGATATTACATCAATGGGCGATAATTATGATCATGAAAAAACTGGTGGGCGAAAAAGTTAAAGTAGGAATTACAGCAACAGTTAATAGCATAAGCGAAGGACGAACGAGTGAGCACAACATTTACTGGGTATCTTAAAGTAAGCAGAGGCGCAACTAAGAAATTAATTATTAGGATGTAAAGCAACACAAAGGTTAAGGACTTGAATGGGTAAAACTGCAAGTTTAGAATAATGCCTTATTCTAATAAATAACTTGGGTAAATTAGGGATTAAAGCACCAGTGTAAATAGTTTGGAATTGTACGCAGTTACCTAAAAGGTGTGAGGAGACTTAACAACTATCTGTTTGAACACAAAATAGCACAATAGTTGTTCTTTAACTAAATGTTAAAACATCCAGAAGAAAAAACACATAAACAGAGTTTAGCCAACTATTAACCTTGAGGTCTTTTAGACCAGGATAATCTAACGATTATCCTCTTGCGTACATACAGAAAAGAAATGAGGTCAATTAGATTAATTAGACATTTGGTATCTGGTCAGGACAGCAGAAGCGACTCCTGGTCACAAGATGATGATAGGAGTATAACAGCTTGACAATGATATCAAATGCATGAAGGTCGGCTCTGAGGAACATCAGAGCTGCAATGGCACCCAACAGTGAAACTCTTGCTGTGCTAAAAACATCTTGAACAGGACTATGCACGATTGCTTTGCTTCACAGGTGATGGAATTCAACTGCAAGGTTTCAGGAACATGACATGGAGAGGTTGGCGTTCAGGAAACGCACCTAGAACACACTCTTGGACTCTTAACAAAAGAACATTTGAAAATGGGGATTCAACAATATGCAACTTGGGGTTAATGGGCTCGAAAGCGGGACACTCAAGAAGCGATAAACTGAAAGCCTGGGCTTACGACGAGAGACATTTCAGACAGGGGGTGTGGACACCCAGGAATAGCTGCTGTGGTTTGAAAATGTCAAAGATTTGTCGCATGTGGTGGAGTGTTTCGATGGCCAAGGCGCTTGGAACCAGGTTGGACCGAGGAGACGACGTCGTGTTCCCACAGGGATTACCTGTAACCTAACACTGACTGTGAACGTTTTGTTTTTGGGTTTGCTAGGGTTGCCAATAGGAGCATCGGAGATGACTTTCTCTATCCTGACCAGGTTCACACTTAAAATGCAAAAAACAAAATTATAGAGGCCAAAACAAATACGGACACAGAGAAGTGTTTATACAAAGAATTCCACTATTCGTCAATTTAAGGTGCAGATACTGAGGCTGAACAAAGAATTAGAAGAAGGGCAAAACTTAAAGCTGATCATTTACCAATGGGTGGTCAATATTTAAGAGGGTTTAAAGGAACTGCACAATTTCTTCAATAATTACGACAGACAGTGATTGAGGAAACAAAAAAGCAAATTCTAGAATGAGAATTTTTAATCTGCTGGGACAAGACGGTGCAAACATAAAATAAGGATTTATAGATCACTGGGTGATATAAGATCACAAAGGTAATAATAATAAATGAATAATAATGTAAGAAAATCACTCGGAGTAATGTCTGCTTAAAGTTTTTCAAGGATAAACTAAACACATGAGAACAAGAATTAGATACTTGTTAAAGGGTTGATTTACTTGGGGATATAATTATGCTTGGATGTATTATCAATTAAACTAAGCTTGAAAGACTGAAAAAGGTTTAAAGACCTAGAGCAGTATGGAGCTTCCTACATGGTCAGGGGGCGATGTGTTTAATAAGCAACAATGAGTTACTGCTCACAGCATACTACAGTTTAAAGGGTTGCTTCAAACAAGATTCAAACAGGGGGACATAAGATAAAACCAGGGTTGTTTACAAAAGCTGTCTGTTAAAACAAGCAGAAGTGATTAAAAAACCAAGAATTAATGGGGTTAGAATTGCTCTTCGCTTTAGGTGAAGGGCGCATTCAACTACAAGTCTTTTGGGTTGATGCACGTCAAGCTGACACTGATTCACAGAACTACTTCCTGTCTCCGCCCTGGGCTACACCCACTTCCTGAATAGCAACCAATCCAGAGAACTCTGATTCCTTATTCTTCAACGGGAGGAGTTGCCTGAAGAGACCCTAAGCGCGATTAGATTATTTTCTGCCTTGTGCCTGAATGGCCTGAAGGCTTCCTTAACTTTGCGTTATTGACGTACAGACTCTTTTTATATCACAAAACTGATTTTTTCCTTTCTCTTCTCCACTGACTTCCATCACCATGTTTGATTTTATGTGTTATGATGTTTATACTGTGATGTTGCATTATGTTGATCACTATGGCTTTATGACTAAGAATGAAAACTCTCTGTTACGGAAACACACACCACGACCTGCAGTTCTTGCAATCTTTTTGCTTTGTTATATAGAGAACCAGGATCTGATGGCTATCACAGATCCATAAATTACTTGGTAAGGCTAATTTTTAGATTCAATACAGGGTGTCTTCTCGCTCAGATTGGCCCAGAGTGGGATTCCCCTAGACTGGGCTCTATCGGGTTTTTTACCATTTCTTAGAGAGATGGGGTTTTCCTGCTTGAGGCTCAGCCTGCCCTCTCATGCCCCCTACTGGTACTCTTGGATTTGTGAGGATTGAAGGTGATGGATGGTTGTCCATAGGAATGGAGAGTGGAGGACCGAGTAGGAGGTTTCTTGGGGTGGGGGTAGAGTAGACGAATTTGGCCTTGATTAAGGTACATCTTTAGCTTATCTGGTCTAAAGTAAACTTAAAATAATGTGCGCATAGGAACCTAAAACAGGCCTAGCTCAAATAGTTGAACCCTAAATTGTAGTTAAAATGCTTGGACTGTGGTGTTGAGTAAAAAATGCTGAATTATGAAGTATTCATGCTGATTGATGCTAAGATGTTACCATTGTGGTTTGTCCGGCCCATTCCTTGGAACTGTTTTCGTTGTGATGTGCCTTTGGGGCACACCAACAGGGGGGGCTAACGGACAACTGGACTGGTTTTTACAAAGTGCTTTTCAGTCACACCAGCAGAGATTGTGTGACCCCAGAGACTGAACCGCACTATCGACTGCCATGGAGATCACAGATGGATGGACTCTGGAAGCCGGAAGCTGACGTGCGTGGATTGCTTGGACTGGACGGAATGACCGACTGTTCTGGGAGAGGGACAGATTGAGAGCTGTGGTTCCACTGGTTGATCATCTTTGGTGATGTGCCATTAAGACACATCATCAGGGGGTCTGTTAGGATATCAACAAGGTCAAGTGGAACGAGCTGTTTATCACGGGACTGTCTGCCACACTTGGATAACACCGGACAACGAGGAAGGGACTCATCTGTCTGATAGCGTCCCGGAGTTGACACCGTTTATCTACTGATGTCACAGTTTGGATGTGTACCGCCCTTGTATGGGTGTGTCCCGAGATCCCTTTATAATGTTTGTGTGATGAGCACTCGGGGCCTCCTGCCGATCAGGGGCCCATCAGCGCTGGTGTGACTGTAACTATTTCTCTGTCTTTACCTAGATAAAATATAACTAAAAGCATACTTGTCTGTTTTATGCGTCCTACATTCAAGGTAATAAGTAAGTGGGGGTCGCCTGACTGGGTAAAACGAACTGGGTCCACCGAGGGTGTTTCACCGTAGACGGGACACGGTGAAACAGTAACACTTTGTTAATAAATCACCTTTTTATTTTAACCTTTGCTTGTCTGGCTGAATTCAGGGTCCTCTGTTTCTGACTCATGACATTCTCAGAGAGACTTCTTCAGTTTGTAGAGTTGTAAGTAAACTCAGCCTTATATGTCGTTCACATGGAAAATATGACCATCAGCCTACCACCTGATCATTGTTCCCATAGGGCTGTCATGCTCACAATAACAGCATGTTTTTGTGTTTCTTTGGCTCTCCAGTATCCTCCCACAGATAAAAAACCTTTTCAGTTAGTACAGACTTGCAACACTTGTCCAAAATGCAGCCGGTCAGCTAAACCTGGGAACTGTCACCTCTACTTCTTGGCACTTTTGATTTGAAATTAAATTGAGACATGTAGCCGGTATCATAAATAAAACTCTATTTGTCCTACCTTGAAACTTGGAAGTTGCTCAGAGGCATTCTTCTCCTGTCTGAGGCAGGAGTTGAAGATGAGCAGCTCTGTGTCCCGAAGCCATGCCTTAAGCTCCTTGATGCGAGCCTCCAGCTGCTCCAACAGTGAATTAGTCATTGAGGACAAGGCTGAGTGGGGACTTTCAACAGTAACATCTTGACCACTGACCAACAAAGTATACACATTTGATGACGGCTTTTGCTCAGAAGAACATGGCATGGAATGCTCTGAGAGAATTTTCTGAAACATGACAGATAAAAGAGAAAAATAGAAGTAATTATTAAAGGGACCTTATAAGCAAGTCTATCAAGTAAAGCAGTATATCCATCAATACACATGGTCACAAAATAATTTTTGCTTACAAATGGGCACATCAATAAAATTATTAACTAATTGCTGGACTCATGTAATGCCTAAATGTTTTCACTCTGTAATATTTTTCTTTCCTTTGTTTATTTTTTGTTTTGTTCATGTACAGCACTTTAAATTGTCTTGATACTGAAAAGTGCTTTATAAGTAAACTTGCCTTGCCTTTACCTGTAATGTAATTTAATCATTATATTACTGGTAGGGCAAGCAATTTGGGACAAGATTCAGTAGTCCCCTTGTACCTCAGCAGCAAAGGACACACTTGACGACCGTGATATCAGACAGAGAGAGCACAGATGGTTTGAAAGAGGGGTAAAGGAAGCCCTCTTTGTCAAAAGAGAAAAGCCATCACAGAGCAGAGGAGAAGGATTGCACTATAAACACCCCAGTATATACAACTCAGTCATCCAACCCATTTCAAAGAGATTACATTAGCAGTTCCATGATGGTTCATGGTTGATCAAGAACTCCATTCATACTAAGCAATAGCTTCTAACGACCCTGGACAGTGACGGGTGGGTCATTGATTTACATCCGACTTAGAATGCACCTTAGAGGATGTGCTTAAAAACAGCAGCGCTCACGTGGTGTTCTGTTTGCCTTTTTGTCAGGTTGGGTTTGGACAGCCCCCTCTCCTGGGACATCTCAAGTCTCCACTAAAGCCGGGCGTACACTGTACGAGTTTTTCAGTCGTGGTACTTATAAACATCTCAAACTGTGCGACGGAACCGCGGGGTTTAAAAAGTTCACCGCTCACGATCTGTGCGGCGCGGCGCTTGGACGCGACCGGACTGCTCACACTATACGTCGTGCCCCCTCTGGTACCGCTCGCTGTGATGGCAGAGGCAGGCGAGCGACGGTGGGTGAACAGGGACCCAGAGCAGGGGTTCGAGCCCAGCTCTGGCGAGGCCCGCAGGAGGCACTGGGCGTCTGGGGAACGGAGGGGAGAGAGGAGGGACGAGACGCACCGGCGGCCGCTCGGCACGGCAGGTCGCCCGGCCCGCACCCCCCCGCGAGCGGAGGAGTGCCGAAACAGGCGGCGGACCGCGGAGGAGTGCCGAAACAGGCGGCGGACCGCGGAGGAGTGCCGAAACAGGCGGCCAGCACGGACCGCGGAGGAGTGCCGAAACAGGCGGCCAGCGCGTTGCCGCCCTCCCCAACGCCCCCGCGAGCGGGCCGGGCAGAGGTCGCTTCAGGGACGCCCGCTCCCCTCCCTCCGCTGGCGGGGACGGAGAGGAGGGGAGGGCGCCCCCTCGTAGCTCTGCTTGAACAACAGGTTGCGTTCACGAAAACCTCACGACAGCCGACTGAATTTCAAACATGTTTGATTTTCACCGATCGTCCGATTCCTGATCGGGAGGTAGTCGTGAGAAGCCAGTCCCCCCTCCTCCCCCCCTCTACGATCAAGCTGAAATTCGGCCCGATTCAAAAAATGCCCGCACGACTGAAGAATCGGCCCGAATAGGGCAAAAACTCGTACAGTGTACGCCCGGCTTAAGTGTGGAGCCCATCCCCCTGTCCTGCTCTTCACCGTTAGCTGGCGCCTTGGCCCACATCTTTAACAAAGATGACTGTGGCCATTGTGCAGATTGGGTGTGGGATGTGCTAGGTCTTGAGCAGTTGCAGGTATGCGGTTAGCCTCTTAAACCTGTCCTTTTCAAATTTTAAATTACAAACTAGTAACCGTTATGCCGTTTTACCAACCGTTTTAGGTGCCTCTACCGCTTATCTAAGCGGGACTGGTGAGTGTTTGAAGCTACCGCTTTTCTGTTGTTGCGAACCAGTCAGCTGGTGCTGGCGCTGGTTGTACTGTTTCTCATTATGTTAAATAACTGCATAACATTTAAGATGGTGCACTTGTAGTGAATTCTGTGGCGTGCACAGACATTTTGGGGGGCAGGTGCTCAGGAGGGGGGAGGGCACTTTTTAGCGCACGTGGAACACTTAATTATAAAAAAAAATACACACGCATGTTGAATGAAATTTGACTTTTATTTGTAACATTCTCTAAATGTGAGTTTTCAATGGAAAAAAGTCACACCACCAACAGAACAGACTAAAGCGTACTACTTTAAAGCATCCTCCTCCTTGGTGCCACGTCTTTAAAGATGTTGATGACCTCGCTGTGGTTTACCTCAATGTCTTTTTCAATGGCAAGCAGAAGAAGGTCAGAGAGCCTTTCTTCTCCACACAGGCTTCTTAATTTAGTTTTGATGATTTTCAGCTTGGAAAATGATCTTTCAACTGAAGCTGTCGTCACTGGTAATGTTGCATATATTTGGATAATTTTGACAAAGGCAGGAAAGATCAGCTGGCCATTGTTTTCCCTCAGTATTGAACATATTTCTTGTAGGTTCTTTAAAGTAAAGCTGGAGTGGAAGACCTTTAGTTCTGTCTTAAGCTGCTTCTCATCTTCTCCATAGAACTCGCAGAGAATGTGCACAGCTTCCATGGCTTCTGTGTTTGGTGTGCCTACCCAGTTAGCATGTACAGTTAAGGGCTGGAATGACTCAATGATTCTTGATGTAGGGCTTCCAGTGTTCTCCCCTTTGAATCTCCTGTTCATCTCCTCAGTCATAATATCCAGGAAGGTGAAATACACGTTACTCCTGAAATATGCCTACACTGACTAAAACTGAGCTACTACTTGAGACACTGTTGGGTTGTGTTGGAAACGCACTGGCACTTTCCGTTTCCTCTCTTGACCAGGCACCAGGCCAGCTGACAGCTTTGCTAGGACCCGGGACAACACAGTCTTTTTGCCCCCCCCCCTACACCTGCCGCCACCACACACACACACAAAAAGTCAACTTAACTGTATACTTCATGCCCTGGAAATCTCGGTATTTTATATTGGATATTTTCAACCCATCTATTGAATTTAGTGCACTAGTTGATTTTTTCTTCATCCGAGAACAGCAAGCACTGCAGTCAAAATATGGCCTTTTTTTTAACCTGCTGTATATTAGCCAGTCCATAACAATTTTTTCCCTTCCATTGTAGGAAGTAGAATATGTTAGATACTTTGGGAATTCTCTGCCCTCTGAATCTCTTAGAAAGGCTTCCTTTTTTCCATTAAACACACAACATTCACAGATACTTTTGACATTTACGCTTGATGTATCATGAAACTGTTGACCTTTCGGGTTTTGTGATTTTTATTCTATTATTACAATTATATAATAATAACTAGAATCGTTCAACTTCTGAAGAAGTTGAAGAAGGCGCCCGCCTGGTGGTGCGTATAACTGAAGTTATTTAATTGTTACTTGTTAAAAAAAAAAAAAAGGAAAATTTGGGGGACCCCCCCCCCATTGCACCGGTGGGCCCAAGCGGCCCCTTAGTTCGGCTATGGCTGGGACCGGCCCTGGCTGGCTGTCTGCAGCAGGCAAAACTCCACACAACTGCAGCTTACTCGCTCAATTTGGGGAGGGTTTGGGGTTGTTGCCGGTCTGAGGTGATTTGCGAAAAATCTATAAATCATACACCCATGAGGGTTACATTTCCTGAATCTAGACAAATACCTAGGTTTTGATGTATAATTTGTGCACATAGAGTGAAAATTGAGCGAGTAGGCTAAAGTTGTTTGTTGGTTTTTGGATAATTTTGTCACCAGGGTTGGTGAAAATGGCGTGATGAAAAAAATCTCTAAGTCCTACACCAATGAGGGTTACATTTCCTGAATCCTGACAAAAATACCTACGTTTTGATGTATAATATGTCTACGTAGAGTGAAGATTGAGCGAGTAGGCTCAAGTTGTTCGTTGTTTTTTTGCATAATTTTGACTTTGGGGTTGCTGCCGGTCTGAGGTGATTTGCGAAAAATCTATAAGACCTACACCAATGACGGTTACATTTCCTGAATCCAGACAAAAAGACCTACGTTTTCATGTATAATTTGTGTATGTAGAGTGAAAATTCAGCGAGTAGGCTGAGGTTGTTTGTTGTTTTTTGGATAATTTTCACTTTAGGGTTGTTGCCAATCTGAGGTTATTTGCGAAAAATATATGTCCTGCACCAATGAGGGTTACATTTCCTGAATCCAGACAGAAATACCTACGTTTTGATGTATAATTTGTGTACGTAGAGTGAAAATTGAGCGAGTAGCCTGAAGTTGTTCGGTGTTTTTTCCATACTTTTTCTCTTTGGGGTTGTTGCCGGTCTGAGGTGATTTGCGAAAACTCTGTAAGACCTACACCAATGAGGGTTACATTTCCTGAATCCAGACAGAAATACCTACGTTTTGATGTATAATTTGTCTACGTAGAGTGAAAAATGAGCGAGTAGGCTCAATTTGTTCGTTGTTTTTTGCATAATTTTGACTTTGGGGTTGCTGCCGGTCTGAGGTGATTTGCGAAAAATCTATAAGACATACACCAATGACGGTTACATTTCCTGAATCCAGACATAAATACCTACGTTTTGATGTATAATTTGTGCATGTAGAGTGAAAATTGAGCGAGTAGGCTAAAGTTGTTTGGTGTTTTTTGGAGAATTTTGTCACCATGGTAACTGAAAATGGCGTGATGAGAAAACCATAAAAGATATCCACATTCCGTTTGCACTTCTGAATAGTTCAAAGATATATCTAACTGGAAGTTAAACGATGTTCGTAGGTGAAAGCATGAGGACACAGTAGAGCGTTGAAAATGGCCATTTTTCTGTGTTTTTTTGCAAATTTTGTTCCAACCGTAACTGGAAATGACGTCAAGTACAAAAAGCCCTTATCGCGTCGTCGAGACGAACATTTCGATATATAGTAAGTGGGGGTACACCCTACGGTTCGGCCTGTATTAACGGTGACGGAAGAACAATAAGTAACTAGAATCGTTCAACTTCTGAAGAAGTTGAAGAAGGCGCCCGCCTGGTGGTGGGCGTGACCGTCAAAGGCAAAGCTTCCGAGTTCCTTGGTCGTAGGCTCTCATCGCTTGGGGATTTTAAAATCAAACCTTCTGAGTGAAAAGCATTTGTCTTGATCAAAACCTGCCGACCGGGAAAACTCTGCGTCTGCAGAGCTGCAAACTGCGTACTTCGATCTGAGACGCAGCTAATGAGCTAATTGGCGACAGCCGACGGTCAACGTTTCCCATTCATTTGCTATGGTAGTCCTAAACCACTACTGACATAATACACTTTTTGACCACAAGCGTCATTTTGGGGGCGTTGTTTCCACCTCTTCTCTTAGAGCCGTTTTTAATAGAAAGAAGAAAAGGCAAAAACGGTCCAAACAAAAGGTTGTAACGTTTACATTTGTAACCTCTGCCTTACATAAACACTAGAATTAAATCTTAATAAATAAAAGTATAGACAATTATTTCAGTAACTCGATTCAGTAAGAGAAATACAACATATACAGGGGTTGGACAATGAAACTGAAACACCTCTCATTTTAATGTGGGAGGTTTCATGGCTAAATTGGACCAGCCTGGTGGCCAATCTTCATTAATTGCACATTGAACCAATAAGAGCAGAGTGTGAAGGTCGAATTAGCAGGGTAAGAGCACAGTTTTGCTCAAAATATTGCAATGCACACAACATTATGGGTGACATGGGTGAGTTCAAAGGAGGACAAATTGTTGGTGCACATCTTGCTGGATGTGTCAAAACTTTCTTCAATTGAATAAAAACAAAACTGAAGTAATAATATTTGGACCAATAGAGGAGAGAAAAGTTAGCACAGCTTCAGTCGCTTCAGCTAGAAACCACTGATCAGGCCCGAAACCTTGGTGTAGTGATGGACTCAGACCTGAACCTCCAAAAGCATTTACAGACAGTGACAAGGTCGGCTTTCTATCACCTGAGGAACTTTTCCAGGATTAAAGGACTAATGTCTCAAAAGGATCTGGAAAAACTAATCCATGCGTTTATATTTAGTAGAATAGATTACTGCAACGGTGTTTTCACAGGTCTGCCTAAAAAGTGGACCATACAGCTGCAGCGGATCCAGAACGCTGCTGCACACGTCCTCACTAAGACTAAGAACGTAGAGACCATAACCCCAGTTCTAAAGTCATTACACTGGCTCCCTGTATCTCAGAGAATAGACTTTAAAATACTTCTGTTAGTTTATAAATCCCTAAATGGCTTAGCACCTAAATACATTGCAGACTTGTTATCAGTGTATCAACTTTCCAGACCACTAAGGTCTTCTGGCTCCAGCCTGCTCTGCATACCTAGAACCAGAACTAAACAAGGAGAAGCAGCATTTAGTTCCTATGCTCCATTGATCTGGAACAAACTTCCATAAAACTGTAAAAGTGCAGAAAGCCTGAGTTCTTTTAAATCAAGATTACAAACACATTTGTTTAAAATTGCCTTTGACTGTTCTAGTTAAACTGTTTTACTGTTTTTAATGTTCTTCTTTGTTTCTACATTCTATCTCTACTTGCTTTTATTCTATTTTCTATCTACATTTTATTCCTACTTGCGTTTATTTTGCTATATTTTAATCATGTAAAGCACTTTGCATTGTCTCTGTACTGAATTGTGCTATATAAATAAATTTCCCTTGCCTTGCATCTGTGACCAAGACAGCAAGTGTTTGTGATGTATCAAGAGCCACGGTATCCAGGGTAATGTCAGCACACCACCAAGAAGGACGAACCACATCCAACAGGATCAACTGTGGACACACGAGGAAGCTGTCTGAAAGGGATGTTGGGGTGCTAACCCGGATTTATCCAAAAAACATAAAACCACTGCTCCCCAAGTCACAGCAGAATTAAATGTGCACCTCAACTCTCCTGTTTCCACCAAAACTGTCCGTTGGGAGCTCCACAGGGTCAATATCCACGGCCAGGCTGCTATAGCCAAACCTTTGGTTACTCGTGCCAATGCCAAACGTCGGTTTCAATGGTGCAAATCTTGGGCTGTGGACAATGTGAAACATGTATTGTTCTCTGATGAGTCCACCATTACTGTTTTCCCCACATCCGGGAGAGTTACGGTGTGGAGAAGCCCCAAAGAAGCGTACCACTCAGACTGTTGCATGCCCAGAGCGAAGCAGTGATGGTTTGGGCTGCCATATCATGGCATTCCCTTGGCCCCATACTTGTGCTAGATGGGTGCGTCACTGCGTGGACTTGTTGTTGATTTTTATAATAAAAAGATTTCCCTTTTACACAACATTATGAATAACCTCAGAGTTTAAGAAAAGTATTTGCAATTTCAACAGTACTTTTACTCAGTTAAACATTTATGAACAGTTCCAGTCTGGCTTCCGTCCCCGTCATAGCACTGAAACCGCCCTCTTAAAAATAATCAATGATCTTTTAATAGCAGCTGACTCTGGTCTAATTTCCATCCTCATTCTTCTTGATCTAAGTGCAGCCTTCGACACAGTTTCACACTCTACCCTACTCCATCGACTTTATACAATTGGCATCACTCACACTCCCCTAGCCTGGTTTCAATCCTATCTTTCTGGCCGCACTCAATTTGTTCAGATTAAGTCATATCGTTCCAACTCCTCTCCAGTTACCACCGGTGTTCCCCAAGGCTCTGTTCTAGGACCCCTACTCTTTATCATCTACATTCTCCCCCTTGGCAATATCTTTAGGAAATTCAACATCAATTTTCACTGTTATGCGGATGACACCCAGCTCTATCTTTCTTGTAAACCAAACTCTTCACTCCCACCTCCTTCATTAATCTCCTGCTTAACCGAAATAAAATCCTGGTTCACCTCCAACTTTCTTAAATTGAATAATGACAAGACTGAAATCCTCTTAGTGGGAACAAAATCTACTTTATCCAAAGCTGACAGTTTCTCCCTTTCATTTGACAACTCCATAATTTCCCCCTCACCTCAGGTCAAGAGTCTGGGTGTCATCCTTGATAGTACCTTGTCCTTCTCCTCTCACATTAATAACCTTACCCGCTCCGCTTACTTTCACTTACGCAATATCAATCGCCTTCGCCCCTCTCTCTCCACTAGCTCCACCTGCACTCTTGTTCATAGTCTGGTCACTTCCCGCATTGATTACTGTAATTCTCTTCTTTTCGGTCTTCCTCAAAAATCCATTCACAAGCTTCAGTCAGTACAAAACTCAGCAGCTCGCATCATTTCTAGAACCCCCTCTTTTCATCACATCACCCCAGTCCTGCAGCAGCTCCACTGGCTACCTGTGAAGTATAGAATTCAGTTCAAAATCCTCCTACTTACTTTTAAAGCTATTCACAATCTCTCCCCTCCATACCTTTCTGATTTACTTCAAATTTCTATTCCCTCCCGCATTCTTAGATCTTCTTCTACCACTCACTTAGTTGTTCCTTCAGCCCGTCTTAAAACTATGGGGAGCAGAGCTTTTTCACGTTCTGCGCCCACACTCTGGAATTCTCTCCCCCCTGACATCTGCAATACCGAGTCTTTACCCGTGTTCAAATCCAAACTCAAAACCCACATGTTCAAGATTGCCTTTTCATTATGATTTTAAATTACTTTCCTCTGTGTAATTTGTGTTGTTTCTTTTAATTATGACGACTGCTTTTACCATTTATTGTTTTTACATGTACAGTGACCTTGAGTGTTTTGAAAGGCGCTTGAAATAAAATGTATTATTATTATTATTATTTATTTAAGTGCATTATACATAGGAACTGGTCACAGTGATTGTAAGATGTTGAAAAACATTTATTCACAGTTTTTGCAAATAATATAAGTTTTAATTTCGGCCGGTGACGTCACCACAGGCCGCCGCTGCAAAATAAAGCGCTACATTGTTATTCCTTTGCTGGTGCTGAGCTGGAGCCAAAGCAAACCAGAGTGGTCAACTTCTTTAGTGCTTTGTGCATGTTTGTGCCGTTAAAATTAACGTTTGTGCTACTTTGGTTTCGGAGATATTATGAATTTTAATTTCAGCCGATGACGTCATCCCAGACCGCCGTTTCAAAATAAAGTGCTACGTTTTTCTTTCTTTGCTGGTGCTGAGCTGGATCCAAAGCAAACCACAGTGGGCTATTTTTTCAGTGCTTTGTTTGTGCAAAAACAACCTTGGAATAAAATAAAATAAAGTTTTCATTAAGATTTGCAGCCCAATAGTTTTTGGGGAGCGTTAAGTTTTTAATATTTTGTGCTGAGCTCAATACACAACAAACCAAATTGGTCTATATTTTTAGGCATTTCTAATTCAATCTATATGCTTTATACTTTCAGCTGATAACACAGTCAATATATTCATAGTTGAACAATATTTCCCACCTCATGCATAAAGCCAATAAAAAGTGGAATGGTCCTTCAGCCTCATTAAAGGTTTAGCTTAGGTGGACAAAGGAACGTTTTAGGAGATCGTTCCTTACAGTGTTGTTATACTTTATAGCCTGACCAGTGTGATTTATTTTTTGCAGTTTTTCTGTTATTGATTTTAGTTTGGGTATGTTTTCTGCGTTATATAAGCCTGTATACTTTAATTGCCCTTTTGTTAGGTGCAGAAACCCCCAAATCTCCCTATTGTAGAGCAATAAAGGTTTGCTATTCTAATTAATTCAGAGGAGTAATGAACTATGACTACTAAGATCAACTATAACCAAGTTACTGTTTGAAAATGTTATAAACATTATACTCTCGAAGAAGAATAAACCCTTCTGATTAGGAAAAATAGACTTTATGAAAACAGTTGAACATTCTAATAAATGAAATGCCTTTTTTGGTGGCTCACTTGACATTGCTATCTAAAGTAAAGTTCTTTAAATGAGACAAAATAAATCATAATATTTATTCAGGAATAAAGTACAAAACAATATAACACACATTTTACAATAGCGGCTAAAACAACTTGCATGATAAAAGAAAAATATAAAATTAAAAACTGCTTTCTTGAGAAAAGTGTTGAGACCAAACGGTAGATCTGACCACATCTTCTTACACAATTGAGGAACATCATTAAGGACGCCAGCCATCCTGCACAGAGACTGTTCCAGCCTCTCCCTTCAGTCAGGAAACTAAAAAAACAAACAAAAACATGTTTCCCAATAGATCTTTGCCAATAAGCAGGAATATATAAATCATTTTATAAGAATGCTGTGGGGGGGGGAGGCTCGGTAGATGACACAACTTCATAGTAATGTTAATGATTTATCAGTAGAAATATATTAAAAAGACTTACGTTTTTTCCAGTGTTGGAAATAACATATGATTTACCGTAGCACTTTATTTTGAAGCGGCGGGCTGGGATGACGTCATCGGTTGAAATTAAAATTCATAATATCTCCGAAACCAAAGCAGCAAAGATAATTTTAACGGCACAAACCTGCACAAACGAAGCACTAAAAAAAGTAGACCAGATTGATCGGATTCGAAGGAAAATGGGGAGATGGTGAATTCTGGATGACCATAACAAATATTCTTTAATATCTTCAAAACCAAAACAGCACAAACGCTAATTTTAACGGCAAAAACCTGCACAAACGAAGCACTAACCATTCCGTCTATTTAACTGGGTTTTTTCTGTGGGTGGGGTGTCAGCTTCACGATCTCTCCTCCGCTGCAGCGGAGGAGAGATCGCGCTGCTGTTAGGCTTTTACTGCCATCCCTCCAGACTTCCATAGGCCATTGACAAATTTAATGAAAAGTAACGTAAAATTATCCTTAAAAGACAAAATGTTGAAAAGTCAAAGGGCTTATTTAACGCTTTGAGAACATATCTTGTATCCGGCCACAAAATCAACAATAGTAAAATGATCTTTTAAGCTTATAAGACCATTTTTAAGATGCCAATACGTGTAGCATATAGCTCAGTGGCGTGTAGACTAGCCACCGCATTTCTACCATAATATAAAACCGACATTAAATAAACGACTCACCGTCACGTAGTTGCAAAGAAAACACCCAATGGAACCCTTCGTCTGGGTTAATTGGACTTGATTCAACAATATCCTTCAGTAATTTAGGAAAAACGGCAGCACTAGCACTGCAAGCATTAGCAGCCACAAGATGGAGGAGTTCACCTCTGACCCGGAACTCAAAGAGTACTGCTTGTTGTCTGCTCACACAGCGCCACTCGTGGACAGTATAGGAACTGCAGGAACGAAGTACGTCTTTTTCAGTAATCATTGTTGAATGATGATAATGCATTTGGCTGCCGCGTTTGACACCTCTGCTCTATACCATACTAATAAAATGATTGTGGTCTAAAACCAGGTGTTTCAGTTTCATTGTCCAACCCCTGTAGATGACTTATTTTCTAGCGATGATTTCTGTCACGAGGACATAATGCAGTGTTGTGCTGGCAGCCATCCCAACTAATAAAAATAAGATTTTTGATGGTGCTGTGTGGTGTGTCACATACATATATATATATATATATATATATATATATATATATATATATATATATGTGACACACCACATATATATATATATAACACATATGTATATATATATGTGTGTGTGTATATATATATATATATATATATATATATATATATATATATATATATATATATATATATATATATATATATATATATATATATATATATATATGTATGTGACACCACACAGCACCATCAAATGGCAAAAGATGGCCTGGAACTGGCTGGAACAGGGGTTATTATTCCAGCCTCCTACAAGACACACAATCATATTAACATACTGTGTTTAAGAGCTCCTAAACTGATGTTGAGGCATGATACTTTCAGACAGGAGTAGTCTGTAAATTTGTGTCTGAAAAGGTGCAATCTCAGTATTTTGATCTGAGACGCAGCCAATGAGGTGATTTCCAACAGCCGACAGTCAAGGGCAAAACTTCGTGTCTGCAAAGCTGCAAACTCTTGTTAGACGCTGCAGCGCTCCAAACTCCGTATTATGCCTGCTAATGAGCTAATTGCCAACAGCCGAGAGGAGAAGGTCTGCTGCAAACTCTTGTTAGACGCTGCAGCGCTCCAAACTCCGTATTGTGCCTGCTAATGAGCTAATTGTCAACAGCCGACAGGAGAAAGGTCTGAAGCGAAGCAGTATGGAAAATTGGTGTTATTAAAACATGATTAAATACTTGAATGTAGCATGATAAAATTAAATATGTGAATAAAAAAGTTAAAGGCATGAGGTGAACTGTATTGATTTAAATTGAAAAATCGTTTTTTAAAGCCAAGGGGAAATGAAATATTGGGTGACAATGTAATTCTCTGAAATTGGCACAGCTTGGAGTCGAACCTACGATCTTCTGCTTTGCAGCCCGACACCTAACCCACTCCCCCATAACACCAGTGCCGTGCTCAGCCGCGCATTTTTGAAAGGTCAACTGTGTTGAAGAAGTGGTTTTTCGTGAATTTTGTTCCAACCGTAAGCCGAAACGGCGTCAAGTACAAAAAGCCCTGATCGCGGCGTCGAGACCAACGTTTCGATATATAGTATGTGGGGGTAGACCCTACGGTTCGGGCTGTATTAACGGTACTATAATAATAATAATAATAACTAGAAACGTTCAACTTCTGAAGAAGTTGAAGAAGGCGCCCGCCTGGTGGTGCGCGTGACCGTCAAAGGCAAAGCTTCCGAGTTCCTTGGTCGTAGGCTTTTATCGCTTGGGGATTTTAAAATCAAATCTTCTGAGTGTGAAAAGGATTTGTCTTTGTCAAAACCAGCCGACAGGAGAAGGTCTGCATCCAAGCAGCATGGAAAATTGGTGTTATTAAAACATAATTAAATACTTCAATGTAGCATGAAAAAATGAAATATGTGAATAAAAATGTTAAAAGCATTACAAACTACTAAAGGAAGTACAAACTCTGTGAAGCAGAAGTTGGTGAGACCTTCCTAGAGCTACTTCCGGTTAGCAACATGTTAAGCGTTAGCCGCTAACATGGTTGTTTCCAGTATCACCGGGTGATTGTACTCTGTTAGTTAGGTCCAAATCCTGTACTGGGAAGTTCCTCAAAAAGGGTGCCAATTAGGGGTGGGTAAAATAATTGAAGAATCGATGCATCGCAATAATTTCACGCAAAATTCATAATCGATTTGGGGGCTCCTCAGAATCGATTCACCTCCTGACACGTTGGGGGCGCTGCGAGTTTGGTCACTGTGCTGAGCACCTGAGCGCATAACAACAGTCATGGCGAGCTTGAAAAAAGAAGAAGAAGGAAAGAAGAAGTCATGGCGAGCAGCTGTAGAAAGCTAACTCCGTCCACTTTTAAGTCAGATGTTTGCGCTCATTTTGCTTTCCCGTCTAAATCTGGAACTCAAGAAGTCGACAAAAGCAAGGTGGTATGTAGGCTGTGCCAGAGAGAATTAAAGTACTGCAGCAACACGATAAATCTGCGCAACCACTTAACCAGATACCACGCAGATGCGCTACAAAAACCCGAAGCACAACCTGTTGACTCCAAACAGACACAAATCGACAAATCATTCATCTCTAAACTTCCGCCAAGCTCTGCCCGTGCACAGAAAATCACAAAGTCTGTAGCCGTGTTTATTTGCAAGGACCTACGACCGTACAGTGTTGTTGAAAACACGGGTTTTAAGAATATGCTAAAAACACTTGAACCACGTTACGCAATACCAACACCTAAATACATGACAGAAGTCGCTGTGCCATCACTGTATACAGAGGTGAAGACAGACGTTTTGGAGTCATTAAAGTCGGCCGAAAGAGTTGCTCTGACGTGAGATGGCTGGACCTCGAGAGCAACCGACCCCTACGTAACCATAATTTCTCATTTCATATCAAACGAGTGGGAATTGGTGTCAAATGTGCTTCAGACTAGACCCCTTCATGGAAGTCATACAGGTAGCAATATAGCAAACTTGTTGACAGAGGCAATAAATGAATGGGGCATAACCGGAAAAGTGCCTGCTGTTGTTACAGACAACGCGGCTAACATGCTAGAGCTGTCGGTCTCACTGATCTGTTGCATGTTGGCTGCTTTGCCCATGTGCTCAACTTGGCTTGGCAGGCTGCTCTTAAAACCACTGCAGTCACACGGCTTCTGGGCAGAGTGAGGCGCATCTCTGCTTTTTTTCATCGAAGCACTTTGGCCTGTCATGCACTCAAAAAGAATCAAAAGTTGTTGGACCTCCCACAACACAAGTTAGTGACTGATGTCTCTACGAGATGGAATAGCACTTTAGATATGCTGGAGAGATTTTTGGAACAACAACCAGCTGTCTCTGCTGCATTACTTGCACCTGAAGTGCGAAAGCAGGAAAAAGATCTATGCTCCCTTACAGAGACAGACATTACAGCAGCAGAGGATATTGCACAGGCTCTGAAGCCATTAAAGAAAGCCACCTTGGTGATGTCTCAGGAAAGCACCCCAACTCTGTCTGTCATTGCACCTCTAAAAGAAAGACTTCTAGAGGAGATGCAACCATCGTCCAGTGACTCTGCAGTGGTGAAGGAAATGAAGACTGCTATGTGCAGGGATCTCCAAAAAAGGTATTAATATATATGTATATAAACTTTTTTGCAACACAAAATTTGCTAATTTTATTTGACATGCACTTTATTTTTTAACAAGAATCTCCATGTGCCCACTTAGTCTGTAACCAGAAATGAAGAACTGTACTGTTACAGTACAATTCTTTATTTCTGGCTACAGTACTATAGTTCAGTTTAAGATATGTTAAGCACTAAACTTATTCAGTGTCATTCAGTTGAATACAACCCTATGATTTGTGTTTAAATCTGCACACATATGCACAGATGTTATTGAAATGCATTTTTATTTATATTAGACTTTCAAGAGATAAGCTATGCCTAAATTTATTTTACATGCACTTTATTTTTTATTGTTTATTAAGAACAGTTTTCGACAGTATCGAATGCTCCACTGAGGTCCAATAGAACCAGCACGGTGGTTCTTCCACAGTCTGTATTTATATGGATGTCAGAGAAGTGCATTGTCTAAATTGTTCTTTTTTAACAGTGGTTTGATAATTGCTGTTTTTAGGGACTGGGGGAAAACACCTGACAGAAGGGACGTGTTTATTATCTGGGTCAAATCAGACACTATGCCAGGTAAAACTTTTTTAAAGAAAGCTGTGGGGAGAACATCAAGGCTGCATGAAGAGGAACTTAGCTGCTGAATGATCTAGGTGACATAGTCACAGCCCAGAGAAGTGCATTGAAGCCTGATCATGTGAATCAGCTGCTTTTTCTAAACAAGAATCTCCACGTGCCCACTTAGTCTGTAACCAGAAATGAAGAACTGTACGGTTACAGTACAATTCTTTATTTCTGGCTACAGTACTATAGTTCAGTTTAAGATATGTTTAAAAATTAGAGGTTAATCACTACATATTGAAAAGCTAAGAATGTTTACAAGCACTAAACTTATTCAGTGTAATTCAGTTGAATGCAACCCTATGATTTGTGTTTAAATCTGCACACATATGCACAGATGTTATTGAAATGCATTTTTATTTATATTAGACTTTCAAGAGATAAGCTATGCCTAATTTTATTTTACATGCACTTTATTTTTTATTGTTTATTAAGAACAGTTTTCTACTTTAAGCACATTGCATTAACAAGTTTGTTTCTTTGCTCAGAAATGTGATGTTTCAGAAGTTTGTATGAAAATAAATATTTTAAAAATGTCAACATTATATACAATCATTTGTGTCTTCAGAACTTTAAATCAATATCGAATCGAATCGCAACAGCAATAATTGAAATCGAATCGAATCGTGAGGTTCCTAACAATACCCAACCCTAGTGCCAATACTTAATGTCACCAAAGCTCACCAAAGGCCATGTGTCAGATCGGCCTCCTTTAGCAACTAAGCCTCACCAAAAAAAAACAGCCGACAGGAGAAGGTCTGCATCCAAGCAGCATGGAAAATTGGTGTTATTAAAAAATGTACACACACATATATATATATACACATACATACATACATACATACATACATACATACATACATACATACATACATACACACACACTTATATATAATATGATATGAATAACATATAAAATATTTCAGCACATAATTTTCTAGAAGTTGATAGTGTTAGTACATCCACTGACTGTAAAATTACATGTGAAACGTTTTCACATAGCCAGAGAACTGCTTGTTGTTGCAACCAAATTCTATGGGATTCTGTGAGAGTAGGGAGTAGCAAGATGGCGGCCAAATCCATTGGGATTCTGTGAGAGTAGGGAGTAGCAAGATGGCGGCCAGGGACTTCAGTTTTTCGGCAAAATCCGCACTCCAGTGTATAATCGAAATCAGTGAGACAGAACCAAGCAAACGGATTAACAAACGATCGAGCGCACAACTGGCGTTTAGCCTGGAAGGAGAGAAGGTTGCGCACGCGAGCAAACAGAGCCGAGCGCGAGGGTAGTGTTTGAGCACAGTTTGAATGTTGAGCGCGCATGTCATGTTTAAACGCTGAATACCTGTCTCGCTGCGCGCTCAGATTGGTTCCGACGCACTCAATTCAGAAGACTTCATATGCTACTATGCTAAACTGCAGTCTCCCCCCCTCCCAACCACCATATTATAAAGACCGCGGGGCGCCAGGCTTTTATTCCCCCCAAGACTCGGAGCAAAAGCAGTCCGGCTGTGAGCTACAGTGCAGCTCCGCAGAAGGCGGGTCTCGACGGAGCTCTGTGAACGGATCATCCGCAGCCCATATGGGCTTTGTTATTTTTATTTTATTTTTTATTTATTTGGTACAAAGATTTACTCGCCATGTGGTAGCTAACCCTCTGAAATTCACTCGCCAAACGGGAAATTTGGCGAGTGGCGAGTGTTAATTTCGGACCCTGCCTGTCTCGCTGCGCGCTCAATGTGTGTGTGTGTGTGTGTGTGCGCGGCGCGCTCCGCGCAGCACGGCTTTGCCGACAGACACACACACACAGCGGAGGAGAGATCGCTGAAGTGACTTAAGTTATATATTTGCCCCCTAGTAAATAGGGCAGGTGGTAATTATTCTATAAATATTAAAATATAAAAGCTTTCAGCACATGCTGGGGCGGAGGGATATCACATCACATGTGGTATCCCTCCGCCCCTCTGGTCGGTAAAATCCCTGCAAATTCTAATGTAAAAATTTAAAATTTAAAAATAACTTACCGAAAATCCTTGCTCTCATGTCATGTTCAAAACATTCTTCTTCGAAATGGTCACTGCATATGACGTGTTTTCTCTCTGGCAAGCTCTCTTCAAGATGGCAATCCAGCTACGAGCCCGGTTAGCTCATGGAAAGTTGAAATAAGCAATGTTTTTTCCAATTTTACCAGTTGTGTTGGAACATCCAATGGCCATGTACGTGGGCATTGTTGCTGCAGCAATAGCTCTTGCGAATGTCAATGGTGAAGTCCTCTGGTATTCCGAAAAAATTGTTGATCGCAGCTGTGTAAATAGGGTCCGACTCGGGTGGTCAGTTCGGCTCGGGCGCTTCCCGATGACGTCATCATAAGGCAAGTCCATCCAAAACAAACCCGCGGTCTCCATTTGTTACAAATAAAATTTACTTTGTTAATTTACGGTTATTTTCCAGTAACGTAATCAAGACATGAAAACTTTTAACATATTTTTGGAATGCTTCTGTGGTAGTCTGACAATTTAATCGGTAATTTTGCCGGATCAAAGTTACATCTTAAGAGAAATTCCTTCCTCCAATTTTTTTCTAAAGTTGTGAAGGGAAAATAAACCATAAACTCTTTTAATTTTTAATAAAAGTCTGCAGCCATTGTAATTTAATCACGGCATTAATCACTTTAAAATCAATAACGTTTGTTCCTCCTTTTTCTACTGATATTGCTATGTTGTTCTTTCTGATCACATGTTTTTTATTATTCCAGAAGAGATTGTGATGAATTTGATTATGTTTTATTGTAGTATTTGGTACATTTAAGATATATGCTGGATAAATTAATCTGGCTATTGATTTAAATTTAAAAAAATCGTTTTTTAAAGCCAAAGTGAAATGAAATATTGTATTTGGTATATTTAAGATATATGCTGGATAAATTAATCTGGCTATTGATTTAAATGAAAAAATCGTTTTTTAAAGCCAAAGGGAAATGAAATATTGGGTGAAAATGTAATTCTCTGAAATTGGCACAGCTTGGAGTCGAACCTACGATCTTCTGCTTTGCAGCCCGACACCTAACCCACTCCCCCACAACACCAGTGCCGTGCTCAGCCGCGCATTTTTGAAAGGTCAACTGTGTTGAAGAAGTGGTTTTTGGTGAATTTTGTTCCAACCGTAAGCCGAAACGGCGTCAAGTACAAAAAGCCCTGATCGCGGCGTCGAGACCAACGTTTCGATATATAGTATGTGGGGGTAGACCCTACGGTTCGGGCTGTATTAACGGTACTATAATAATAATAATAATAAAGAAACCCTTATTAGGTGCATAGCATAAGGCCTCCGCCATGCATTTTCAATGCATAGGCGGGCGCCTAATAATAAAGAAACCCTTATTAGGTGCATAGCATAAGGCCTCCGCCATGCATTTTCAATGCACTAGAAACGTTCAACTTCTGAAGAAGTTGAAGAAGGCGCCCGCCTGGTGGTGCGTATAACTGAAGTAATTTAATTGTTACTTGTAAAAAAAAATAAAAAAAAATAAAATAAAAAAAAATTTGGGGCCCCCCCCCCATTGCTCCGGTGGGCCCAAGCGGCCCCTTAGTACGCCTATGGCTTTGACCGGCCCTGGCTGGCTGTCTGCAGGACGGAAAACAACTGCAGCTTACTCGCTCAACTTGGGGAGGGTTTGGGGTTGTTGCCGGTCTGAGGTGATTTGCGAAAAATCTATAAGTCCTACACCAATGTGGGTTACATTTCCTGAATCCAGACAAGAAGACCTATGTTCTGATGTATAATTTGTGTACGTACAGTGAAAATTGAGCGAGTAGGCTCAAGTTGTTCGTTGTTTTTTGCATAATTTTGACTTTGGAGTTGCTGTCGGTCTGAGGTGATTTGCGAAAAGTCTATAAGACCTACAACAATGAGGGTTACATATTCTGAATCCAGACAAAAAGACCTACGTTTTGATGTATAATTTGTCTACGTAGATTGAAAATTGAGCGAGTATGCTGAAGTTGTTTGGTCTTTTTCGCATAAGTTTCACTTTGGGGTTGTTGCCGGTCTGAGGTGATTTGCGAAAAATCTAAAATACCTACACCAATGAGGGTTACATTTCCTAAATCCAGGCAGAAATACCTACGTTTTGATGTATAATCTGTGCACGTAGAGTGAAAATTGAGCGAGTAGGCAAAAGTTGTTTGGTGTTTTTTGGAGAATTTTGTCACCATGGTAACTGAAAATGGCGTGATGAGAAAACGATAAAAGATATCCACATTCCGTTTGCACTTCTGAATAGTTCAAAGATATATCTACAAACTGGAAGTTAAACAATGTTCGTAGGTGAAAGCATGAGGACACAGTAGAGCGTTGAAAATTGCCATTTTTCTGTGTTTTTTTGCAAATGTTGTTCCAATCGTAACTGGAAATGACGTCAAGTGCAAAAAGCCTGCATCGCGTCGTCGAGACGAACGTTTCGATATATAGTAAGTGGGGGGTACACCCTACGGTTCGGCCTGTAAAAATTTGGGGGGCCCCCCATTGCACCGGTGGGCCCAAGCAGCCCCTTAGTACGCCTATGGCTTTGACCGGCTCTGGATGGATGGCTGCAGCACAAAAAAAACCCAAACAACTCGCTGAATTTGGGGAAGGTTTGGGGTTGTTGCCGGTCTGAGGTGATTTGCGAAAATTCTATAAGTCCTACACCAATGAGGGTTACATTTCCTGAATCCAGACAAGAAGACCTACGTTTTGATGTATAATTTGTGCATGTAGAGTGAAAATTTAGCAAGTAGGCTAAAGTTGTTTGTTGGTTTCTGGATAATTTTGTCACCAGGGTAGGTGAAAATGGCGTGATGAAAAAAATCTATAAGTCCTACAGCAATGAGGGTTACATTTTCTGAATACAGACAAAAAGACCTATGTTTTGATGTATAATTTGTCTACGTAGAGTGTAAATTGAGCGAGTAGGCTAAAGTTGTTTGGTGTTTTTCGCATAAGTTTCAATTTGGGGTTGTTGCCGGTCTGAGGTGATTTGCAAGAAATCTAAAAGACCTACACCAATGAGGGTTACATTTCCTGAATCCAGACAGAAATACCTACGTGTTGATGTATAATTTGTGCACGTAGAGTGAAAATTGAGCAAGTAGGCTAAAGTTGTTCTGTGTTTTTTGGAGAATTTTGTCACCATGGTAACTGAAAATGGCGTGATGAGAAAACGATAAAAGATATGCACATTCCGTTTTCACTTCTGAATAGTTCAAAGATATATCTACAAACTGGAAGTTAAACGATGTTCGTAGGTGAAAGCATGACGACACAGTAGAGTGTTGAAAATGACCATTTTTCGGTGGTTTTTTGCGAATTTTGTTCCAACCATAAGTCGAAATGGCGTCAAGTACAAAAAGCCCTGATCGCGGCGTCGAGACGAACGTTTCGATATATAGTATGTGGGGGTAGACCCTACGGTTCGGGCTGTATTAACGGTGACGGAAGATTAATAAACAATAATAAAGAACTAGAAACGTTCAACTTCTGAAGAAGTTGAAGAAGGCGCCCGCCTGGTGGTGCGTATAACTGAAGTAATTTAATTGTTACTTGTAAAAAAAAAAAAAAAAAAAAAAAAAAAAAAATTTGGGGGCCCCCCCATTGCTCCGGTGGGCCCAAGCGGCCCCTTAGTACGCCTATGGCTTTGACCGGCCCTGGCTGGCTGTCTACAGGACGGAAAACAACTGCAGCTTAGTCGCTCAACTTGGGGAGGGTTTGGGGTTGTTGCCGGTCTGAGGTGATTTGCGAAAAATCTATAAGACCTACACCAATGAGGGTTACATTTTCTGAATCCAGACAAAAAGACCTACATTTTGATGCATAATTTGTCTACGTAGAGTGAAAATTGAGCGAGTATGCTGAAGTTGTTTGGTCTTTTTCGCATAAGTTTGACTTTGGGGTTGTTGCCGGTCTGAGGTGATTTGCGAAAAATCTAAAACACCTACACCAATGAGGGTTACATTTCCTAAATCCATGCAGAAATACCTACGTTTTAATGTATAATTTGCGCACGTAGAGTGAAAATTGAGCGAGTAGGCAAAAGTTGTTTGGTGTTTTTTGGAGAATTTTGTCACCATGGTAACTGAAAATGGCGTGATGAGAAAACGATAAAAGATATCCACATTCCGTTTGCACTTCTGAAAAGTTCAAAGATATATCTACAAACTGGAAGTTAAACAATGTTCGTAGGTGAAAGCATGAGGACACAGTAGAGCATTGAAAATTGCCATTTTTCTGTGTTTTTTTGCAAATGTTGTTCCAACCGTAACTGGAAATGACGTCAAGTGCAAAAAGCCTGCATCGCGTCGTCGAGACGAACGTTTCGATATATAGTAAGTGGGGGTACACCCTACGGTTCGGCCTGTAAAAATTTGGGGCCCCCCCCATTGCACCAGTGGGCCCAAGCAGCCCCTTAGTACGCCTATGTCTTTGACCGGCTCTGGATGGATGGCTGCAGCACAAAAAAACCCCAAACAACTCGCTGAATTTGGGGAAGGTTTGGGGTTGTTGCCGGTCTGAGGTGATTTGCGAAAATTCTATAAGTCCTACACCAATGAGGGTTACATTTCCTGAATCCAGACAAGAAGACCTACGTTTTGATGTATAATTTGTGCATATAGAGTGAAAATTGAGCGAGTAGGCTCAAGTTGTTCGTTGTTTTTTGCATAATTTTGACTTTGGGGTTGCTGCCGGTCTGAGGTGATTTGCGAAAAATATATAAGACCTACACCAATGAGGGTTACATTTCCTGATTCCAGACAAAACTACCTACGTTTTGATGTATAATTTGTGCATGTAGAGTGAAAATTGAGCAAGTAGGCTAAAGTTGTTTGTTGGTTTCTGGATAATTTTGTCACCAGGGTAGGTGAAAATGGCGTGATGAAAAAAATCTATAAGTCCTACAGCAATGAGGGTTACATTTTCTGAATCCAGACAAAAAGACCTACGTTTTGATGTATAATTTGTCTACGTAGAGTGTAAATTGAGCGAGTAGGCTAAAGTTGTTTGGTGTTTTTCGCATAAGTTTCACTCTGGGGTTGTTGCCGGTCTGAGGTGATTTGCAAGAAATCTAAAAGACCTACACCAATGAGGGTTACATTTCCTGAATCCAGACAGAAATACCTACGTGTTGATGTATAATTTGTGCACGTAGAGTGAAAATTGAGCGAGTGGGCTAAAGTTGTTTGGTTAATTTTGTCACCATGGCAACTTAAAATGGCGTGATGAGAAAACGATAAAAGATATGCACAATCCGTTTTCACTTCTGAATAGTTCAAAGATATATCTACAAACTGGAAGTTAAACGATGTTCGTAGGTGAAAGCATGACGACACAGTAGAGTGTTGAAAATGACAATTTTTCGGTGGTTTTTTGCGAATTTTGTTCCAACCGTAAGTCGAAATGCCGTCAAGTACAAAAAGCCCTGATCGCAGCGTCGAGACGAACGTTTCGATATATAGTATGTGGGGGTACACCCTACGGTTCGGGCTGTATTAACGGTACTATAATAATAATAATAATAATAATAATAAAGAAACCCTTATTAGGTGCATAGCATAAGGCCTCCGCCATGCATTTTCAATGCATAGGCGGGCGCCTAACTAGAATCGTTCAACTTCTGAAGAAGTTGAAGAAGGCGCCCGCCTGGTGGTGGGCGTGACCGTCAAAGGCAAAGTTTCCGAGTTCCTTGGTCGTAGGCTCTCATCGCTTGGGGATTTTAAATCAAACCTTCTGAGTGAAAAGGATTTGTCTTCATCAAAACCTGCCGACCGGGAAAACTTTGCGTCTGCAGAGCTGCAAACTGCGTATATCGATCTGAGACGCAGCTAATGAGCTAATTGGCGACAGCCGACGGTCAACGATTCCCATTAATTTGCTACGGTAGTCCTAAATCACTACTGACATAATACACTTTTTGGCCACAAGCGTCATTTTGGGGGCGTTGTTTCCACCTCTTCTCTTAGAGCCGTTTTTATTAGAAAGAAGAAAAGGCAAAAACGGTCCAAACAAAAGGTTGTAACGTTTACATTTGTAACCTCTGCCTTACATAAACACTAGAATTAAATCTTAATAAATAAAAGTATAGACAATTATTTCAGTAACTCAATTCAGTAAGTAAAATACACTATATACAGGAGTTTGACAATGAAACTGAAACACCTCTCATTTTAGTGTGGGAGGTTTCATGGCTAAATTGGACCAGCCTGGTGGCTATTCTTCATTAATTGCACATTGAACCAATAAGAGCAGAGTGTGAAGGTCCAATTAGCAGGGTAAAAGCACAGTTTTGCTCAAAATATTGCAATGCACACAACATTATGGGTGACATGGGTGAGTTCAAAGGAGGACAAATTGTTGGTGCACATCTTGCTGGATGTGTCAAAACTTTCTTCAATTGAATAAAAACAAAACTGAAGTAATAATATTTGGACCAATAGAGGAGAGATCAAAAGCTAGCACACAGCTTCAGTCGCTTCAGCTAGGAACCAATGATCAGGCCCGAAACCTTGGTGTAGTGATGGACTCAGACCTGAACCTCCAAAAGCATCTAAAGACAGTTACAAGGTCGGCTTTCTATCACCTGAGGAACTTTTCCAGGATTAAAGGACTAATGTCTCAGCAGGATCTGGAAAAACTAATCCATGCGTTTATATTTAGTAGAATTGATTACTGCAACGGTGTTTTCACAAGTCTGCCTAAAAAGTGGACCATACAGCTGCAGCTGATCCAGAACGCTGCTGCACGCGTCCTCACTAAGACTAAGAAAGTAGAACACATCACCCCAGTTCTAAAGTCCCTTCTATTCCTGTTAAATCAAGAATAGAATTTAAAATTCTCCTTCTAACGTATAAAGCCCTTAATAATCAAGCTCCATCATATATCTGAGCTCTGATTACCCCGCATGTTCCTAACAGAGCACTTCACTCTCAGACTGCAGGTTTGCTGGTGGTTCCTAGACTCTCTAAAAGTAGAATGGGAGGCAGATCCTTTAGCTATCAGGCTCCTCTCCTGTGGAACCAACTCCCAGTTTTGGTCCGTGAGGCAGACACCCTATCTATTTTTAAGACTAATGTTAAAACTTTCCTTTTTGACAAAGCTTATAGTTAGAGTGGCTCATACCCTGAGCTATCTCTATAGTTGTGCTGTGATAGGCCTAGGCTGCTGGAGGACATCAGGGTCTAATTTTCTCACTCTACTGATTTCTACTGTTCTTCAGTCTACTGTTCTCCAGTTTTGCATTGTATTACATTGAAATGACTGTCGTCATTTCAGCTTTTAACTTTTTGCTCTCTCTCTTTTTCTTCATAGTAGGTACACCTGGTCTGGCGTTCTGTTAACTGTGACATCATCCAGAGAAGACGGCTCACCCGCTACTACCATCTAATGTAGAACAGATTACTAGATCAATGTGTGCTTCTGTGCTTTTTTGTCTCTCTTGTTGTGTCTCTGCTCTGTCTTCCGTAACCCCAGTCGGTCGAGGCAGATGACCGTTCATACTGAGCCCAGTACTGCCGGAGGTTTTCCTTCCCGTTAATGGGGAGTTTTTCTTCCCACTGTCGCTTCATGCTTGCTCAGTATGAGGGATTGCAGCAAAGCCATGTACAATGCAGACGACTCTCCCTGTGGCTCTACGGTTCCCCAGGAGTGAATGCTGCTTGTCGGGACTTTGATGCAATCAACTGGTTTCCTTATATAGGACATTTTTGACCAATCTGTATAATCTGACCCAATCTGTATAATATGATTGAACTTGATTTTGTAAAGTGCCTTGAGATGACATGTTTCATGATTTGGCGCTATATAAATAAAATTGAATTGAAATAAAATTGAATTGAATTACACTGGCTCCCTGTATCTCAGAGAATAGACTTTAAAATACTTCTGTTAGTTTATAAATCCCTAAATGGCTTAGCACCTAAATACATCACAGACTTGTTATCAGTGTATCAACCATCCAGTCCACTAAGGTCTTCTGGCTTCAGCCTACTCTGCATACCTAGAACCAGAACTAAACAAGGAGAAGCAGCATTTAGTTCCTATGCTCCGCTTATCTGGAACAAACTTCCAGAAAACTGTAAAAGTGCAGAAAGCCTGAGTTCTTTTAAATCAAGATTACAAACACATTTGTTTAAAATTGCCTTTGACTGTTCTAGTTAAACGGTTTTACTGTTTTTAATGTTCTTCTTTGTTTTTATTCTATTTTCTATCTACATTTTATTCCTACTTGCGTTTATTTCGCTATATTTTAATCATGTAAAGCACTTTGCATTGTCTCTGTACTGAATTGTGCTATATAAATAAATTTCCCTTGCCTTGCATCTGTGACCAAGACAGCAAGTGTTTGTAATGTATCAAGAAGCACGGTGTCCAGGGTAATGTCAGCATATCACCAAGAAGGATGAACCACATCCAACAGGATTAACTGTGGACGCACGAGGAAGCTGTCTGAAAGGGATGTTCGGGTGCTAACCCGGATTGTATCCAAAAAACATAAAACCACATAACTCTCCTTATAACTAACTTTCTGAAATATAAACTAAAGGTCACCAATCAGTTCTAAAACATCTTTAGATGAACTCTTGTTGAGCCCTGGAGTATGGAGGACCAAGTCTTCCATATTTAAAAATAAATACAGAAATAAATAAATAATTTAATGTTTTCTTAAAACTTCTGAATACAAAATAAATTAAACAAATTCATTTATCATCATTCATTTATATCAATTGTTCAAGTTATTTAATTGTTACTTGTAAAAAAAAAAAAAAAAAAAAAAAAAATTTGAGGCCCCCCCCCCCGTATTACACCAGAGGGCCCAAGCGGCCCCTTAGTACGCCTATGGTTTTGACCGGCCCTGGCTGGCTCTCTGCTGCATGGAAAAATCCCAACAACTACAGCTCAATTTGGGGAGGGTTTGGGGTTGTTGCCGGTCTGAGGTGATTTGCAAAAAATCTATAAATCGTACACCAATGAGGGCTACATTTCCTGAATCCAGACAAAAAGACCTACATTTTGATGTATAATTTGTCTACGTAGAGTGAAAATTGAGCGAGTAGGCTGAAGTTGTTCGGTCTTTTTTACATAACTTTGACTTTGGGGTTGTTGCCGGTCTGAGGTGATTTGCGAAAAATCTATAAATCGTACACTAATGAGGGTTACATTTCCTGAATCCAGACAGAAATACCTACGTTTTGATGTATAATTTTTGCACGTAGATCGAAAATTGAGCGAGTATGCTAAAGTTGTTTGTTGTGTTTTAGACAATTTTGTCACCACGTTAGGTGAAAATGGCGTGACGAAAAAAATCTATAAGTCCTACACCAATGAGGTTTACATTTTCTGAATCCAGACAAAAAGACCTACGTTTTGATGTATAATTTGTCTACGTAGAGTGAAAATTGAGCGAGTAGGCTGAAGTTGTTCGGTCTTTTTCGCATAAGTTTCAATTTGGGGTTGTTGCCGGTCTGAGGTGATTTGCAAGAAATCTAAAAGACCTACACCAATGAGGGTTACATTTCCTGAATCCAGACAGAAATACCTACGTGTTGATGTATAATTTGTGCACGTAGAGTGAAAATTGAGCGAGTAGTTTGGTGTTTTTTGGAGAATTTTGTCACCATGGTAACTGAAAATGGCGTGATGAGAAAACGATAAAAGATATGCACACTCCGTTTTCACTTCTGAATAGTTCAAAGATATATCTACAAACTGGAAGCTAAACGATGTTCGTAGGTGAAAGCATGACGACACAGTAGAGGGTTGAAAATGACAATTTTTCGGTGGTTTTTTGCGAATTTTGTTCCAACCGTAAGTCGAAATGCCGTCAAGTACAAAAAGCCCTGATCGCGGCGTCGAGACGAACGTTTCGATATATAGTATGTGGGGGTAGACCCTACGGTTCGGGCTGTATTAACAGTGACGGAATATTAATAAACAATAATAATAAAGAAATCCTTATTAGGTGCATAGCATAAGGCCTCCGCCATGCATTTTCAATGCATAGGCGGGCGCCTAAATAGGTGCATAACATAAGGCCTCCGCCATGCATTTTCAATGCATAGGCGGGCGCCTAATAAAGAAACCCTTATTAGGTGCATAGCATAAGGCCTCCGCCATGCATTTTCAATGCATAGGCGGGCGCCTAATAAAGAAACCCTTATTAGGTGCATAGCATAAGGCCTCCGCCATGCATTTTCAATGCATAGGCGGGCGCCTAACTAGAATCGTTCAACTTCTGAAGAAGTTGAAGAAGGCGCCCGCCTGGTGGTGGGCGTGACCGTCAAAGGCAAAGCTTCCGAGTTCCTTGGTCGTAGCCTCTCATCGCTTGGGGATTTTAAATCAAACCTTCTGAGTGAAAAGGATTTGTCTTCATCAAAACTTGCCGACCGGGAAAACTCTGCGTCTGCAGAGCTGCAAACTGCGTATTTCGATCTGAGACGCAGCTAATGAGCTAATTGGCGACAGCCGACAGTCAAAGTTTGCCATTCATTTGCTACGGTAGTCCTAAACCACTACTGACGTAATACACTTTTTGGCCACAAGCGTCATTTTGGGGGCGTTGTTTCCACCTCTTCTCTTAGAGCCGTTTTTAATAGAAAGAAGAAAAGGCAAAAACGGTCCAAACAAAAGGTTGTAACGTTTACATTTGTAACCTCTGCCTTACATAAACACTAGAATAAAATCTTAATAAATAAAAGTATAGACAATTATTTCAGTAACTCAATTCAGTAAGTGAAATACAATATATACAGGGGTTGGACAATGAAACTGAAACACCTCTCACTTTAGTGTGGGAGGTTTCATGGCTAAATTGGACCAGCCTGGTGGCCAATCTTCATTAATTGCACATTGAACCAATAAGAGCAGAGTGTGAAGGTCCAATTAGCAGGGTAAGAGCACAGTATTGCTCAAAATATTGCAATGCACACCACATTATGGGTGACATACCAGAGTTCAAAAGAGAACAAATTGTTGGTGCACGTATTGCTGCCGCATCTGTGACCAAGACAGCAAGTCTTTGTGATGTATCAAGAGCCACGGTATCCAGGGTAATGTCAGCACACCACCAAGAAGGACGAACCACATCCAACAGGATTAACTGTGGACGCAAGAGGAAGCTGTCTGAAAGGGATGTTCGGGTGCTAACCCGGATTGTATCCAAAAAAGAAAAAACTACGGCTCCCCAAATCAAGGCAGAATTAAATGTGCACCTCAACTCTCCTGTTTCCACCAAAACTGTCCGTCGGGAGCTCCACAGGGTCAATATACACGGCCGGGCTGCTATAGCCAAACCTTTGGTCACTCGTGCCAATGCCAAACGTCGGTTTCAATGTTGCAAGGAGCGCAAATCTTGGGCTGTGGACAATTTGAAACATGTATTGTTCTCTGATGAGTCCACCTTTACCGTTTTCCCCACGGTGAGAGTTACGCTGTGGAGAAGCCCCAAAGAAGCGTACCACCCAGACTGTTGCATGCCCAGAGTGAAGCATGGGGGTGGCTCAGTGATGGTTTGGGCTGCCATATCATGGCATTCCCTTGGCCCCATACTTGTGCTAGATGGGCGCGTCACTGCCAAGAACTATCGAACCATTCTGGAGGACCATGTGCATCCAATGGTTCAAACATTGTATCCTGAAGGAGGTGCCGTGTATCAGGATGACAATGCACCCATACACACAGCAAGACTGGTGAAAGATTGGTTTGATGAACATGAAAGTGAAGTTGAACATCTCCCATGGCCTGCACAGTCACCAGATCTAAATATTATTGAGCCACTTTGGGGTGTTTTGGAGGAGCGAGTCAGGAAACATTTTCCTCCACCAGCATCACGTGGTGACCTGGCCACTATCCTGCAAGAAGAATGGTTTAAAATCCCTCTGACCACTGTGCAGGACTTGTATATGTCATTTCCAAGACGAATTAACGCTGTATTGGCCGCAAAAGGAGGCCCTACACCATACTAATAAATTATTGTGGTCTAAAAACAGATGTCTCAGTTTCATTGTCCAACCCCTGTATATATATATATATATATATATATATATATATATATATATATATATATATACACACACACACACACACACATACATACATACACACACATTATATATATATATATTGTCAACTTAAGAAAAAGCTAAAAAGTGCATTAAGAATTTATAATCTTAAACAGCTGGTCAAACAACCAACTAGAATATTCTGTAATGAATTTGGGCATATGTCCTCAACATGCATTGATCACATATTCACAAACCATAGCTCTAGGTGCTCTCAGGTAGTTTCTGTTCCAGTTGGTTTTTCAGATCACAATATAGTGGCTTTAGCCAGAAAAGGTAAAGCGCCTAAAAGTGGGCCAAAAATAATACTTAGAAGAAGCTATAAAAATTTTAAGGTGGAGAAATTCATCAGTGATTTGAAGGAGATAGATTGGAGCCTTGTGCTATGTACAAAAGATGTGGATATGGCTGTTAAATTATTCAGTGATTTGTTTCTCTCAGTTGTAAATAAGCATGCACCACTTAAAAAGTTTACAGTAAGAGCAAACAAAGCCCCATGAATTGATGATGAGCTTAGACAGAGCATGGCATATAAGGACTCCCTAAAAAACGAAGCCTGTGTTTTAGGCAAAGTGGCATTTCCTGTGAAATGGAAAGCTTATTGTAAAGAGAGAAATAAAGTGACTACGCTCAATAGAAAGAAAAAAAGGGATTATTATAGAAAGTCGATAGACTAAAAGAAAAATGATGGTAAACAACTGTGGAATACCTTAAATGAGTTAATGGGCAGAAGTAAAATTAAGACACCAGCATTTTTAGAAGTAAATGGACTTTTTTTAACAAAAGGTAAAGATATTGCAGACCATTTTGGTAAATATTATTATGATAAAATATATAAGTTAATGAATGATACAAAGTGTTACAGCAATCTGGGCACTTCATCTCAAATAATCAATGATTTGATTGTAAGAAAGTTAAAAGTCTGCTTCTAAGTTTACATGAAAACAAACCATCAGGAATGGATGACATTGATGGCAAATTACTGAAAATGGCTGCAAGTGTGATAGCTTCACCAGTCTGCCATTTGTTTAATCTAAGCTTGACAGAAGGGGTCTTCCCTCAAATGTGGAAATCTGCTAAAATACTTCCTCTTTCAAAAACTACCAATGTTAGCCTCTCGGCAGTCAATAGTAGGCCCATTAGTATTCTGCCTATACTTAGTAAATTGCTGGAAAGGGTTGTTTTTGGACAGATTTCAACATATTTAAACTGTAACAAATGGATTTTTGAATCACAGCATGCATATAAGGAAAATCACTTGACATGTACAGCTCTTACAGAAATGACGGAGAATTGGTTGTTTAGCATAGACAAAAAATTGATAGTTGGTTCAGTGTTTTTGGATTTTAGTGCTGCATTTGATTTAGTGCATCATCAAATGTTACTTGAAAAGTTATCGGCATACAGATTTGGTGCCACTCCTCTGAAATGGATACAAAATTATTTAACATCTAGATCACAATGTGTGTTTTTTAATGGAAGCTTTTCATCACCTCAACAAATGCAGTGTGGTGTACCACAAGGCAGTTGCCTAGGACCATTGCTGTTCTCGATTTTTATTAATGACATTCCATTTGTCCTAAAAAGGTGCAACATAACTCTTTATGCAGATGATTCTACACTTTACTTTGCAGCAACAAAGATATCAGAGTTAAAAGAAACACTGCAGTTGGATTTGCAGGTGCTTCTGGCCTGGATTAATGAGAACAGCCTAACCTTGAATGTTTCAAAGACAAAGTGTATGTTATTTAAAGCTAGGAATAAAAAATGTGATGATAAACTTGATATTGTGCTAAAGGATATGGACATAGAACAGGTTCAAGAGGTTAAACTTCTTGGAGTAACATTTGATGAGCAGCTATCCTGGGCAAAACATGTAGATACGGTGGTGAAAAAGATGGGAAGAAATATGTCTTGCATTAAAAGATTCAGATCTTTAATGACTTCAGCCGCTAGAATTTTGGTGATTAAATCATTAGTGCTGTCTCACCTGGACTACTGCTCTGTGGTATGGTCAGGTGCAGCTCAGAAACATCTGGCTAAACTACAAACCGCACAGAACAGAGCGGCCAGGCTGGCACTGGGACTGCCCCTTTGTTGAAAGCCTTAATATTTGAATAATTGTGTAACAGATTGTACTGTAATATGAAATAAGTTGAAATGTATAGTTGTTCTTATGATGTGATCATTTGATATGTTTTGTGTATTTGTATAATTTTAAAAGGACCCCAGGAAGAGTAGCTGTCAAATTACTGACAGCTAATGGGGATCTAAACAAATAAACAATAAACAATATATATATATATATATATATATATATATATATATATATATATATATATATATATATATATATATACACACACACATATACAAACGCAACTACATATATATATACATATATATATATATATATATACACACACACATATACATACGCAACTACATACATACATATATATATATATATATATATATATATATACACACACACACAACTACCGTCGTCCATTTTATTGGCCAGAGAACGGACATTGGCGAGAAAAATGCTATGTAAAGATAGCCATGGTGAGGAGCTGAGAGAAGATGGCGGACAGGGCAGTCGTATTTCTCTGAGCTCCCAAAGAGGTCCCGACACTAAATTATTTTATGAAGTGAACTATTAGTTAATATCTGTAAAATCAGCTCTCAGCTTGAAATATGAAGAAAAGCAACAAGTTTATGACACCTGCAGTCAAGACTCTGCATTCTAAAAGCTCTGAAAGTGATCATGACTATTCTGTGCCTATCGAGTCAGCAACAGTTAGCAAACGGGAAAGGGAAGCCAATACCCCGACCAGCACTCCAGAAAAAAACATACACATGGAGAAAAGAACAAAAGGTACGTCCCAGGAACAAGTGAACACCTAGTCCATTTTAAACGCTATAAGGTCCTTAGGACAGAAAGTAGATGACCGCATGGAAGAAGTTGGCACGCAAATGAAGCAACACAGTGCTATGCTAGCGGCTATTGCTAAATCGGTTCAGCTAAACTCAGAAGAGCTTAAAGATTGCAAAAAGAAAATAACAGCATTGGAGAAACAAGTGGATACACTCTCCAAAGAGAACATGCAGTTGAAAGAAGGTGTCCTTAACAGTGAAAGATATAAAAGACGGTGGTGCCTCCGCATAAAAGGAAAAAAGGAAAAATCTAATGAGAACATCCGTGAAGAAGTGGTGGCCCTTCTGTGCAAAATTGCACCTAATCTGGCTTCAAAGATGGATGAAGAGGTTGATGTTGTCCATAGAGTGGGTCGAAGGATGAATAACAGGGACAGACAGATCATCATTATGTTTGTGAGACGAGCCTTAAGAGACGACATCTGGAGGAGAACTAAAACTTCTCCCATTTGCAAAGAAGAAGGAGTTCGCTTCTCTGAAGATTTGACACCAGAAGATTGGAAAGCGAGACAAGTTCTGTGGCCAAAAATCGAAAAGGCAAGAAAAGAAGGCAAAGCTGCGGGCCTCAGGGGCCCGTTTGGTTTCATTGAAGGCAAACGCATCATGGATGCTTCTACAGCTGAGAACTGAGATGCAGCAGAAATGAACATGGAAAGATAGAGGACTGTTCTGTTAATAGGACCTCTCACTCAAGGTTTTTTTCTTTTCACTCTCCTAAACCGTTTGTGCATAGGTTCATGTGTTCTATTTTTCAGATAAAAAATGATTTTTCTTTAGTTTCTTTTAACACAAGGGGACTGAAAGACTCACTTAAACGGAAAGCAGTTTTTTTGTTTTGTAAAGGACAACAAGCACATTGCACCTTTTTACAGGAAACTCATTCTGACGCATCTGACGTGAAGTTCTGGTCGCAGCAATGGGGAGATAAAATTCTCTTCAGTCATGGGACAAATCGATCTGCTGGAGTCGCCATCTGCTTTTTCAGGTGTCCCGGTAAGATTTTGAGTGAAAAAGCAGATAAGGATGGACATTGGGTGGCCTGTGTTTTAGAAGTTGACAATGTCCCAATAATTTTGTTAAACATTTATGGATATAATAAGGATCAATACAACAGGAATCTGCTACATCAGATAACAATGGTTATTGCAGAGTTTAATGCTAATTTTCCTACTGATCATATCGTAGTTGGAGGGGATTTCAACTTGGCTCCAGATGAATATATGGATCGTTGGCCTTCACTGCTGGCAAAAGAAACTCCAAATCCTATTGTTAAAGAATTTGTTAGCAGCACGAAATTGATGGACGTCTGGAGAACGCTACACAGTGGAGTCAAACAGTTCACCTGGCACAAACCTAATGGTCAAAGTAAATCACGCATTGATTATTGGCTGGTATCTACTGCAGTTCTAGAGTGTATTAAAGAAACAGAGATAGCAAACTGTCCTTTAAGTGATCACTGCATTATTAGTTTAAAACTACAAAATCTAGATAGACGTTCTAAACCCAATAATTACTGGAAATTTAATTCAAACCTTCTTAAAAACTTTGAGTTTTGTCAATTTATTAAAGAACTTATTCTAAATATATCAAATGATAATTCTATTGAAACACCAATTCTTAAGTGGGAATACTTGAAATACAGTATTAGAAAGTTTTCAATAAAATTTGGTCAAGAATTACATAGAAAAAAAAAGTAGAAGAGACAATAGTGATTAAAGATCTTATGTTACTTTACAGAAAATTAAGTTGGACTGATGAAGATAAAGAAACAATAAATAAATTGCAATCTAAATTAGATGAGATTTACATAAATAAGGCAAAAGGTGCTTATGTAAGGTCCAGAGCCAGGTGGATCGAAGAAGGAGAAAAAAATAGTGCTTTCTTTTGTAACTTAGAAAAACATAGACAGGAATATAATTCTATTAATAGTCTTATTATTGATGGAGTGGAATGTTCTGAGACTAATAGAATAACAGAAGAAGTATTTAATTTCTATAGTAATCTTTATAAATCTTCACATACAGAGAGAATTACTTCATCCTTTTTTGATAAAATAAGTAATCTAGTTCCTACTATTGATGAAAACTTTAAGAAAATCTGTGATGAAGAGCTAAGAATCTCTGAATTTGACATTGCTATAAGAAATATGGCGTCTGATCGCGCTCCTGGTCCAGACGGACTCACAGCTAACCTTTATAAACATTTCTGGGAGGATTTAAAACTTTTGTTGTTTCAGGCTGTAGAAGAATGTGTTAGTAGAAAGGAACTCATGCAAACTATGAAACAAGGCATAATTAAACTAATCCCAAAACCTGGTAAAGATAAGAAAAACTATAATTTAAGGCCTATCACGCTATTTAACACAGACTACAAGATCCTAACAAAGGTTTTGGCAATGAGGTTAAAAACTGGCTTGCCTAGAATAATTAGTCAAACACAATCTGGTTTTCTAAAAGGCAGATCCATCCATAACAACATCCGCCTGGTTCTGGACCTTATTGATTATAGTCACTTAATAAAAGATGATAGTTTTATGTTGTTTTTAGATTTTCACAAAGCATTTGATTCTGTAGAACATCAATTTATTGTTAACACGTTGAGACATTTCGGATTTGGTAATAGTTTTCTTAATATGATTACCATGTTAAACACCAATATCAACAGCTGCGTGTCTCTGTCACAGGGCACATGTCCCAGATTCAAAGTAGAAAGAGGAATCAGACAAGGTTGCAGTATCTCGCCTCTCTTATTTATTTTAGTCACAGAGCTACTAGCAATAACAATTAAAAACTCCAATATTGAAGGTTTGGAAATAAATAACCAGAAAATAATCATTAGCCAATTTGCAGATGATACAACCCTCTTCCTAAAAAACAAAGAACAAATTCCTATAGCTCTAAAGGTAATAGAGTTGTTCTCTCAAGCCTCAGGGCTGCAGTTCAATATAAACAAATGTGAAATTATGAGCATTCACAACTGTTCTGATTCTTCAATTTTCAATATTCCAGTTAAAAATGAGATTAAATACTTAGGCATGTGGATTACTAAATGTAAAGCTACCAGCGTTAAAAATTTACAGGACAACATTGATAAATGTGGCAAAACCTTAAATAATTGGCTTCAAAGAGACTTGACGTTGTTTGGTAGAACGTTATTAACAAAAACTGAATCCTTATCCAGGCTGACGTATCCTGCATATTCCTTAGCCGTCCCTCCAAATATCATAAAACAGATTAATAGAATTAATTTTAACTTTATTTGGAAAAACAAACACCATTATATCAGAAAAAGTGATTTGCTAAAAAATTATGAAGAAGGTGGTATCAAGGCAATTGATTTTGAAATTATGAATGGTATTTTAAAAATGAGATGGCTTCAGTCCCTTATAAAAAACAGTGATCTCATTTGGTTTGTTATTCCGTCGTTCGTATTTCAAAAAGTTGGAGGTATTGAGTTGTTATTGAAATATGATTTTGAATTATCAAAACTCCCCCTACAACTCTCTAATTTCCACAAACAGGTTTTGTTACAGTGGAAGTTAATGTTTAAGCATAACTTCAGCCCTCATAATGTTCCACTGTGGAACAACAGAGCCATTCTATGTGGTAGAAAATCTATTTTTTAGAAAATTGGTGGAATAAAGGAATCTGGTCAATTACTCATTTACTGGATGGAAATGGTGATTTTCTAAGTTTGGAGGATTTTAACAGGAAGTATAGAAATGATTGTTCACTAAGAGAAGAACAAAAAACACAGTTCTCTTACAAAATTTTAAGAAATCTATGATAGTCAAAATTAGGACAAATTATTTGAAATTCCCAATTCCTCCTAAATATAAAGAATTACAATTTAAAATAATAAATAACATATATCTTTCAAATGAGTTTTTAAGAGAGAGATTTAAGTTTAATGTCGAGAATTGTGGCTTTTGTACAACTCAATTGGAAACAACTAAACATCTTTTTTATGAAGTATTAAACTTATGGGACCAACTTTGGAACTTTCTGTCTTCTAAAACAATAAATATAGATTTTATTTCCTTGCAAAACATTCAATTCGGTTTATCCATTAAAGAAAAAAATTTGGAATTTTTAATCAATATTCTAATAATTGTAACAAAGTATTATATCCATAAATGTCGTTATGCAAAATGCTCCCTCTCAATCTCTGCTCTCAAAAACGAACTTTCCCTTTTCAAAAGATGTCTGAGAAAGATGCAAATTTTAAATGCAATTAAATTGTTTAAGTTAATTGAAGATTTTCAGTTGGTAGTCCCCACGGATTAATTTATTTTAACTACTATTATTATTTTATTTATTTTTATTCATTTTATTTTATTTTATACTTTGTTCCAGCCTTTGTAATTAACTGTATTTTTCAAAAGCAGGAGTTGTGATATTTCTACTTGTATTGAAATATTTGTTATTGACTTGTTAATTGAGATTGTTATTGTTTTTCTATATATTCAATAAAAAAAAATTTAAAAAAAAGTTATCATTGAAAAAAAAAAAAAAAAAAAAAGATAGCCATGGTGTTAGCTTTAGCCTAGCTCGCATCCCCATCCGCGCTAACGCCGGCTTTGTTGACGTTCTGGTCGCCGGCTGAGTTGCACTTCCGCCCGGCCGGGAGAATTCGGCAGGCTCCAGTGTTCTGGAGATCTCTAGGATGACGGGAATATCGGCGATAAATGTATCACTATTATTGCTCCGAAGGTCCAGCAACTCATGTGTGCTATAGCGCAGCAACGCGGTGCAGTTTTGGAAGAAAAAGTCCGGTGATAAATAGATAAAAAAACTTTTAGATAACAAGTGCTGGAGAGACGCTGCGCCGATCAGCCAGATACGAGGGTCGGCAGCTGTTTATGACGTGTCTATAGCGCTGATGTGTATAGGATTTGATCAAAACCTACCGTTCAGGAAAACGTTGTGCTCGCATCCCCCTTTGCGCTAAAGCCGGTGTATATGTCTGTGGGTGTAGGTACCAGATCGACTCGGGGGGCCAGATTGACTCGGGGTCCTGCGCCTCTGGATGACGTCACTACACATGATTGGTTTAACGTTTGCACAATTACGCAAAACATTGTGATTGGGCTGGACAAATTAATAAAAGTAATTATAGCGGGGTGTAGGTTTTATTCGAGACAATTTTACGAAGAAATTCTCCATGGTCCCTGCGTCTCCCGAAGACGTCACGCAATTCTCCATGGTCCCTGCGCCTCCCGATGCGGTCGCAGTATGGCAACGCCACTCAAACAAACTACATTGAGCCCGCGGTCTGCATTTGTAACGAATCAATTTTATTTAGTTAATTTAGCGGTTTCCTTTTTCTCAAAAGCTTCAGGCTTAAAGATGAACATGGAAAAATGTGAAATCTTAGCAATTCAAAATAATCAACCCACTTTAATTGATAAAAATGAGGTAAAACATTTAGGTATAATGATTAACAAGGACCACACTGAAAATGACAGAACAAATATTCAAGCCATTTTACAAAAAACAAAAAAAATTGACAGTTGGCTCAATTTTTGGAAGAATATTGTCACAATTTCATCTGGAATAATAAAAAACATGTGATCAGAAAAAAAGAGTAATATCAGTAGAAAAACGACGAATAAACGTTATTGATTTTAAAGTGATGAATGCCGTGATAAAATAAAAAATGGCTGCAGACTTTTATAAAAAATGAAAAGAGTTTATGGTTTAGTTTCCCTTCACAACTCTTTTTTTTAAATTGGAGGTAGGAAAAACTCTTTTTTTTAAAATTGGAGGAAGGAAATTTCTCTTAAGATGTAACTTTGATCCTGCAAAATTACTGATTAAATTGTCAGACTACCCCAGAAGCATTCCAAAATGATGTTAAAAGTTTTCATGTCTCGATTAAGTTACTGGAAAATAACCGTAAATTAAACAAAATAAAATTGATCTGTAACAAATGGAGACCGCTTTAACATAAGTGTTCCTTTTGGAACAATACTAACGATCAAAAGTGGGCACTACGGCAGTAAGTGGTCAGTGCACTGACGGAAGTATTCGGAATGAGACAGACCCACAGACTGCTGCTGCAGTTAGCGTGCGCGCTGACTGACACTGACCATTTTAATGATCAGAGTGTCAGTTTTGGGCCCCCCTCTGTCCTGGTCCCGGGACAACTGAGCCGTTTGTCCCCCCCTGTCGGCGGGCGTGCCAGGCACCACAGGGTTACTAACCCTAACCCTAACCAGTCGGCAAAAATGCTTGTTTGGTGATGAGACATTTTAATGCACAACAAAATTATTTTGCTTGATCTGTATATTACCTGGCTAATGGGGCACGGGAGAAGCAGCCTGTCAGCGACCGTTCCTGCTATCTGAAGACGCTTACTGAACGGCTATGATGCTGCGCATCTGGCATGCCCTGCGGGCGACCGCGCGAGTTCACTTGACAAAGGAAGAGAGATAGGCTGGTCGGGTGTGCGCAAGGAGGTGTCTCATTTCGGGGCATTGTTTCAGTCGTTTTTAATGGCTCAGGTTTTCAAAAGATCATTTCAAAACCGACCTCAGTAAAATCTTAATAATATTAATAATTAAAAAAAATAATAACGAGTTTCAAAAGGGCATTTTCGTTGATAAAGGGCAAACTTCCTAGTGCTTTAGCACCACCTAGTGAATATGTATGCACGCCCCTGAGTGAATTTATATAAATATTGCATATATTTAAAAAAATCTATTTGGTACATTGTATTGCGATGCAGACCGATGGAAGGGTCAAGGATAACTTTGTGAATAACAATTTATATGGATGCATATGGAACGAGTACTCTTGTTGATGAATTCCTGGTAAATTATTGGTGTAAAAATGATTTACATTGTTAAAGTTTAACTATGTTTATATTTAACTATTTGACCATGTACATGAAGAAAAATATTTTTTTGATGTAGAAATTGGTGATTTCGTGGTAAGATATTGTGTTAATGACAGCATGATCCTGTTTTGTACAGGCCAGGTTCCATGCACTGGATGGCGAGCTAAAGCCTTGGGGCTGAAGAAATTAGCCAAAGGATTAAGAATGCAAGCTTTTGCTGGTGCGGTAGGAGGCACTGCAACCACTTGCCCACATACACACATTTTCCATTAATTGTCAACTTGTGGAATATTGAAGTTGGGACACTGCCTCACTTGAGAGAGACTTTTAAATCTCTAATGTATTGGACTACATTAGTAACCGGTTCAATGTGAAATGTGACATATTGTATATAAGGTAAATATTTTGTTGTTACTCCTCACTGTTAAATAATACATCACAACTACGTACTGTATTTTTTGAGTCTATGTTTCTTTAAAAACGCCATTTTCCTCCGAGCTGAACTAGAACCTTCGGATACTGTCATGATTTGGGTTTATTTTTGTTTTATTTTTGGACTTTTCTTCAGCCTGTCACCTCTCAGCCACTCTGCTCCAGTCAATTAGCCCACATCACTCCACCTGCTGACAGCAATTAGGTTCTACTCCCATCACCTGTTCACCAGCCCATATATACCTGACTCTGCCAACTAATACCAGTCAGAACGTCGCACTTCTTCCTGCTCCTCACCACCCGTCTCAAGTAGGATCACCCTGTGTGATGTACCACTACTCCACTAGCTCATGCGTGCTCTACCAGCTGGACTCTGCTGCTAAGAGGATCACCTATTCGAGTCCTGCAGTTCTGCCTATTTTTCCCTGTGAGTTCCTGCCATTTGCTCTGCCTGTTCTGGTGGTTCTCCATCTTACATCGCTCAGCCCGGTCTCTTTTTACCTGCCTCATCTGGCTCATCTTTGCCTGCCTGCACCATCTACCAAGACTCTCTCACCAAGCCCAGCCAAACTCAACAGGATTCATCAGTTAAGACTGTCACTGCTAGCCTGCCTCACCTTCCAATATAGAACACTCAATAAACCTTTTAATCGTAACTCAGTGTCTGGCTGAATATCGGGTTTACCTGCGGTAACCGTTACAGATACTAGCCTACTGTTATTCAAATTGCAGCATTATACAGGACTGTCTCAGAAAATTAGAATATCGTGAAAAAGTACTGTATACTAGTAGGCTAATCAACTAATCACTTGAATCGTCTAATTAACTCGAAACACCTGCAAGGGTTTCCTGAGCCTTGAAAAACACTCACCTTGGTTCAGTAAACTAAATCACAAGTATGGGGAAGACTGCTGATCTGACTGCTGTCCAGAAGACCATCATTGACACCCTCCATCAGGAGGGTAAGACACAAAAAGAAATTTCTCAAAGAGCAGGCTGTTCACAGAGTGCAGTTTCAAAGCACATTCACAAAAAGTGTGTTGGAAGGGGTAAATGTGGCAGGAAACGCTGCACAACCAAGATCTGACACCTGCCCACAGTGCCAAAACCACCAGTAACTGGTGTACTGACCATGGCATTACTGTCCTTGATTGGCCTGCCAATTCCCCTGACCTGAACCCCATCAAGAATTTGTGGGGTATTGTGAAGAAGAAGCTGAAAGACACCAGACCCAACAATGCAAATGAGCTAAAGGCCGTTATTGAAGCATCCTGGGCATCCATAACACCTCAGCAATGCCACAGGCTTATTGCCTCCATGCCACGCCGCATTGATGCAGTAATCTGTGCAAAAGGATTCCCAATTAAGTACTGAGTGCATTAATGGACATTTTCAAATGTTTGATTTTGTTTTGCTGTTATATTTTTTTTTTACTTGGTCTGAGGAAATATTCTAATATTTTAAGATAGGATTTTTGAGTTTTCTTCAGCTGTACGCCATAATCAGCGATATTAAAACAATAAAAGGCTTGCGATATTTCAGTTGATTTGTAATGAATCCAGAATGTATGAAATTTCATGTTTTTTAATTGCATTACAGAAAATAAAGAACTTTATCACAATATTCTAATTTTCCGAGACAGTCCTGTACATGCTACATGTTGCTCTCAATAAATTAGATGTATTGTTTTCTGTAGTTGGTTGTTTCCTCTCAAATATTATATGAATCTGGAGATCCCTTACTGTTAAAAGCTTATTATATTTTGTAGTCTCATACATGCTTGTGACCTTTTGATTTCTTTTCTTATCTTATTTATTCTGTTAATTTAAAATTTTAATTGCTGTTAAATTAAAGCACTTATTGGCGACAAACTGAGTCGCCGAGCGGCTGAATAGGGGAATTCTTGTTGACGCGCTCGCTATTTAAAACTTTAGTCCAAGCTGCAGTTAAGATCCACAGCACTAAATAAAAATTAGATAAAATATTAAGAATTTTGTATTGCCAACCACAGTTTGTTTGCATGTTGATGACAAACACCAAATATAGGTTTCTGAATAAATGCTGGGAGTCCAATAGCTCCCTCAACAGTAATAGAAGTTTAATCACAGTGTGTTTATTGTTGCAGAAACACACACACAGCAGAGAAAGGAGGAGGCAGGGAGGGAGAGACTGCTGCTGGTCCAGTTCTAAAATGGAATTAATTTCAGTTTGATACATACTGTATGTTAATGTACATATACTCCAGAAAACTTAGAATTTGTGTGTGAAACGGTTATCTTTGTATTTGACTATGCATGACTAGAAATAACACATTCATGCATACACACTGGAACACAGAACCATATGTTCTGCTCTGTTAGTGTGGCAAACATAACTTCTGAATATGCCAAGGACTCTTCTTTGGGGGAACAGTTACTTTGTATTTTAACCTCTCAATTGAGGCATTCCTTGTCACAGATATGACCCTGAAGAAACCACCACTTTATCTGAACATTACTGGATCACACTAACAAGAGATATCCAGTAAATTGTTTTGTTAACCAGTTGCATAGCTGCCATTGTTGGGAGTAACTTATTTTTTTCAGTAACGGAGTAATCAAATTAATTACTTTTCCAATTTTGGTAATGCCGTTACATGACAATATAATGTGGGTCATTACTATATCTCAATCAATAAAGTGACTTTTCTTAAGAGTACTCTCTCTGTGGGAGAAATACTTTTCTAGTGCAGCGTGAAAGCAGACCCTGCAGAGGGTGGGAATAAGACTGTTTCATTCCTCGTGTTGAATTCAGCCTCACATGCAATTACAGACAGAGACAAACACACCCTCATTCTTAATGCACATTTATCCCTAATGTACATTCACACACATGCATACACACAGGAAGATTAATAGCAATATAATGTTAAGCTCTATTATTTGAACTTTTTAGAATGTATTCTTCTTTATGCTATGTCAAATAGTATTGCAGATGACTGAAAGTGTGGGTTGTTGGTATGTTTGTCTGTGTTAGCCTTCTAGCTTACTCTAATCATTGTCTGTCCTTTAACCAGGCAGCTTCAGAAATAGTCACCAAATAGTCACTAAATGGCGAGGCCATGATTCTGAATCTACCTTAATGCTTATGACAGTTTCTGCTTCCTTTCAAAGCAAAGCTTTGTTCTCTCTCTTTTTTCTTCATAGTAGGTACACCTGGTCTAACGTTCTGTTGACTGTGAAATCATCCAGGGAGGACAGATCACCGACTATTACCATCTAATTTAGAACAGATTACTAGATCAATGTGTGCTTCTGTGCTTTCTGTCTGTCTTGTTGTGTCTCTGCTCTGTCTTCTGTAACCCCCAGTCGGTCGAGGCAGATGACCGTTCATACTGAGCCCGGTTCTGCTGGAGGTTTTTCCTTCCCGCTAACGGGTGTTTTTTCTTTCCACTGTCGCTTCATGCTTGCTCAGTATGAGGGATTGCAGCAAAGCCATGTACAATGCAGACGACTCTCCCTGTGGCTCTACGCTTCTCCAGGAGTGAATGCTGCTTGTCGGGACTTTGATGCAATCAACTGGTTTCCTTATATAGGAACATTTTTTGACCAATCTGTATAATCTGACCCAATCTGTATAATATGATTGAACCTAACTTGTAAAGTGCCTTGAGATGACATGTTTCATGAATTGGCGCTATATAAATAAAATTGAATTGAATTGAACTAGAAATGTTTCAGTGTGTCTATGTTTTCACTTGTGTACTCTTAATTTTTGTGTTTTAATGTTAAAAATTCAACTTTAAAGTTGTTTAAAAATGCTGGAAAATAAAGCAAATGTTATAAGAGTTAATTGACATTACTCATAGCGATGAGCGTAGAAGACATCCATCCATCGATTTCATCCTGCAATGCTTTGCGAGTAGAAGACAGATTATAGGTTTCGTCACCTATATAATCTGACTCTGTATTCCAGTATGCAGTATGCAGGCATCATCCTGAAGAATTTAAAGTCTGTCTTTTCACGAGTAGAAGAAGGAGTGAAGAATCAGTATATTGGGAGCCTTGCTTTACTCTATTTCTTGGGTAGAAGGGGTGGGGTCTTAGAGGAGGGATGGTTCTAGAGGTGGGTTCTGCCTTGTTTCCCTTTATCTATAGGATAGAGGGGAGGGTGGAGTCTTAGAGGAGGATTTGTTTAGAGGCTGGTCCAGATATGTCAGTGTGTCTTTCACCGAGAGAATAACGACCCAGCAACGTGAACTTCTAAAGAGGTTGGAAATATGGGCCCCAATTTTCATCCATTCTCCAACACTGACGGTTGAGCCTGGTTCTTCGGCCATTTCTATAGCAGATGATCCAGTGACCGGTGGTATAGTTATGTGGTCTCAACATGCCTTTTAGCATCTGATCATCTTTAAAGCAGTCATAGGTCACAAGTCGTACACTCAACAAAAATATAAACGCAACACTTTTGGTTTTGCTCCCATTTTTTATGAGATGTACTCAAAGATCTAAAACTTTTTCCACATACACAATATCATCATTTCCCTCAAATATTGTTCACTAACCAGTCTAAATCTGTGAGTGAGCACTTCTTTGCTGAGATAATCCATCCCACCTCTCAGGTGTGCCACATCAAGATGCTGACCAGACACCATGATTAGTGCACAGGTGTGCCTTAGACTGCCCACAATAAAAGGCCACTCTGAAAGGTGCAGTTTTATCACACAGCACGATGCCACAGATGTCGCAAGATTTGAGGGAGCATGCAATTGGCATGCTGACAGCAGGAATGTCAACCAGAGCTGTTGCTCGTGTATTGAATGTTCATTTCTGTCACAGGTCTTAGGCTACATGTCATAAATCTTAGGTCACAGGTTGCATGCCACAGTTCACACATCTGGTAGTCATAAATCTTAGGTCATAGGTCCCGCGGTCATAGGTCACTGGCTGACAGGTCGTAAATCATAGGTTATATGGTGAAGTCATACCGGAAGTGGGAGGAGGCTAGGGGCGGGATCAGGGCACCTGTCACTTTGGAATGTGGGCGGGGTTTTCATGATTTGACAAAAGGGATGGTCACCTATCTCCTATGTGCTTTACCTCAAGTAGTCGCCATGTGTGTGTAAGGTTGTGCATTTTGATGTGCAAGTTGCTTGGTAGTTTAGTCCCACTCCTCTTTAGACTAGCAGCTTGTCTGAGAAGACTAGTCTTCCGGTCATTATAATGCCTCAGCGAGGCTACTCTGTAGAAGGAAAATTATGACACAGGTCAAATAGCTAGAAAGACATAGCACACATTATACATTGTTTTTGTTATTATTAGGTGCCTGCCATAGCATTTGCAATGAGGAGGCAGTGCTGTGCGAAGCATTTGCATGGAGGCACCTATTACTCTTCACCTCTAAACGCGTCTCTTTATTAGGCGCCTGCCATAGCATTTGCAATGAGGAGGCAGTGCTGTGCGAAGCATTGCAAATGCTATAGTAATAGCATTTGCATGCATGGAGGCACCTATTACTATTCACCTCTAAACGCGTCTCTATCTTATTATTATTCTTAATTGTTTGACGATTAATACGGCCCAAACGGTAGCGTGCACCCCCACAATATAGGTATCAAAACATGCGGCTCAGTCGGGAATAGTGTGCTATTACTTTTATCAGGGTTTCGAGTTACCATGGCAACGCAATTAGCGAAAAACCACCCCCGAAAAAACCCATAGTAATCAATGGAGTCGGGGAGAAAGAAAGCCTCAAAAAAGCCTCCAAATGACCATTTTCAACGCTGTACTGTGTCGTCATGCTTTCACCTGCGAACACCATTCAACTTCCACTTTGTAGATATATCTTTGAACTACTCAGAAGTGAAAACGGGATGTGGATATCTTTTATCGTCTCTTCACAGTTACTCCTCAAAGCTCATGTCCAAAAATCAGCAAAATCATCGTTTATAAAGAAAGTCAATGACGGAATTCTCAGACTCTCAGAGTGGCCCACTCTAGCGTTTTCAAAGATTTCAAAACTCCGAACAACTTCAGCCTACTCGCTCAATTTTCACCCTACATAGACAAATTATACATCAAAACGTAGGTATTTTTGTCTGGATTGAGGAAATGTAACCCTCATTGGTATAGCATTTATAGATTTTTCGCAAATCACCTCAGAGCGACACAAACCCCAAATCCTCCCCATTCATTTCCTATGGAGCGGTTTTGAAAAATGACGTCTGAAAATCCTAAACATCACATGTTTTCGCATCGTCGCTACTCCTAAACCGTTTCATGTACAAGCATGAGATTTTCACACATGAATGTCCCGACCCTTCTGGCACTCACAAAAAAGGAATTGTTTGGATAACTGTTCCAGTTTTGCCGCAGGAACAATTTGTTCGGGAGTAGCGAATGTGCAAAATCCTCAAAACGCTTTGGAGCTGCAGTTTCCCACATCATCCACTTTTTTACATTGTCGCTGTGCCTACACCGATTTTTGTACAAACATAGAAATGAGCACCATAGTCCTCAAAAGACTGCTGATACTCACAGTGAAAGAATTATTTTGATATCTCTTATACTTTTTCAGCTACAGCGATTTGTTCGGGACCGTTTTTAGAGGATTTCTGAAATTCCATAAAAATCCCCTTTATATCATAATTTTTTACGCCTTTATTGAAATATTTCCAGCAAAAACCGATAGCCTGTCTTCTTCCCCTATCCGTTTCGAAATGAACGCAGAAAAAATTACGTCTCTACCATTTACGGATCAGGAGATATGGAGCGTTGTTCGAGGCAATGTTCTCCATTATAACCCAATGGGACATAGCCTGAGCAAAGTGTCTGCACTTTCAGTAGACTGGCCTGCAGCAGAGGTGTGAGTGAGTTTCCATGACGACTGAGCTCTGCTGGCCAGAGGGACAGGCTCCATTGGGATAGAATGGCAACTTTCGACACCCACTGCAGTGGCTGTGATGAATGTAGGAATTTGAAATTCGCACAGTCCCTTCCTCTTAACAATTTAAAATTTTCCAGCGATTATCAGGCATGTGTGATTTTCCTGTCCATTTTTGGATTTCACATGCTTTCCTATTGGGCCTTGGACTCCAACAGGACCTGGCATGAGGCCCACAGACGACCCTATTGCCCAAATCAGCACCACCCACCTGTGGGAAATGGCGCTACACACCATTTTGGTCAAATGTTGAGCTCTGGGCCCAGATTTGGTGAGGCTGAGTTGCTATAGGAGGCCGTTCTGACTCATGACCTTTGGTGACCTTTGGTGACATTAAGTATTGGCACCCTTTTTGAAGCACTTCCCAGTACAGGATTTGGACCAAACTAACAGAGTACCATCACACGGTGATACTGAACACAACCCTGTTAGCGGCTAACGGTTAGCATGTTGCTAACCGGAAGTAGCTCTAGGAAGCTCGTACAAACTTCTGCTTCACAGACTCTGTACTTCCTTCAGAGAGAAAGCTCCACAACAAATTTTGGCCATGTCGGATAAAGCATCTCCCTGTTAGGAGGTGTCAAATATCCAATGCTTTTCAATGGGCCAAGACCACCCGCCATTTTGAGTTACCATGGGAACATGATAAACAACGTATTTTCTCCCTATTTGCTGACTTCCCAGCACAGCATTTGGACCAAACTAACAGAGTACCATCACCCGGTGATACTGAACATAACCCTGTTAGCGGCTAACGGTTAGCATGTTGCTAACCGGAAGTAGCTCTAGGAAGCCTGTACAAACTTCCGCTTCAGAGTCTGTACTTCGTTTAGAGAGAAGGCTCCACAACAAATTTGGACCATGTCGGATAAAGCATCTCCATGTTAGGAAGTGTCAAATATCCAATTGAGTTACCATGGGAACATGATAAACAACGGATTTTCTCCCTATTTGAGGCACATCCCAGCACAGGATTTGGACGAAACTAACAGAGTACACTCACCCGGTGATACCAAAAACCACCATGTTAGCGGCTAATGGCTAGCATGTTGCTAACCGGAAGTAGCTCTAGAAAGGTCCTACCAACTTCTTCTTAGCCAGGGTTGTTTTGCCTTTACAGACAAAGAGAGGGCTATAGCTGTGAGGGAGTCTCCATGACAACGCTGCTAGCCAGAGGCTCCTGGGAGGTCAGGTACACGCTCCATTGACTTAACATGGCAGCTTTGAACTGCCGCTGCGGGGGCTGAGAACACCGTAGGAACCTGAAATTCGCGATGTTACTTCCTGTTGCTATTTTTGACGGTATGGTACGCACCACGAGGCAGGCGCCTTGCTAAATTTCTTCAAAAATTTTCTAGTTGTTACTCATATTATATTTTGTACATTAACATCTGTATTTAATGAGAACCGACTATATGCCGGTTGTTCTTTATAAAAACTAAATGCAAGCATGAAGAGTTACATAAAACTCAAGTTTTCAGATGGAGTGAATTAGGCGAAGTTGGAAAAGAATGATGAGATGTGTTGTAAGCTTTCATGTCACATGCTTAATACAGACTGCAGTAATTCAGTTGTTTGTCCTACAACTAGTAGTAGTGTATTACAGTTTTACATAGTCTACCCAAATCTGCCACCACTGACAGAATTGTTCAGTTTTGTGATTGAGAGAGGCCGTTATTTTTTCCATTTTATACATGTTAAATGTTATGTCGATCCAGTTGTCGAAAGTTGGTTTGTCTTGTGATAACCATCCATCCATCCATTTTCTTACTCACTTTATCCCTCATGGGGTTGCGAGGGGTGCTGGTGCTATCTCCAGCATTTCAATGGGCGAAAGGCAGGGTACACCCTGGACAGGTCGCCAGTCTGTCGCAGAGCGACACTCTTGTGATAACCATTTTCTTGTAATGTTTTTCTTACTTGCTGTTAATAGAATAGTCATCAAATATTTATTTATTTTTGAAGCTTCTTGAGGAATTATACCAAAATACTTAAGCTTGATTTTCAAAGGAATGTTCTATTTGAAAATATCTTGTAAGGCGCTATTTATGTCTTTCCAGCTATCTTTTATAACTGGGCAGTCCCAGAAGACATGATAATGGTTTGCGTTTTGATTTCTACATTTTCTCCAACATGTCAGAGGATTTCCATCATAGTGGCATTTCTTAGCAGGTGTGATAAAGAATCTTACCATATTTTTCCATCCAAATTCTTGCCATTGTAGAGATTTATTGTGTGTCCATTAGTATCTCCGCATTATTGCCCATTCCTCCTCTGTTATTGTTAAATTGACCTCTCTCTACCGTCTTGCCTTGATATGTAGGGTTGAATTGTTTTGGAGATCTATTAGGTTTTTATAGAAGAAGTGAAATAATTTTCCCTTTAATTTTTGATTTATAGGCATTAATAGATAGATAGATAACTTTATTGTCCCAGAGGAAATTTGATTTGGGTTACAGACTCTGGCTGCTACATAGTCCAAACTATGCGTCACACTGCATTCACAGATAAAACACTACTATAAAAATTCAATTATAAGACAATAAATAGATACATAAAGAGGCATGTTACATTACATTCACAATAAAAAAATTTGAAGAAGAAAAGAAAAAATAAATAAATAAAAATGTATAAAAAACCCTTTTTTAAATCTGTTATAAGAGATAATGAATACATAAAAAAGCATGTTAGTTTAGTTTAAATGTTGAATACCCTTGCCTATTTCCCAATTTACTGCTTAATGCTGTTTATTGCTTTAATGGAAAGCGGAACAAATGAGCTTTTATAGCGGTTCAGTCTACAGGCAGGGACTCTAAGACGTCGACCTGATGGAAGAAACTGATACTCTGAATAAAGAATATGAGTGTGGTCTGAGATGATTTTCTGGGCCTGTCTGGTTATTGTTTCATTGACGATGGTCTGAAGCGAGGGGTGCTGTTTGACTCCCATCAACTTCATAGCTCTTTGAGTCAGACAGGTAAGTTTGGCCTTCATTTGGACAGACAGGTTACCAAACCAGGCAGAAAGGCCGTACCTAATGATGCTCTCTATAACAGCACGGTAAAAAAGCAGCATGACTTTCTGACTGACACCAAAGGCCCTCAGCCTGCACAGAAAATGTAGCTGCTGCTGGACCCTATTGCAGACATAATCAACTTGAGCAATCCATGATAATTTATTGTTGATTATTAATCCAAGATATTTATATGAATCTGCTTGGGCAATTAATTGATTATGGATGACCACTGGAGAGTGGTCTCCAACTGCCCTCGGGTCAAAGATCAGTTTTTGTGTTTTTTGGACATTAAGAGTCAGAAAGTGTTCCTCACACCACTGAACAAAAGTTTTAATCTGCTGTCTGTAACCGATTAGGTCTGATGTGCCTGAAATGAGGCAGAGAATAGCTGTGTCATCTAAAAATTTGAACACATAGTTGTTTGGTGTATTACAATTGCAGTAGTTGGTATATAAGGTGAACAGAAAAGGTGAACTGACACACCCCTGGGGAGCACCAGTACTGATGTTAACAAGATCAGATAAGGTCTGGATCCATTGTATCCATTAATCTTTTTCATTGTAGACAGAAGAACATGAGGCTGGAGAGTATTAAAGGCCGAACTAAAATCAACAAAAAGCAGTCTAGCATAAGCCTTGGGGTTTTCTAGATGTTTAGCCACTAGATGCACTATGCCATTGCAAGCATCATCAGTGCCTCTCCTACATTTATAAGCAAATTGGTAAGGATCGGGTTGTGGACCCACATCTGATCTTAGATAATTTACCACCAGTTTTTCAAGACACTTCATTACAACAGAAGTCAAAGTGATAGGTCTAAAATCTTTGTTCTCTTGTGGGCAGCGCTTTTTGGCAACAGGTATACTAATTGCCCGCTGGATAAAGGTGGTTTGGCTGTGGTTTGGCTGTGGCTCTATAAGCCTATTTTATGTTACCATAACACTTATCCAATGTTCGACTTTGCCTGGTAGCACAGTCAATATATTGTTCAAATCCCGGTAGTGCAATATTTAAGTTGCAGTGATTGAAATCTCCCATGATGAAGATTGGAGCATTTGGGGTGTGCTGCAGTTGCTCGTGGACACAGTCTGCTACCAATGCTGCGGCCCAAGGGGCACTGGCTCCAGGAGGAACATAGGTGGAACAAATGATAATATTGCTGAACTCACGGGGGAGGTAAAAAGGTCTGAAACTCACGCACAGCATTTCCACGTCAGGGTTACAGATCTGCGCTCTCACTGCGTATTGCCAGCTCCATCTGTCATTGACAGATGGAGCAGGCAGTACGCAAAAATTTCCATTAGGTTTATATTCTTGTCAGTAATTGGCCTAATTTTTCAATTAATTTTTAAGTTAACAACATTTTTTATTTGTAAATATCGATAAAAGTCCTGTTTGTCCAAAGCACATTTTCTCTTGAGTGTTTCAAAATCACTTAAGATTTTGTTGTTCATTATTGTGCACATAGCAGTGATTCCTTTGGATTTCCAGTCCTTACACCTGGTGCCCAGTTTGTTTGGTGGGAAGTATGAGTCATATGCAATCCATTTTATGATTGTGAGGTCGTTCTCTAGTGCATTTTTTTAACGATAGTTTTCCACACTCTAAGGGTTGTTTTCATCCACCGGTTATCTAAATTATTTATGAAACTCTGTAGATTTGCATCGGCCAAAATTGCCTGTACAGGAATGGGTGTCGCCTTTGTTTCAATAGTTTTCCATTGAGCATTATATGTTGGGTCGCACCAGTATATTAGTGTTCTTGCTTGTGCTACTAAATAATAATCTCTAAGGGAAGGTAACCCCCAACCTCCCATTTTCTTTCCCAATTGTAAGGCCTTATATCCAATTCTAGGTCTTTTACCTTGCCAAATATATCTTGATAATAGTTTGTCCCATTCATTAAAAACTTTTTGATTTATTTCAATTGGTAAAGTTTGGAATAAATATAACAGTCTGGGCAGTCTGTTCATCTTAATCGAGTCAATTCTAGAGCTAAAACTTAGAAAAGGAGTGAGATTCCATTTTGTGATATCCTCTTTAATTCTTTTTTGCATGGGAACATAATTATATTCGAATAATATATTCAAATATTCAAATGAAACCAGTTTGATCTTTATGTATTAGGGAAGGGAGAAATTCTTCCAATCGTCTGGCCATTATAGAAGTGAAAAGTCGATAATATTTAAAACAGATATCGGTCGGTATGATCCGCAATGCAGTTTATCTTTGCCTTCTTTATGTATTACTGAAATTATTGCCCCCTTCCAGTTCGGTGGTGTTTAAGCTTTTTTCAGGGTCCAATTTAGTGAAGGGAGGAGGATTGGAATCAACTCTTTGTGAAATTCCTTACAAAATTCTGCTGTGACCCAGGCGATTGACATGGTTTTAATCTACTTATTGTGTTTTTTAATTCTTTTTCTATAATGTCTAATGTCATTTTTCTATTCTGTTCTTCGCTCATATGAGGTAGTTCTAGTGAGTTGAAATATTCATCAATTTGTTTTATAGTTCCTCCAGAGATTTGTGAATATAAGGTTTTATAAAATATTTCAAATGCTTCCTGGATGTCCTTCAATTTGTCCTTTAACAATTTTGATTTAGGGTTTCTGATCCTATGGATTGTATTTTCTGCTTTTTTCCTTTTTAATTTCCATGCTAGTACCCTCATTGATTTTGATCCACCTTCATAGTGTCTTTGAAACATGAGGTTTTTCATAGTTTCCTGTGTTGCCATATCATTTATTTCATTTCTAATTCTCTTTAAATCTTCCAGTATATGTGATGTACATTTGTGTTTGTGTTTTTGTTTCAGATCTTCCAATTTTTTATGCAATTCCTCTGATCTTTTACTTGAAATTGCTCTAATTTTTCCCCTCATAACCGCTTTAAGAGTATCCCATAATATCGGAGGAGATACTTCTCCATTGTCATTGAGATCTAGAAAAAAACGAATTTTCTTCCGTATTTTCTGTTTGAACCACTGGTTTATTAAATAAACCTGAATTTAGTTTCCATATACTATTTTTTTTTTGTAAGCCAAGGTCCACTGTTAAATATACAGGTGAGTGGTCACTCACATCTATTGTTCCGATCTTACATCTGTCCATCTTGTCCCTGTCTTTTGTAAATGTCAAAAAATAATCAATTCTCGTGTATACTGAATGACTGGCTGAATAATGTGTATAGCGCCTCCATATGTCTAGCAGGCCAACTTCTTTAAAAAGTATGTTTATTTTTTGTATTGTTGTTCTTTCTGGTAGGCTTTCTCCCTGGAAGAATCCATCTTAGGTTGCAAACGAATATTTAAGTCCCCTCCACAAATCAGAACGCCTTGTGTTTCTTTTACCAATATATTAGTTATTTTCTTGAAAAAATCAATATTGCTCCCCGGAGGAGCATATATGTTAAATAATGTTACAGGGTTTCCTCCAACATTGCCTCTCACAAGCATAAACCTGCCTTCCTTATCTGCCAGTTCGTATAATTTTTCGAAATTTATCTTGTTTGAGATTAGAGTAGCTACTCCCCTTCCATGTCCTGATTTGTATGAAGAGAAGAACAATTGGTTGAAACCCATTCTTCTTAGTTTTTCATGTTCACTTTTGTTTAGGTGGGTTTCTTGTAAGTACACTATGTGAGCATGTACCCTGTACTTGGCTAGGAAAAGCCCTGGGGGAAGTCCTCCCTTGGAAAAGAGGGGAGGGCCCCCAACTACGCTTAAGCTGTTTTTGTCCATTTTGTGCGCATTCCTCCTTGGTACATTTTTTTATTTTTCCGTCTAGGTTGGGGCTTGGGAATATATTCAATATCATCACGATAATGCCGGTAAGAGGCATAGATTTCAAGTACATCTTCACATGTATAGAGCACATTGAAGAGTAACCTTTGTTACACTACTTCAGTCACACAGAAGTAAGAAACATTATTTGGTGGCAGAATGCTGACTATTTCTCAAGCTGTCTCCAAAGTCCCTCTTTAAGCAATCTTAGAGATACTGTTAGACTAATGCCTTGGCTTCCTTTGTATCTCACAATTGACAGTGTGTTCACAAAAATCCCAAACAGAACTGTCATTTGTTTCACATATAATGTGCCTTGCTTCAAGATTCAAGTTTATAAATCAATCACAGGAAGAGAATCTGTGGATGACTTCATAGGTTTTTCTGTTTTCATCATGTTAGTAAGGTGCCCAGATTCCTGTTTCCTGTCCAATCCCTCATATCTATGGTTTATGCTTACACATTCACTCTGCTTGAATGAGGAAACTAAACATTGTAGAAAACATTAGAAAAACACCAAGTTAACAATGGACTAACCCATCCCTTAGGGAGGCTTCCTGACCCACCGACTGTATCGTTATCCACCAAAACTCAATAATTTCTTTTATATATTTTCAGATATGTTTATGGTCTTTACTGTTTTATAACTGTCACTACCTTTGTTACTGACTTTTTTTTCAGTTGCCAAATAGAAAATAATTTCCGCTCATCAGTTACCTTTTTATTTTAGTGATGTTTCCTTATTATACCATGAATAAGTTCCATAAAAATTAAAAATATACACTGTATAAAAATACACAACCTTTATGTTCTCACTGTCTGATACCCAATCAGACTAAACTCTTACTGTTTTAGTTCAGTCATGGTTACCAGAGTTATTTCTATTTGCTAAATGCCAGAATAATGTTCTAGATTTGTTTGACATAATTTTCTTTTTTCTTGTATGTTTTGGGGCGTCTTTACACTAGTTTATCATAATGATTTAGTGGGATTTTGGCCTATTTGTCCTGTAAAAAAACAGGACAAGAGCTTTCACCCTGAGTTGGAGCGCTAGGTAGCTGCTCCTGGAGCAATTCATTGGATGTCCCAGTCAACAGAACGGGACACAAAGACAGAGGTTTGGCAGAGACGAACAGGGAAAGCTAGTCTGAGATGAAGCAATTTAATATTGTTTACTTCTAATGTGTTTTCACTGTATTTTTAACGTTTGACTGAGATTAACACCAGGAGCTAACAGGCTATGCCACCTGCTAGCGATCTTTAAAACAAAGCTATTGTTAAAGTTTATGAGATTACAGAGACTGGACTGCAAAATCGGTTACCATGGAAATTACAGATAAACGGACTCTGGAGGCACAGAGTCTGACATACTTAGTTTGGACAGAATGACTGATTAGGGGAAGATGTGACAGCTAGGACATGTCTCCATTGTAGCATGACCTCCTCCACCAATGTGATGAACGGAACACTGATATCATACTGGGCACGCCCCTGAATGGGTGTACACAATGGGTCCTACTTAATGTCTGTGTGAGGAATAAAAGGGGTTTCTGGCATCCGGAAATCTGCCCGTTGCAATGTTGTTTATGAGAGCCCAATACTGAAGCTGTAAACATCCCTCTGCCTTTCAGATTAAATATGGTAAAATAGTTACGGTTTCAAGAGTCTTTTTGTTACTACAGAAGTCTACAATAGAAGCACCGCTTTATTCAAAAAAAGAACCTGGGGTGACCGCAATAGGTCAGTTATTTAACACTATGTTAATGCTTTTTGGGTTGCGCTTTAGGGTTTTAACAAACTTTATTTCCAAAAGGATTTCATAAAAAATTATGGGATATTTATGTTTTTTTTCGGTCGGCTCATTACACCAACTATAGCTAATAGTTCTTTAAATAAGTCCCGAATGTTTGATAGCATTAGCCGCTATTAGCTCTTTAACACCCTTGCTAATAACAACTTAAACATGACTATGGTTTATTTAAACATAACATTTGTTTTCGTTTCGCTCCGCCAACGTCCGATAGTGCTACGAGCGTTCGTACAGCATCAATTGGAAACATTATGTGGATTAAGGGTATTTTGTGTAACTTAAGAGAAAGTTATCAAACTAACCATGATGTGACCCGGATACACTCCCAACATAGCTTCGGTCATTGTCCCCTTACACTTCCCTCTATCATCTTACCAGTTTGTGCTTAATTATTAATGGAGAAATAACAGTAATTAACAATTGCATGTTCTAAAGGTTATTGATTTTTCATTTATAAAATTACCCATTTAAATAATATTTTCTCAAATAATGCTTTATCAAATTTGGAGTTTCATTATGAATGAGTTGAACACATACCAAATGTTCTAAATTACTTAAACAAATCTAACCTTTTTATGGCATTATGACGTGACAAACTGCAACTCCCAGCATGCAACACAGCTGGGACGACCACCCTGAAACAAACCTTGAGAGACGGCATTCATCCCACTTTGGATGGTGCAGCTCTTCTTTCTAGGAATCTGGCCGGATTTATTAGTTCTCCTAAATGCTGACAACCCAGGGTCCAGACCAGGAAGCAGAGCCGTAGTTTAACACACCTCTCTGCAGCTTCTGTACTGTTACCCACCCATTACCCTATTGAGACGGTGTCTTTCCCACGGCCAAAACTTAACAGATCAAAAAGTGATCTAAAAGGAACAAATCATAAAAATCTAATAAAAATCAATACTGCTCATCTTGAACCAAAAAATAAAACAATTAAATGTGGTCTATTAAATATAACGTATCTCCCTCCAAAGACTTTGTTAGTTAATGAATTGATTTCTGATAAACAGATTGATTTATTTTGTCTCACAGAAACCTGGCTACAAGAGGACTACGTTAGTATAAATGAGTCAACTCCCTCCAATTATTCAAATTTCCACATTCCCAGATCTGTGGGAAGAGGAGGAGGAGTAGCAACCATCTTTCAGTCTGATTTATTAATTAGTCCCAGGCCAATTAATAACTACAGTTCTTTTGAACATTTAACCCTCAGTTTCCCTCATCCAAATAGCAAAGCAATAAAACCTCTTCTGTTTGTTGTTTTGTATCGTCCACCGGGCCCTTACTCTCAGTTTTTGGATCAGTTGTCAGACTTCTTATCTGATTTGGTGATAAACACTGACAAGGTTATTATAGTGGGGGATTTCAACGTTCATGTTGACACAGAATTTGATAACCTTAGTGTAACCTTTAAAACTATCCTAGATTCAATTGGTTTTGCTCAAAATGTGCATAAACCGACGCACTCTTGGCTCCATACTTTAGACCTTGTGCTGACATATGGCATTGATTGTGAAGAATTAACAGTATTTCCTCACAACCCTGTCCTATCTGATCATTTTGTAATAACATTTGAGTTTAATCTAACTGAGTGCTCCACCCCCAAAAGAGGGTTCCATTATAGTAGATCTTTAACGGACAATGCTGCATCAAACTTTAAAGAGTCTGTCCCCCTCTTAATATCGTCAGTATTGCAGAAATACCCTGCAGATAGCAGCAATGTTGTTTTTTCCCATTCACAAATAGATGTCTTTGTTAACGGTATGACTTCGTCATTGCGTTCTGCATTAGACAATGTAGCTCCCTTGAAAAAGAAGGTGATTATTCACAGGAAGCTGGCTCCCTGGTTTAATTCAGAGCTGCGTTCCTTGAAGCACAATGTTAGGAAATTGGAGAGAAAATGGCGCTCTACACACCAAGAGGAATCCTACCTAATCTGGAGGGACAGTCAATTGTTGTATAACAAGACCCTTCGCAGAGTTAGGGCAGCATATTTTTCATCATTAATTGAGGAGAACAAAAATAATCCTAGATTTCTCTTCAGTACTGTTGCCAAACTTACACAGAGTCATAGCTCCGTTGATCCATCCATTCCCTTAGCTCTTAGCAGTAATGATTTTATGGGATTCTTCATAAATAAAATTGATTCCATTAAAAATAAAATAATTGGCATCCTCCCAAACATGATTACCTCGTCCTCAGTAAGCGAGGCAGCGTTGGAGGAATCTTTAGAACCTGTGCAGTGTCTGAACTGTTTAGAAGCAGTAGAGCTTTCTGAGCTATCTAAAATATTAGCTTCCTCTAAACCTTCTACCTGTATGTTAGACCCAATCCCAACCAAGTTGTTTAAGGAGGTATTCCCTTTGATCAGTGGTCCTATTTTAGACATGATTAATCTATCCTTAGTAAATGGATATGTACCACAGGATTTTAAAGTAGCTGTTATTAAACCTTTACTTAAGAAACCATCTCTTGATCAAGATGAGTTCGTAAATTACAGACCTATACCTAATCTTCTTTTCTTATCTAAAATTCTTGAGAAAGTAGTTGCTAATCAACTTTGTGAACATTTACGAAGTAATGACCTACTTGAGGAGTTTCAGTCAGGCTTCAGAGCTCATCATAGCACTGAAACAGCTCTGGTGAAGGTCACCAATGATATTCTCATGGCCTCAGATAATGGACGTGTGTCTATACTTGTCCTGTTAGATCTCAGTGCTGCATTTGACACAGTTGATCACAATATTCTCCTACAAAGACTTGAGCATACTGTAGGGATTAAGGGGAAAGCATTAGGCTGGTTTAAATCTTATCTGTCGGACAGATTCCAGTTTGTTCATGTTAATAATACATCTTCTTCAAACTCTAGGGTCACTTGTGGAGTACCACAGGGTTCAGTCCTTGGACCAATTCTCTTTACTATATATATGCTTCCGATTGGCAAAATTATCAGACAGCATGGGATTAATTTCCACTGTTATGCTGATGACACTCAGCTATATTTATCCATAAATCCTGATGAATCCAATCAATTACTTCGACTGCAGTCATGTCTTGATGACATCAAAAGCTGGATGACTTTAAATTTCCTGCACTTAAATTCTGACAAGACAGAAGTTGTAATCTTTGGTCCAGAGTCCTCAAAAATAAACTTCTTAATCAATCACTTAATCTGGATGGCATTAACTTGGCCTCTGGTAATAAAGTAAAAAATCTTGGTGTTATTTTCGACCAAGACATGTCATTTAAATCCCATATTAAACAGGTTTCCAGAGTTTCCTTTTTTCACCTCGGGAATATCGCCACAATTAGAAACATTCTGTCCAGGGGTGATGCTGAAAAACTAGTCCATGCATTTGTTACTTCAAGGCTGGACTATTGTAACCTGACAAAAGCCAGCTGTATGTCGCTCCGCCTAGCTCCACTCACATACATCTGGGACACCGCCATAGGAATTGCCTTTACAGAAGGCTGGGCCTTATCAAAAATTCTAGCATATGATTGGATAAGCCACTTGTCTGTCATCTTTATTGACGTGCTATTTCAACCACTCACACTGAAGCTAACCCGTGACGCTGATGATAGCGACGCAGAAAAAAAATAAATAATAATAATAACGTGTTTGCGGCGCTAGTGGCATGCGTTTTATTGACAGTGAGCTGACATGAAGAGGGGGGAAGACAGGCGGCAAAGCGCCGCGGGTCGGAGTCGATTCCGGGCCGACCGCGTTGAGGACTAAAGGCCTCCTAACATAGTTAGCGCTAACCGCTCCGGGGTGCGTCCGCATCTGCACGTCCGCTGGCCCCGGAAAACAAAACTTGCCAAATCCGGTCGGGAGAAGGGCGAAAACATCGTTTCCACCAACAAAAGCCTTCAGAGGCGTTCTCTGATGTTCTTTTAATGAAACAATATTAGGTAGATTGGACAACACGGAAGAAATAGCAGCATCAATGTTAACGCTTGCTTCCTCGACGAGCCGCCATTGCTATCAAAACAGTCTCACGTCATGGTCGCGTCTCCACTACGTCACATCTATGAAACTCCAGCCCTGCGTCCTGATTGGCCAGACCATAAATTTGGTTGGAGAAATCACTCTCTACCGGCGGTGTCCCAGATGTATGTGAGTGGAGCTAGGCGGAGCAACATACAGCTGGCTTTTGTCAGGTTAGGACTATTGTAATTCTTTACTATCAGGAAGTCCACAAAAAGCAGTTCAAAGTCTTCAGCTGATCCAAAATGCTGCAGCAAGAGTTCTGATGAAAATCAACAAGAGGGATCATATTTCTCCTATTTTAGCTTCCCTTCATTGGCTTCCTGTTAAATCAAGAATAGAATTTAAAATTCTTCTTCTAACGTATAAAACCCTTAATAATCAAGCTCCATCATATATCAGAGCTCTGATTACCCCGTATGTTCCTAACAGAGCACTTCTCTCTCAGACTGCAGGTCTGCTGGTGGTTCCTAGAGTCTCTAAAAGTAGAATGGGAGGCAGATCCTTTAGGTATCAAGCTCTTCTCCTGTGGAACCAACTCCCAGTTTTGGTCTGTGAGGCAGACACCGTGTCTACTTTTAAGACTAATCTTAAAACTTTCCTTTTTGACAAAGCTTATAGTTAGAGTGGCTCATGTTACCATGAGCTACCTCTATAGTTATGCTGCTATAGCCTTAGGCTACTGGAGAACATCAGGGCCTATTTTTCTCACTCTACTGATTTCTACTGTTCTCCAGTCTACTGTTCTCTAGTTTTGCATTGCATTGCATTGCATTGAAATGACTGTTGTCATTTCAGCTTTTAACTTTTTGCTCTCTCTCTTTTTTTTTCATAGTAGGTACACCTGGTCTGGCGTTATGTTAACTGTGACATCATCAAGGGAAGACAGATCACCCACTATTACCATCTAATGTAGAACAGATTACTGGATCAATGTGTGCTTCTGTGCTTTTTTGTCTGTCTTGTTGTGTCTCTGCTCTGTCTTCTCTAACCCTCAGTCGGTCGAGGCAGATGACCGTTCATACTGAGCCCGGTTCTGCCGGAGGTTTTCCTTCCTGTTAATGGGGAGTTTTTCTTTCCGCTGTTGCTCCATGCTTGCTCAGTATGAGGGATTGCTGCAAAGCCGTGGACAATGCAGACCACTCTCCCTGTAGCTCTACGCTTCTCCAGGAGTGAATGCTGCCTGTCGGGACTTTGAAGCAATCAACTGGTTCCCTTATATAGGAAATTTTTGACCAATCTGTATAATATGATTGAATTTGACTTTGTAAAGTGCCTCGAGATGACATGTTTCATGAATTGGCGCTATATAAATAAAATTGAATTGAATTAAGTAAAGGTGTAATGACAGCTACTTTAAAAGCCTGTGGTTCAAATCCATTTACTAAGGTTAGATTAATCATGTCTAAAACGGGCACATCAAAGGGAATACTTCCTTAAATAACTTACAAGGTGAAGGTTTGGATGAAGCTAAAATTTTAGATAACTCAGAAAGCTATACTGTGTCTAATCATCTTTGGGAGGATGCCAGTGATTAATTTTTGATAGAATCAATTTTATTCATGAAGAATCCCATAAAGTCATTACTGCTGAGAGCTAAGGGAATGGACGGATCAACAGAGCTGACTCTGGGTAAGTTTGAAAGATATGCTGCTCTAACTCTGCGAAGTAGACTGTTTTTGCAAATTAGGTATGATTCCTCTAGATGTGTAGAGTGCCATTTTCTATCCAATTTCCTAACTTTATGCTTCAAAGAACGCAGCTCTAAATTAAACAAGGGAGCCAGCTTCCTATGAATATTCACCTTCTTTTTCAAGGGACCTACGTTGTCTACTGCAAAAAGCAACGAGGAAGTGACACCATTAACAAAGGCATACATTTTTGAATGGGAAGAAACAACATAGCTCCCCTCTACTGGGCATTTCTGTGATACTGATGAAATTAAAAGAGGGTCAGGCTCTTTAAAGTTTGGTACAGCATTATTTGATAAAGATCTACTATAGTGAAACCTGCTTTTGGCGCTGGAGAACTCAGTTACATTAAACTCAAAGGTTATCAAAAAATGGTCAGATAGGACAAGGTTGTGAGGCAATACTATTAATTCTTCGCAATCAATGCCATATTTCTTCACACACACACACACGTACATATATATATATACATACATATACACATATATATATATATATATGTATATATATTATGAATATTATAAAAAAATATAATCTTATCTATAATATTTTATAATCCAGGGAAAGTGACATTCGAAAGTACGAAAGTGTTTTGAAATTGTGGTGATCAAGTGCTACCAGCATTTAATGACTGTAACTAGCAATTGGGTTTATTAATGAACAATTATTAACTTTTTTTACCATGAAAATTGAATGTCTAGTCAGTTGTAAAACTGAATTTAGGGAGAGTGGTGCCCTGGTGGTTAGAGCAGCGCGCGTGCACTCAGAGAAGGATGCAAGTACCCGGTTCGATCCCCAGCGCCTGCACTCTTGGTCCCTGAGCAAGACTCTTAACCCCAGATTGCACCCCGGGCGCCGTACAGTGGCAGCCCACTGCTCCCCAGGGGTGATGGGTTAAAAGCAGAGAACAAATCTCGTTGTAATGTATGTTTCAATGACAATAAAGATGATATTAGTATTACTACTATTAATTACACATGCCACCAGTAAATGTTAATAAACTTTAAATCACTAATCATTAACCACAAGCAAAGGATAATAGTGTCTCTTATGTATATGTCATGATCTTGGCATAATGCTGGTCTGATTCTCCACCTGAAACACCTGTGCAGCTCTGTCCCGTTCTCATCAACCTTCACCAGATCAGCCTGCAACGTCGAGTATACAACCAGCTCTCAGACTAGTCCTTAGTGCCAGATTATTAATCCGGTGAGTTTAATCCAGCATTCTGTATCCTGTCTACCTGCCTGCCTGTTACCTGACCTGTTCTGCCTCCTGATTCTCTGAGCCTGCCTTACCCCTGTCTGACCTGATTTCCTGCCAGATTACCTAACCTGTTTCTGTGCCCTGACCCTGCCCTTGGATTCTGCTTTAGATTTTCCCTGGATTTCGGATCACCTGGCTCTGACCCAGAACCTGCCCTCGTACTATGGACTCTGGTTTATCCCCTCGATCATCCTGCCTGCCTCTGCCATCCCAGTTCTGATCCATTGCCTGCCTTTTGACTACCGAGCTCTAGCTAGTCTCAGGAAAAACTATCTTAGAGCTTCCCTGACTGGACTCCTGATTGCATTGGGGGATCACCACCAACTGGAACCTGCACTCACCGTCCCCGCCTGTTCCCGGATAGTGAAAAGTATCACTCCGGTCACTAACCTGTTGTCTCTGCTTCCAGTGGTTCCTGTCCCTGACCCTGGCCATTTACCCGCGACCTGCAGCAGTTTAATATCCAATAACCTGTCTTTAAACGCTATCTGTCTTAGTATGGTCGAATTCTGGGTCAATTTGACCACTGATATAAAAACCACAGATGACCACAATTAAAATAGTTAGACTTTATTAAACCAATAATTCCCTGTTACAGCAATTATTCTGTTTAATACTAATACTACTTGAACACGCTAACTACTGAATCCACACACAACATAAAAGAGGAAGATAAAGCAATAACAAACGACAAACTGGTGCAACTTGGATGTAGGAGCCTTTAGCCAGGGCCGGCCCGAGGCAAAAACGAACTAAGCGGCCGCTTGGGGCCCCCAGACCATATGGGTGGCCCCCTGATGGTCTGGGGGCCCCCCATTGAATTTTCTTATTGATCAGCAATCGGTTAACTTAAATAAGTATTACAAACAACTCTCGCAGACTGGTACAAGTCTGTGGATCAATGATATTAGTTCATTGCTGAAACATTTCTCTGTGGCGGGAGAATGGTTTATAACTGCTACACAGTAAGGACTCAGTCATGGTTTCTACAAACTGTAAAAGACATCCTGATTTTAGTGATGTAGTGTAAAATATTGAATCAAATCTTTTTCTGCATGACTGGCTTTATTTTCACTCTTATATTTAACTTTATGGTGCAAATTTTCAAGTGGATTGTTGAAAATTTCTCCAAGTGCATTTTGGGTAAAACTAATCATCACCAAACGTCCACCAACGGCATCTTCGGTCACTTGGCAACTGTTTATAAAATACGTGGAGCATTTTAACTACTAAGCTAACATGAGCGCTTCATATAAGCATAAAAGTGGAGCGGCAAAGTGAAAAGAAAAGGAAAAAAGAGAGCAAGGAAAAGCCAAGTTACAAAAACTGTCCAGGAGATGAAGTTGACTTAATTGTTGGCAGCGATTTCAGCCCCACCTGAACACAGCCAGGGAGGCGAGTTAATCACACATAGCCCAACTAATAATCACTATAATAATTGTAGCAGCCCAGGCGCTTAGCTTATATCTCCTTTTCTCTCTCTCGGCGGTGACCAGCAGCCCCCCCTCACATGCGCTGTACACTGAAAATGAACCAGCTGCAGGTCTCATCTAGCGACAGATGACAAGCAGGCGCGAGATGATGAAAATCCTCATCTGGAATATTTTCCGACTGATCAAGCCTCGGAGTGAAGCAACTCTATGACAGTAGAGAGGTCACAGTATAAAACGATGGGCGCTCCCCGGTGACTTAATCACGCTAGAAAGTAGAACTGTCACAATAAAACGACTCTGTTCCACTCGCTCCTCATCTCTACATATTGCGCTTTCTGCGTTAAGGCACAGATTTGGTGAGATTATAAAAACTTTCATCAAAATATCCCTGACCAGTGACAAAAAAGAGGAGCGTAGTGAAGCGGTAAGTAAATTTTCTTTCATTTTTTTGGTCAACATGCAAACCGAGATTCTTGATTGCATAAACGTGCTTTTCAGCTCCTGCAAGCTGCAGACGCGGATATTCTGAAAGCATCGACTATTCTGCACAACGCCATCAGTGTTTTAATAGAGTTAAACGCAGTTTGAAGCAACCAGGACCAGAAAAGTTAAACGCAATTTGATTAACTTTCTGAAGACATTACCCCCAGATGGGACCGTCTTGTTGCAGAGAAACAAGCTCAGGGCTCCCATTGATTTAGTGTTATGGTGAGTTAAATTTCATGCACTTTTTATTCTTTTGTGGAGTGTCTGTATCTTTCTTTGACGGCGTGTTTAAACGTTACCGTAATGACCAGAGTCAGAGCGTTAGGGCTGTGGTGGCCGACAGAGGGGGTGAGGGAGAGGAGAGGAGGAGACAACTTTATTTCAACTGTTTATAAACAACATTCATGTAGTGTTTTGTAATTAGAGTAAAAAAATTTTTCATGTATATTGAGATAATAATGAAAGAAATGTGAATTTGCAGGTTCCCCTTTATTTATTTTTCCAGGTTGGGGACCACTGATATAAATGAATGAATGAGTGATGATGAAATTGAATATGTTTTGTGACAGTTTGTATTCAAAAGATTTAATAAAAGAGTGAAATTTATTTGTTTATTTATTTATTTTGTATTAATACATAACCTCACTGTATTTGTTTCTAATATTCGCTATTACAGTATAGTGTGACGTTTGTGTCAATCATCTTCTAGCATAGGTGATTCTGCGTGGTGGGAGGGGGGCCCCCAAATCAAATTTTGCTTAGGGCCCCCAAGAGGCTCGGGCCGGCACTGCCTTTAGCTTTAGGTAATTTTCTAACTTGAAGAAGCCTCACTTAATTAAACATTGAATAATCACCAGTAAGACAAGTTAATGATGTAACAGTATTGAAATGGATCCGAAGTGATGTGATTGTGCTTCAATACCAGGTCCGTTACTAGCCAGAGTGGCTACAATGAGCTTCAGTTGCTAAGCTACAAGCTCATTATGGCGACGGCTCTTGCCTGAGCTAACCACAGTTACACAGTTTAGATACCACAGGCACATGGAGCTACCGAGGGGCGGCTAACTCGAGACAAAGGCCGCTAGCTAACTCTATGATTGCTTCAAATGAAATCCATGCAAAATCCAAAAGCAGTGAGAGAAAAAGGAGGGAAAAGAGATTTGGGCCCAACAATAACGGGAAGTGGGCCGACAGTGCGGCCCATTCACAATAATAATGATAAAATCCACAATGATAACCAACCATCGGTGCGGTGGTCTCACAATAACCAAATTAAAAGAAATACATCTTATCACCTGAATTCAGTCACAGCATGTAAAACATTCAAAGACAGTCTGTCAGGGGGCAATTCTGCCTGCTGCACCCTGAACCTTTCTAGCACCTTCCTCCTCCTGCCCTGCTCCGTCTCCCTCCACTAATCATCTACACCTACCAGTTTCTAATCAGCATGGACTCATTCCACCTGCCAGCCTCTCCATATAAACCCTCCTCAGTGAGCTCCTCACCGCAGGTCCGTCTTCAACATCTGATGCCCTCAGTTAGAGATTCTCCCACGTCTATCTGAGCATCAACACTCCCTAGTCTCACTGCCAGAGATTTCCCACGTCTGGTTGCCAGAGTTTCCCGCGCCTGTCTGCACCTCCATGGGTGCTGCTGCTGATCCTCCTGCTGCTCCAGCGTTCCTGTGCTCCAGGTGATCTCTCAGCTGCGCTCCTGGTCCAACTGCAGCCCTGCATCCAAAGAACCATCTCTGCTGCATTGCTGACTCTACTGCAACCCATGCACCTCCAAGAACCCTCTCTACTGCACTGCTGATTCTACTGCAGGCCCTGCACCTCCAAGCAATCTCCCTGCTGAGCTGCTGGCTCTGCGTCTTCTCCAGCCCAACGGCTCCAGGAACTCTTCCTGCTGTGCTGCCAGCTCTGCCTCCACCCCAGCGCTCTCCCACCCGCTCTGGAGGCTTCCTGGTTCCTGCAGCGCAGCACTCCAGCGTCCTCCGGTCCTTGAGCTCTCTCCAGTTCCCCCAGCTCCTGCCATCTCCATCCTCCTGCTCTAGCCTGGTTACAGACTCTGGTTCTCTTCGTTCACAATCCATCTCTCCTTCAATAAACTCTCAAAACTAAGCTCCGTGTGTGGCGTGTGTTCGGGTTCATTGTGGCAAATCCTGACACAGTCCAACAACTCCTTCTGGAGTAAAACATCAGCATTAAACCTATTTCTAAATAAATCTGCCGAGGCAAATATTGGTTTCTATGTAAGAAATGAAAGGAGGTCTTTCCTGGTGTTGTTCCCGTGGGGGAGGGGAGAAATCAGTCAGGTCATTACGAATTGTTACTGCGTTTTGCCTTCTCCAGCAAAGGGGAAGATGTGTCGGCTCTGATTTGTATTTAGGACGGGTCTCAACGGCAATGTTCCCCCTAATTTTCCTGTGTCTGAGCATTCACTGGGCCCCTGTGAGCAACATCACATGTGCATACTGTGGCTACACGGGTATTACGCCTGTCCAAAACCTGAGATTATAATAATTTACATCCATCCATCCGTCCATTTTCGCTTATCCCTCATGGGGTCGTGAGGTGTGCTGGTCCCTATCTCCAGCGTTTAATAATTTACATGTCTTATTAAAATAATCAAATTATAGCAATAATTTCTTTTAGATTACTTTGTTTAAATACAACTGATTTAGCCTGATTACATGAAAAAGACAAAAATCTTGGGTTATTTTATAAGCTGTATAGTATATTTTATGTCAGAGCAGGGACCCTGCTAAGGAAGAACTGAGAGACATGTACATCTTTCAGAGTTCAAATTTTATTGTCATCATGTGGTACTGTACAACCTCGCTTCTGTCAGACTACTCCAGGGCAGCTGTGATGTATCTCACCACCGTCAGAATGTGAATGTGAATGGGTGAATGACTGACGTTAGTGTAAAGGCCGTGCCGGTCTGGGCGGACTGGCATGAGCACCCTCGTGCCCTGTTCAGTGTGGCGAGTATAAACCAAACATAAAGGTCTTTGGGGTCGTCGGAGTGATAAAACACTATACAAATACAAGCCTTTTATATATATTGCTGTAGTCCTCAGGCATCCACTCATAAAATAAGAATCATATAAACAGAGTTTCTTTTCAAAAATGGAGGTAGAACAAGAATGATGGTCAGAAACCAGCAGAAACCATGTACTGCAAAGGACTCCAACTGCAACTGATAACGCCAGTGGAGCAACAACGCCCCAGAAACAAACAGCAGGTGTATCGCTCAAAAACCAACCTAATTGGTTGAAAAACGGCATTTACAATCTCAGATAAGCATATCCCAAAAACACAGACACACAAACAGCTGACATGCAACAGGAGTAACAAAGACGCACACCGCAACCTGCCCAACTATAAAGGCATTGGCCCAGGGACGGACTGGGACAATAATTCAGACCGGGAATTTAATACAGGCCATGCCACCACCAGCATAACCTTCAATTCAATTCAATTCAATTCAATTTTATTTATATAGCGCCAATTCATGAAACATGTCATCTCAAGGCACTTTACAAAGTTAAGTTCAATCATATTATACAGATTGGTCAAAAATGTTCCTATATAAGGAAACCAGTTGATTGCATCTAAGTCCCAACAAGCAGCATTCACTCCTGGAGAAGCTTAGAGCCACAGGGAGAGTCGTCTGCATTGTACATGGCTTTGCTGCAATCCCTTAGAACCTGCAGGTGTATTTTGTGCTCTTACAAGGTACCTGAAGGTTCCAGCTCTGGCTCCTTATTGCAGCACTTTTCACCACATCCATGCCAGCATGCCAGAATTGACACTGCTTTCTTGCAAAAAAAATGTATTCAAACACATTTAATTATTTTATTTACTATTTGACTATTTAATGAATTGGCTATATTCACATACCAGCAAATATTTTTTTAAATATTTTACCAGGTTAAACAAAGTAAAATACAATTAGGCGGAGTCAGGTTACCTATTTACAAGGCTGGGTACAAGCATGACTTTTCTAATTATAGGCCGATCTCCCTGTTATCTCAATTTTCAAAAATATTGGAAGAAATATTTCATAAAAGATTATACAATTTTACTGTGAAACATAATAGTATCTGTGAACAGCAATATGGTCCACACTTGTTGATCTTGTGGAAAAAAATATCGATGGCATTGATATTAAACAATACACTGTAGGAGTGTTCTTAGACCTAACTAAAGCTTTTGATCATGAATTATTACTTAAAACATCTTGTAGATATGGAATTAGGGGTGTGGCTCTTTCTTGGATCAGGAGTTATTTAGTCTGGATCAAGAGTTATTTAGTCTGTCCACATTAGAAATACTGATTCACAGTTACTGACAATGACCACTGGTCTCCCGCACGGGTCAGTGTTGGGTCCTTTATTATTTATCCTTTATATTAAGGATATATGTTTAGTCTCAAAAATATTACATTTTATATTATTTGCAGATGATACTAATATCCTTAGTTCTGGTAAAGATTTAAAAATCCTAATTGAGACAATTGAAAAATAATTAAATATATATAAATATAAAGTGTTGGTTTGATTCAAACAAATGAACCTTAAATCTATCCATCCATCCATTTTCCCATGGGTCGCGAGGGGTGCTGGTGCTTATCTCCAGCTTACAATGGGCGAGAGGTGGCGGTACACCCTGGACAGGACTTAAATCTAATGAAAACTAAATTTATAATATTAACAAATCATGCTATTAATGTGCACACAAAACTTATAGTAAATGATACAGATATCAAAAGAGTAAGTGATGTAAAATTTCTTGGGGTAACAATAGAAAATAAGTTTAGTGGGAAACCACATATTGACTATATCAGATCAAAGTTGTCTAAAACATTGTTATATAAATTTAAAGACCTTTTAAATAAAAAAAACATTATATCTCTTGTACTGTTCATTAGTTTTGCCTTACCTGATGTACTGTATTGAAGTGTGGGGAATATGCTGGTGAAGATTCTCAGTCATCCAGGTCATGGTCAATCCAAAAAAAGGTAAAAAATAAAGCAACTGGACTTATTTTCTGTAGTTGAAGATGTTTCGCTTCCTCTCCAGGAAGCTTTCTCAATTCAAAAAGTCTGGAGTAATGTGGAGTGCCAAGCTTTATACTCCTGCCAAACAAAGGCCTTGTAATGGCTTAGATAACATGTAAATTCAACAGAAACAGGTCCACCCCTTAGTAATGGGCGGTCGTTAAAGTCATTAAGCCAGCAGATTGAACCAAAACTGGTCCACTCCTCTGTAACAAGGAGTCATTAGGGTTGTTATTGGCCTGGCTTAAAGGAACGATGTTTTGATCCCCCATATAAGGGTGAGAATTGAGGTGATGATAAACACCTAAAACTAATTTAAACCCATTGTTCACAATTCAAAAGAGAGCTATAGACCGTGTCACGCGTGACGTCACGAGCTACGTCCGCGCTACATCCGGGTCCCGCAAATAGGCAAAAACAGTGCTGTTCTCGTCTACTACCATGACAAAACGGGTGAATTAGAGCGTGCTTTTAGTTCGTTTATTTTTGGAATCTAAACAATGCCTACGACTTGTTGTGCTCCCGGTTGCACACAGAGGCATTCCAAATCGTCGGATGTACGTTTCTTTCGTTTACGGAAGGACGAAGAAAGACGAAAGAAATGGATATTTTCAATGAAAAGGATGCAGGCAGACAATCCCAATCGACTGTGGGAGCCATCATACCACGACAGAATTTGCAGTCTACACTTCATCTCCGGTAAATACAACTTAATTTTGCACTGGTCATTGTTCTACTTAAATAATTATATAAATAAAAAATGAGGATATATACTTAAGTCAAGACGTAAACGTTCGTTTCATAATAATATACGTACATTTACAATGTATGCAAACCTTCTGTCATGAGTCTGTGAAAAGGATTAATGAGACAAAAGCACCAAAACAATCTTTAGTGAACAATGTTTTTTTTTTAACCTACCGGTGGCGGGTCTTCCTCTCTGCTGAGGCGCTGTCTGTGTCCGACTCCGCGTTCGTATGTTACACAAACATGTCTGAACATCCATCCATCCATTTTCTGACCCGCTTAATCCCTCATGGGGTCGCGGGGGATATTAAATAATTGTAGCCGTCCAGTGGTTTCATGCTTTCATGCTCTCTCGTCTGTACTGGCCTGCCGTGTTTATAAGGTAGCTGTATATGTTGCCGTACGGAACACTTGACCAGCATTTCACAGACTCGCTCCATCCCTTCAGGCTTTTGCTGTGTGGATCTGGCAATCTGATACCATCAACCATCAACTTACTCTTAAAACTATCTTGTGGTGCGTTATCTAAAGAAGAAAAATACGTTGAGAACTCGTCGTTTCCTTTGTTTGCGTCCGCCATAGTGTTCGCCTTTTGCTTACCAGTCCAGCGCGCATGAGCGAAAAACCGGGATCAAAACAATAACAATGAACTGGTCTATTGTAAATAAAGCAGATTATATAGAGCATACAAACCAACTTTTTGTTAATTTAAAAACTTTAAAGATTTGGTTGACTTTAAAACTGCTCAATTAATGTACCAGGTAAAAAATAATTTGTTGCCTGTATACATTTAGGGTCTGTTTTTGATCAGGGACAGTGCTTATGATTTTAGAGGATATAAAATGTTTATAAAACCAAAAGCAAGGACAAATGTAAAACAACATTTTATTTCTTATGTTGGGGTTGATGTATGGAACAAACTAGACCAGGAGCTAAAAGACTGTACAACACCGATAAGGTTTAAAAACATATTTAAGAATAATGTGATTAAACATTATGAATCATGTGAATGTAATTAATAGCTGTAAAATATTAGGTGTATTACCTTGTTTTTCAAAATGTTATTATTGTAGATTTTTTTTTCTTTTCCTAAAATCATATTTTGGTATGTATTATAAAAGGTAGCCATCTATTTCTTCTTTTCTAGTCCAATGTAAATTGGTTTTGGAGGGTGGGAATTATAAGCTTATTGCTTCTGCCAATCCACTCTTTTTCAGACTGTTTTTTTATTTATGTTAGAAGGACATATGTTGTCATTTATTGTATACTTGTGTGTCTGAAATAGATAAATTCAATTATGATTGATACCAATATATAAAGCCACAGCATTTAAGTCTAGAGCTAACAAAGACATGGATGGCCTTTTCCAGATAACTGCGGCTGAGGAATGGCTTTATTTTGGTCGACCGAAAAAGCTGAAAAAAGTTTTTCACAACAGAATCAACCTGTTTCTCAAGTTTTAAGCAGCAGTCAAGTTTCACCACAGATTTTTTACCACCTGATTGAAGTGGGGAGTAGGAGGTGACTTTTTTTGGGAATCCAATGGGTCCTGCTATTCCTGTGGAAATCCCGTGGAAATCCCGTGGGATGCGAGTCAACGTTAGTAACAACCATGTGATTGGGATGGTAGAGGATAAAAAATTAACTGGAGCTGACAGGATCAGGAGCTAACCAATAAGAGGAAGAAAAAACTAGGTCGCCCAACATTTTCTAGTTATTTTTTTTCAAGGAGCCTACTATGACACGATTCAAATGAACTACATCAAATTTGTTTAAGAATCCGCTTTGTATCTCTTCATTCGTCAAACAAATGCTACGTAACATGTCAAGTCTCATGTGATCAACAAAATTGTCCGGATGTGGGGCCAAGATTTAACACCCTTTGCTATAGTAGAGAGGTAAGGCTTCAAAAACTTTTGTACAGGACCTGCTTGACCTGCCAATTATGATAACGTGCACCTATCCTTCCATCAGTTTCTCCGTCTCTGTCTAAGTCTCCCTCACTCTCCTGCTCTCTGTATCTGATGTTAAGTTATTCCTCTGCCTCCTTTAGTGATAATGGTACGTGTAATAAATGTATTGTTTTTTTAGCTTTGGGGGTGAGGGCGCCAGAATTGGAGGCCCGGCTCCATTCTGTTGAAAAACCAGCAGCTAGCCAAAGCCCTTAGCTTGCGCAGGACAAGAAGGAGGAATAGCAAGCATCTTTCAGTCTGATTTATTAATCAGTCCAAGGCCAATTAATAACTATACAATTCTTTTGAACATTGAACCCATAGTTTCCCATATCCAAACTGCAAAGCAATAACATCTCTTCTGTTTGTTGTTTTTTATCATCCACCAGGCCCTTACTCAGTTTTTACATCAGTTCTCAGACATCTTATATGATTTAGTGTCAAATCCCCCACTACAATGACCTTGTCACTGACAAGGTCATTGTAGTGGGGGATTTTGACATTCATGTTGACACTGAATGTGATAATCTTAATATGGCCTTTAATACTGTCCTAGATTCAATTAGTTTAGCTCAAAATGTGCATAAACTGACGCAGTCTTGCCTTCATACCTTGGACATTGTGCTGACATGAGGCAATGATTACGAAGAATTAACAGTATTTCCTCACAACGCTGTCCTATCTGACCATATTTAAATAAACTTTGAGTTCAATTTAGCTGAGTTCTCCAAAAAAGAAGGTTTCAATATAGTAGATCCTTATCAGATAATGTTGTATCAAACATTAAAGAATCTGCCCACCTTTTTATTTCCTCAGTACAACAGAAATGCCCAGCAGATGGCAGCTATGATGTTTCTTCCCATTCACAAATTGAAGCTTTTGTTGATGGTATCACTTATTCGTTGCGTTTTGCATTAGACAACGTAGCCCCCTTGACAAAGAAGGTGATTATTCATAGGAAGCTGGCTCCCTGGTTTAATTTAAAGCTGCGTTCTTTGAAGCACGACGTTAGGAAATTGGAGAGAAAATGGTACATTATACATCTAGAGGAATCCTACCTCATCTGCAAAAACAGTATACTGTTGTAAGACCCTTCGCAGAGTTAGAGCAGCATATTTTTCATTATTAATAAAGGAGAATAAAAATAAACCTAGGTTTCTCTTTATTGCAGTTGCCAAACTTACCCGAAGTCAGCTCTGTTGATCCATCCATACCCTTACCTCTCAGCAGTAATGACTTCATGGTATTCTTCACCTGATTCTATCAAAAATAAATCATTGGCATCATCCCAAACATTATTACCTCATCCTCAGTAAGTGAGTCAGCATTGGGGAATCTTTAAAACCTGATAGGTGTTTGGACTGTTCAGACTACTGTCTACTGTGTCTCTAGCCCTTTCACGAGGAGTGAATGCTGCTTGTCAAGACTTGATGCCATCTGCTGGGTTTCCTTAGAAAGGAAACTTTTTGACCAATCTGTATGATTTGACTGAATTTGACTTGATATGATGTGTTGTGAATTGGCACTATATAAACAAATTTTAAATGAATTGGTTAAACACAAATAATTTAATTTAAGTGAATTATGGTTGAAATACTTCTTACACCCAGAAAGTGGCAGTAAGAAGAAAATAAAAATGCTTCAGACTGCACGTGTGCAAACTCAGTTGCTTCCTTGTGTTTTTGGCGGTGAAGTTAGAGAGGTAGGAGGACATGTTTTATCCATACCAGTTATTGTAGTAGCCTATTGTTTAGCATAATTTAATTGTGTGTTCTAGATTTCTGAAGTGCTTGTGTTTTAGAGAGCGGTGGGTATGGCACGTTTGTTACGCCATATATACAGTATACTTTAGGCAATGTGCAATATATATATATATATATATATATATATACAGTATATGAACACTGTATATAGCACCATATATATCTGTGCACCTTACCTCCCTTTTCTTTGCCTTTATTATATTGTATATTTTTTATATTTGTTCACTGTTACACTGTTATTGGAGTTGACTTTTAATATAATTTTATAGTGACAATAAAATACATTCTATTCTATTTTTTTGGAGATTTTTCGCGGCTCTAGTGGCTCGCTTTTAAACACAGTAGGCTGACAGGAAGAGTGTGGAAGAGGGGGACAGACATGCGACAAAGGACCGTGGGTCAGAGTCGAACCCGTTGAGGACTAAGGCCTCCGTACATGGGTCGCGCTACCCGCTGTGCCACTATTCTATTCTTTTCTACATTAATGTTAGGTCTGTCTGCTGCTATCCTGCCGAGCTTCATGTGAAACTTTTTCCAGTTTAATATGTGGGGGCTATTATTGTGAAACAGGTACAGGAAATGCTGCGTGTTGTAAACATCAAATTATGTTTGGCTACTAGGTCTCTAGAGGACCAAGAGTTAGCACTGAAATAAAACACTGGTGGCCTTAGGCAAGTGCTGGTGCTGTGGGGCCATACCTGACCGGTGTCACCAACGGGAACTTCCAGTGATATTTTGTAAATGGACTGAACTTATATAGCGCCTCTCCAGTCATACTGCCCACTCAAAGCGCTAGAGCCACATTCACCCAATCGCACACACATTTATACACCGATATGCAACTCGGTAGGCGTATCGGTGCCTTGCCCAGGGGCACATCGACATGTGACAAGGGGAAGCTGGAATCAAACCCACAACCTTCTAATTGCAAGACGATTACTCAACCCATCAAGCCACAATCGCCCACCTCTTTACCTTTGACCTTTTACCTCTGTGACACATCCAGTAATTCCTTTCTGTGCAGTGAGAGGGGAAAGCAGAGTGCGGAGCTCTGAGTTGGTATGTGGGCTCTGTGTTCCAGATTCCCAAAAATGTTTTAGGTCATAAAACTGGTAAGTGAGGGATATGATGAGATAGCTAATACATCACAGCAACTTTGTGTCATTCCTGCCGTAGTCTGTAGGAACAGAGTTGGAGAGAGAGGCTAAACACGGCACACACGCTGGAGAAGAAAAGAGCCCTGCGCTCTTGTAACGTAATCCTGAGCGGGAGGAGAAGACAGTTGAGGAGAAGCTATGTTTATCTGGCTGATAGCTGATACCTAAGACATTTGTAGGTCTCTAAAAAAGCTTTTTCTTTTGGCACTTTTAACAACAGTTGACACTCACCAGTATTTTTAAAATCTTAGAATAGCTAGTTTTAAGAGATGTGTAATGATGAGCTGCAGTGGTGCTGCATTTTACGTATATATATATATATATATATATATATATATATATATATATATATATATATATATATATATATATATATATATTAGGGGTGGGACGCGATTAAAAATTTTAATCGCGATTAATCGCATGGCTGTGAAATTAATTAATCGAATTAATCGCATTTTAATCGCATACTTGGAAACAGCAGGAAGTAACTTTTTCCACATGGATTTTGAATGACAACACATAAGCTTAATAAACAAAATATTGTTTGTTTATTTTTTTAAAGAAATATCAACAGGCCAGTGCAAATTTTAAAGTTCAACATATTTAGGAACGCTAAACTCAGAAATTCAGGTAGCTCTATAGGTATAGGTAGAGCTTAATACTGCTTTTTAAACGCTGCTGGACCCTCTTTGTCACCGTTTTTCTACATGGCAGCTCATACGTGGGGTCAGACAGGGCAATCTGAAGAATCTTTTCCAGCCCCTTATCTTCTACCACAGCAATGGGTCTGCAGTCGAGAGCAGCCCAGTAAGCCAGCGCGTTGGTCATTTTCTCGGCCTTGGTCTTGCTTACCCTGCCCTTGAAGCCAGTCAGCTGGTGTAGTGTGGGTTGTTTCGTCTTCCTCCCAGTTGGGCTAGCTTCCACGCTAGTATCTGCCAAGCTAGCTGCTACATGCTTTGCGTTCAGGTGATATTTGAGGCTTGATACGCTGCGGTGATAGGCGAATTCCTTGTTGCATAATTTACATATGACCGCGCTCTTATCGACTCTTCCCTCCTGTATTTTGAAACAAAATTTCCCCTGCAAAGGACCAACAAAAATGATTTCATCTGCTTTGTCTAATTCTTCCATGGTTGTCTCTCCTTCTAGTTAAAAGCAACTTTCTTCTCTGTTCTTCTTCTTCAGTTTCCGTCCGACGGTATTCTGGCCATAGTTCTAATGCTGCCCCCACAGGTGAAATAATTACTTGGGTGAAATCCCAAACGACTTCCAGGAGACTGTGGTGTGCGATTAAAATGCGTTAATTTTTTTAACGCGTTAATATTTGTGTGATTAATTAATCCAAATTAACGCGTTAATGTCCCAGCCTTAATATATATATATATACACACTACCGTTCCAAAGTTTGGGGTCAAATTGAAATGTCCTTATTTTTGAAGGAAAAGCACTGTACTTTTCAATGAAGATAACTTTAAACTAGTCTTAACTTAAGAAATACACTCTATACATTGCTAATGTGGTAAATGACTATTCTAGCTGCAAATGTCTGGTTTTTGGTGCAATATCTACATAGGTGTATAGAGGCCCATTTCCAGCAACTATCACTCCAGTGTTCTAATGGTACAATGTGTTTGCTCATAGGCTCAGAAGGCTAATTGATGATTAGAAAACCCTTGTGCAATCATGTTCACACATCTGAAAACAGTTTAGCTCGTTACAGAAGCTACAAAACTGACCTTCCTTTGAGCAGATTGAGTTTCTGGAGCATCACATTTGTAGGGTCAAATAAACACTCAAAATGGCCAGAAAAAGAGAACTTTCATCTGAAACGCGACAGTCTATTCTTGTTCTTAGAAATGAAGGCTATTCCATGCGAGAAATTGCTAAGAAATTAAAGATTTCCTACAACAGTGTGTACTACTCCCTTCAGAGGACAGCACAAACAGGCTCTAACCAGAGTAGAAAAAGAAGTGGGAGGCCGCGTTGCACAACTGAGCAAGAAGATAAGTACATTAGAGTCTCTAGTTTGAGAAACAGACGCCTCACAGGTCCCCAACTGGCATCTTCATTAAATAGTACCCGCAAAACACCAGTGTCAACATCTACAGTGGAGAGGCGGCTGCAGGATTCTGGGCTTCACGGCAGAGTGGCAAAGAAAAAGCCATATCTGAGACTGGCCAATAAAAGAAAAAGATTAAGATGGGCAAAAGAACACAGACATTGGACAGAGGAAGACTGGAAAAAAGTGTTGTGGACGGATGAATCCAAGTTTGAGGTGTTTGGATCACAAAGAAGAACGCTTGTGTTATGCCAGAAGATGGTTGAATATGCTTATTATTATTATTAATTATAATTTGGCATTATAATTTAAATAATAAATCATTCAACTCAAAATTCCGCTACAACAAAATATAGTTCAAATGGTGGTGATGTTAGCTATAAGCTTGTAAGTATTTATACCACTAATGTATTAGTTAATTTGCTGTTATGAACTCATTTATGCTGGGATAAATGATCTGGTCGGACTTGTGACCGACGAGGTTTATCCGGCAGCTGTGAGAACCCCAATGTAACTGCAATTAGAGTTTAAATCCTTATTCGTCTATCACCATCCAATGATATTGTCTCTGTATTAATGTCAGATGTTAACTCCAAAGGAGGTTAGCTCTGATTTCTGAATAACCATACAACTATGAATTAGACTGGACACAAAACCAACTCTATTCCGCAGTGGCGTTTTATCGAACCAAAAGCAATTCCCTGTTACAGTAATTCTCTGATTCAACGACTTTGGAAATCTTACTCACTACTAACTAACACGCAAAATATATATGGAGATAAAAGAATAAACAAACAAACAAAACGAAAGGAAAGAAAAACAAATGGATTAAAATGAGCGGTTGCAACTCTTAGTTCAGCTCACGGTTGTTTAAACCACATTCAGAACATCGGCATTTGACATAGCATTGACAGACAGAGCAGCTGTGGGAGTCCTACCGGACGCTTTGATGCCTTACAAAGCTATCAGCTAAGCTACCTACAGTGCAGTCATCCGACACCCTCCCAAGATGGCGACTATGATGACGTATGCTCTGCAAATTTGCGTGAAGCGTGAGGGGAGGTCTTAATGATGTCACCGCGCTTACGCTAAGGTGAGGTGGTACCTCGCTCAGAGAGGGAGTGGTTTACGCTCTGGTTCAAAGAGAAACCGCGAACTAAGATTCAAACAAAGCGATCAAATTCTCTGATAAGGAGAAGCGAAAGAAAAGGGGGGAAAGCATGGAGGAAGATGGAGAAGAACTGAAACAGTGACCCACGGCGGGGTTATAGATAAACCACAATCAACACAGCAAAATCAAATGTAAAATGCATGCACATACAAAGAAAATATTCAGCAAAATAATTCCAACTTCGTCGTGGAATAAAAGCATTAACCTAAGCCTACAAATTTCTACGTCTGCCCAGGCACTTCTAAACACCCTGTTGGTGAGACAGAAATAAAAGGGGAGAACCCGTTACTTTGAGGTGCCTCGGGGCTGGTCCGGAGTGAAAGTCCCGGCTTCGGTCCGGAGCGCTCCGGATTACGCGACGTCCTGAACGCGTCTTGACGACCGCAGGGTCCGCAGGCTGCAGCGGGGACCAGACTGAGAGAGTTCCTTCGTCTTTCTCTCTCTCTCTGGGCTCCTAGACGCTTGTTGGGCCAAACAACGCGTCGTCCTCTCTCGATCACTGGGAGATAAGGCGGCTTCCAGTATTTGATCAGAGGGAATTAAAGGTACCTTTTTGAGTCGACCTCCTGTCTGCACAGGGAATGGTTTTGCTTCGAAAAAATCTCGGTCCAGCGAGAAACTCGAGCACGTGGCGTGGGATTACTCCACGGAGTACAGCTGTGTCTTCTCGGGTTGGCAGGGCGCCAGGGAAGAAGATCGATTGCGGGGTGCAACCGAGTTTTATCAACTTTACCCTAGCAACGTTATCGGTTGCTAGGGCGCCGGCCATTTTGGGCCGCGTTGCATGATGGGAGTTGGTGGCCATTTTGACCACCATGCATCATGGGAAATGCAGTCTGTCACGTCCTGACATGGCACAACATACCCCCCTTTAGCTTTGAAGAGTGGGATGCTGGTCACAGTCTTTAAAGCTACAACCAAGTCCATTCTGGCGTGACGAAGATCCGTTGTGCATGAGTGGAACAACCTAATAGTCTTTCTAGTAGTCCTTCGGGATTCATGCAGTTCAGTTCATCATCCAAGAGGAAGGGAAAAAAACAAAGCATTTATTGTGCCTGGGTCAGTGACCTAGCCTGGGCAGACTAAGCTATAGCTAGTAATTTCTATTGGCTAATAAGGCAACAATAAGGTAATAAAAAAAAGAAAATGCAAACTTCACAATCACCATTGTCGATACATTCATTGGTCATAAGGTTTGAACTTTGAACCAAAGAAAGGAGAGAGGGAAAAGGGAAAGGAGAGAGACAGCGGTTCGTAGTCTAATCAGCTTGTGGCCTTTGAGGAGCTGATGTTACGAACCTGGGGGCGACGAAGGTGAGGGTGTCAATCCTGGTTTGCAACTGTTTGATCTGCTTGTATGCTGCATATGCCATCGCCGTAGTGATGGCCCATCCAAATACAAGGAGAACCACAATAATGGTCATAATGTGAGTGTCGGTCGACTCTGTAGCTCTGGGGAAGCGAAGCAGAGGGACCGAGCTCAACTCTGATGGAGTGAGACTGAATTTAATCAGCTGGGTGCCTGCAAGTAAAAGCTGTCTTTCAATGCCGACATCAATGCTGAAATTGTATCCCTTAAAGACATCTATTATTTCAATCTCTGAGTCATATTTGTCAACATCAAGGTGATGCAGAACCATGTTTCCAATGTGGACTACAGCACCTTGAGGTGGGGAACAGAAAATGGTTTGGTTGGGCAGTTTTAGTCTAGTAACTGTGTCGTGCTGCTCGTAAGATAACAGGGCTTCTGCCTCTGGGGTGCTAACGAGCCAGCGGTTACCTGCCCGCTCAATTTTGGTTTCCACACCTGCATCTTTAAGGGTCATTCTAGCCTGACAGTTTTGTTCAGGGGATTCATTCCTTAGACCACACAGGTAATTGGTAACGTCTCTGATAAATGGGTTGCTTGGGCATACCCAGTGGATGTCCTTGGTTTTGGTACACAAATCCAAATTAGGAACTAAATAAAGTTTGGGGTCAGCATCATGATAGGCTAGCATCGAGGGGGTTTGTAGGTGTACGTGGGTCTCACCTTGCCAAAAACCGACATTCAATACTGATTTAAGCCTATACACGTTAGCTCTTTCAATGATGGGAAGGTTTAGCATAAATCCTATCTCCAAGTTGTCAGGATTTACAAATATTGGAACTGCACTACCTAGGCTGTAAGCCAGGTGTGTTTGTGGTGGTTGCAGTGTTTCACTAGAGGCAGATTTGAGAACCTTTTCAACCAAATCTACTGGTACCAAGTACGGAGGAATCCGTCCTTCAGCAAGGCTATTTACGGATGAACTAACCTCTCGAGTGAGGTCCTGCATTAAATCTCTAACAACCTGAGTATACATCATGTCATTCTTTACCACTTCTGTGAGCGTTTCCAAAGAAATGCATGGTGTTATTGCTGAGTGTGAATTTATAGACGTGAAGTTATGTATGGACATTTGTTTTATCAGTGCACGTTTAAAATGTCCTGATTGAACATGCACTTGTCCTGTTTAATGCTATGCATTGTTCTCTTCGGCGGGGGCGGAGTTAGGCTCCGTTCCCTGTGAGGAGAGTTTGGTGGACGGTTTAATTTTGTTCGCATGAGCCCATGTGTATTCTGGACTGTGCATGCTGGCTTCTAGGTTCTTTCGAGCCCACGTGAAAGTTGTTCGGAGACGGTCTTTTAAATCAGCGACGCACTGGTGTGCCGTGTAGACGGTTGTCACACTGACGTCTTCGGGCTGGTAGATGAGATTCAGGGGAAGTGTCATTTGTCTCCCTGTCATCATCTGGAAAAGTGTCACCCCTGTGGAGCATGGTGAGGTAGAGCGGATTAGCATTAGGACCAAGGGAAGCTTTATGTCCCAGTCCCTGCCATGGCTGTTGGCATGTTCCCTTAACATGCTGACCACGGTGCAGTTCATTCGCACCACCTGTCCCAATGACTGTGGGTGGTAGGGGATGTGGAACTTAACTTCCACGCCCAACATGTCGAAAAGCGCGGTCATTACACTTGATGTGAAGTGCGTTCCTCTGTCCGAGTCGATGGACAGGGGAAGGCCCCACCGGCTGAAAACGTGATTTAGCAGCAGGGCTGCTGTGGTGACAGCGGTGTCATTCGGTGCCGGCAAACATTTGACCCATTCTGTGAAGCCGCATGTTATTGTCAAAAGATATCTGTTACCTCTTGACGATTTGGGGACTGGACCGATCCAGTCAGTCTGCAAGTGTGACCACGGAAATATAACCCCCCTTCGCTGAAGCAGGGCTCGGTCTAGCGGTTGTGTGAGTTGTAACTGGCAGCAGGTTAAGCAGCCTTGTACATACTCCTGGGTGTCCTGGGCCGTTGAAGGCCGGGACGCCACCTGTAGGAGAGTTTTCAGATTAGCTTTGCAGCTTCTGTGTCCTCCTACTGGTGAGTAATGGACGTGTGTCAATGTGATCCCAAGTTCGTTTGAATCTTTGGGCTGAATGGGCTGAAACTCATGGAGCAGCTCTTTAAGTTTTGTTCTCTCTGTTTCAGTGGTCAGTGCATCAGCTTGTTCCAGCTGCTGCATAATTTCTGTTTTGAAACCAGGGCAGGGCTCAGTGGATGAGTCCTGGTTCTCTGGTTGATTTGGTGCCGGTTCTGTTGGGTTGGTTTCTATCGCATACCCCAACAGGTTTCCTTCAGCGTCAAGCGTAGCACCACAAATGGATCCAGCAGGCCGAGCTTCATGTCGCCTGGTTTGGATCATGTTGGAAGGAAAAGTAAACACTGTGTCTGGCGAGTCCTGTCTGCCGGTCAAGGATAAAGGCAGGTCTCCAATGACGGGAATGCTCAGCTCAAAGTCGTGGAAAGAGCTTTCGATGAGCACCCCAAGGGGTTTCTTCGCCACCACTTGGATCGGCATGTGGGTTGGATTCTCCACTAGAAGGTAAGCTGAGCGGTTGTTCAGCTCAAGCAGGGGTGTGCCCCGCATGACCAGGTTGGATTCCTGGAAATAAGAAAGGGGTTGGAAGAAAACCTGTGTGTTCTGTATTTGTTGTCCTTTCAGGATGGCTAATCTAATAGGTACACCTGCAGTCTGTGGTGGTATTAGCATGTTTGTTTCGCTAGCCACCTGGCAAGCCTGTGGGATTGTTTGCCCTGATCGCATGACTTCAGGGGTGCCCAGGAAGGAACTTGGGGTCACGTGAGCCTGAGCCCACAGGACCTGATTGCAAGTGTCCAGCTGTGCACCTAGCCGTACCAGAAAATCAGCACCAACAAACACTGGAGGATGTAAATTCTCCACAATGCTGAAAGGATGAGAGAGCTGCCTTGTGCCAATCTGTGCATAAAGTATGCACACCCCCGTTGCTTTCAGAAGCCGGCGAGGCCAGTCTGCTGAGAGCAAATAGTGGCTGTGTTTTGTTTCAGCCAGATGGGGCTTTTCACGGCACAGAGAGCTGTACAGATCTCTGCTGATCGCAGATTTCTCTGACCAAAGAGCCAGCAGCACGTCTGGCATGAATGTGCTTTCCAGGTGCACACCTTCGGCCACTCTGGGGTTATAGGGTTCACCTCCAGAGTGTTTAAGTGAGCAAAGGAAAGATGTGTGGCTGCAGAGAGAAGTTCTCTGATCGCTGAGAAGCGGTGGTGTGGCAGAGGATTTTGAAATCGGCTCTGTTGAAGGCAGAAATGGTGCTAAGAGTTCTTTGGGCTCTTCTGAGCAGGTCACCTGGTTGATAGGGACGGACGGTCCACTTCCAGAAGTAAGAGGCTTGGGAGTCCCCACTTGGGCCCAAAGATGACCATGATGGCAGTCAATGAGTGGAGCTAGCCTGTTCAACAGATCCTGACCCACAAGAAAAGGTTCTGTGTCCAAAGTACAGATGTAGATGGGGTGAACAAGGGTCATGTCACGGAAAGTGATGTCTAACCACGCCCGTTTGGTGATGCATGACTGATCCTGAGTGTAGCTGGTGATGCCCACGTTACAGGTCTCCACCTGGAACGGTTTCCCAAGAGACACCATAGCTCTGGTCACCTCATCGAACAAATCTGAACACATTAGACTGATCTCGGAACCTGTGTCTAAAAGAGCATTTGCTGTGACACATCCTCCTATAACTGTCGAGCAGTATAAGCGATGCGTGTTTTCACGATGGTTTAGTTCACCTAAAAACCTTAGAAAAGGGGTTTTCTGATCACCTGCTGATGGGATCTTAGAAGGTTGTTGGTGAATTTTTGGTTGGTTCCCCCACTTAATCAGATAAACTCTGTTAGAAGGGGGAGCCTGGTCCACGCCTAGTCATGCTGACGTGGGTTTTGGGCCTGGTTTCCCAGGAGGGTCGGCAGGATTGGATGGTGGCGAGGACGGCTGCGGCGCGATCTGACGCACTGTGTCGGCTAGCAACCTGCGAAAAGTCTCCTCCATCTCCTTTCTCATTGACTCTTCCATGCGCAGGTTCCAGCCTTTGTTGTCATGTGTGCCTTTCTGCTTTTCCAACCTGTCAGTTTGCTTACCGTGTCGGGCTGGATCCGGCCTGTGCCATTTTTGAAACCTCTCACCTTCCATGCTGTCATGCTGACCTCTCCTATCATGAGAAGCTTTCTTCTGCTGCGGTTCAAAACCGTGTTGCTTCTTGAACCCAAATCTAGTTTTAGGTTTAGAGGGAGGCATCTCATGTCCCTGTTCAGGGATCGGGGCTGGTCCATCTGAGTCCTCTCCTGACGACTCCTGTCTGCGGTAGCCACGATAGCAGGGGGGCTCTGGTTCTGACCACCTACCTGACATCGGCGGCCGTTCGTGGGACGCCGGGGGACCCTCCCTGTCATGAACTCTTGTCCGTGGACGCAGTTCAGAGGAGTGGGGTTTACCTGTGTCCCAGGAACGGTGCTCCCGTCGCCCTGGTGGGGGGAAAGGATCATAGCAGACAGTGTCAGGGGTCAGGTGGGAAGCAGGTGTTTTCCCATGATTTGCATCATGTGGATCAGTCCTGATTGCCACCGTAAGTTGTTTAGGCATCTCTTTCCGTATCACACTGCTATATCTGTCCTGACCTTCGCTTACCCCTCGCTCAGAAGGTGTCTGAGGGCCCAGTTCATCCAATGTCCTCCAGGTGTGATCCCCATGTTTTCCCTCAGATCCTTCTGGCTGCAAGCTAATGAGATCCTCCTCTCGCTCCTCTGTGAGATGACAGCTGCCCTGAACACTTCTCTGTTCTAGCTCCCTAACTCTTTCCTCAGCTGCGATCCGCATCTCAACCTCTCTGTTACGCAGATCGGTCTCTAGCGTTAACCTTCGGTGGTATAACGCAGATAATTCACCCAAAACATCTGCTACCAATCTATCCTTTGGCTTGCTTTGAACCTCCTCCACCAATTCCTGAATTTTCCTCTCACAGTCCTCTATGTTAAACTGATTCAAGCGGTCTTGGTCCTCCGGTGTCATTTTAAGCAGTGAGCTAATGACACCCTGAGCCTCCATTCCAATGGAGGATTGTGGACCTTCAGCTCCTTTGACTGAAGAACCTTTACTATCCATTTTTTGTCAGCTATGGACAGCAGCACAACAACTGTAGCTCAGCACTACACAACAACAACAATCAAATAACACTGTAGTTTAGCTTAGCGCTAAACAACAGACAACAAACAACAACGCTGTATTCTAGCTTAGCACTAAGCAACAACGCATACACTTTAGTTTAGCTCAGCGCTAAACAACAACTGCTAACAACAACTGTTAAGTGGCTTCACTTTACTGTCAACAGCAACTCGCACTACGACTGACACTTTACTGCAGGAAGTGTGGTCAAATACGTGCGTTTAATTAGGCTGCGCAGGGGAAAATCAACCCTGCGACTTACAACTCCTATGTTTAGGAACGGTTAATATGCTTGTTTAACTTTGAGAATATTAATTGTGAGTGACATGGACCACTAACCTTTCGGCCAGTAATTAAGTGATAAAGCTGTGGCTTTGTTTGTGATGCAAGTTATTTAAGAACAGGTGCTCTCCACATGTGTGGAAAATAGCAAAGTGTTTGGAACTTCAGAGGTGGCAAAGAATGACAGTTAAAAACCGCTAAATTGCAACCTTAGTTTCAAAATCACAGATCAACTTTGACCACTTATGATGAGCAGAAGGGGGAAAAGAAAGAAAAATAATTTAACAAAAAGTTTAAAAAAAAATTCAAAAGGAATAAAAAAAAAATTATAATAAGTTGACAAAAATTATTAAAAGGAGTAACCATAAAGAAAGTTTTAAGAAACTGACATTCAAATATCCATTCAGGGAAGCCGAGTGCTTTCACCTGAATTTTTAACCGTGACTGCAACTACCTATCCTGGCCACCAGATGGAGGCAGGGTGCCCTTCACCTTTGGGAAGACTGAGCTGTAATTACACACAATGTCCAGCCGATGGGGAATCGTTTCCTTCATCAAAACAATTATGATGCAATTACACACAACGTCCACCAGATGGAGGCAAGGTCTCTCTTTTCAGAGCAGAACACGACACAGGAGATGACTGATCAGTAGCAGACGCTGGAGGCGCTGTACGTTCTAGTCAGTTCAGTCTAACTAACTCCAGGTTTAGAAATCAATATTCAAACCTCAGGCTAACAACCTCAAACCACCACAAACACGTACATATTTAGTAGGAGTATTTCCTTAATCAATTATGACTGAATAGCCCTTTTGGCAAGGTGAGCAGTCAAAATGCTGGAATGTAGATTGTGTTCATTAAATTCATAAGTTGCTGGTTATTCAGTTTAGTCTAAAGGAACGCCAAATAAGTAGACTTGCCCACCCAGGGACGCCAGTAAATGTTATGCCAGAAGATGGTTGAATATGCTTATTATTATTATTAATTATAATTTGGCATTATAATTTAAATAATAAATCATTCAACTCAAAATTCCGCTACAACAAAATATAGTTCAAATGGTGGTGATGTTAGCTATAAGCTTGTAAGTATTTATACCACTAATGTATTAGTTAATTTGCTGTTATGAACTCATTTATGCTGGGATAAATGATCTGGTCGGACTTGTGACCGACGAGGTTTATCCGGCAGCTGTGAGAACCCAATGTAACTGCAATTAGAGTTTAAATCCTTATTCGTCTATCACCATCCAATGATATTGTCTCTGTATTAATGTCAGATGTTAACTCCAAAGGAGGTTAGCTCTGATTTCTGAATAACCATACAACTATGAATTAGACTGGACACAAAACCAACTCTATTCCGCAGTGGCGTTTTATTGAACCAAAAGCAATTCCCTGTTACAGTAATTCTCTGATTCAACGACTTTGGAAATCTTACTCACTACTAACTAACACGCAAAATATATATGGAGATAAAAGAATAAACAAACAAACAAAACGAAAGGAAAGAAAAACAAATGGATTAAAATGAGCGGTTGCAACTCTTAGTTCAGCTCACGGTTGTTTAAACCACATTCAGAACATCGGCATTTGACATAGCATTGACAGACAGAGCAGCTGTGGGAGTCCTACCGGACGCTTTGATGCCTTACAAAGCTATCAGCTAAGCTACCTACAGTGCAGTCATCCGACACCCTCCCAAGATGGCGACTATGATGACGTATGCTCTGCAAATTTGCGTGAAGCGTGAGGGGAGGTCTTAATGATGTCACCGCGCTTACGCTAAGGTGAGGTGGTACCTCGCTCCGAGAGGGAGTGGTTTACGCTCTGGTTCAAAGAGAAACCGCGAACTAAGATTCAAACAAAGCGATCAAATTCTCTGATAAGGAGAAGCGAAAGAAAAGGGGGGAAAGCATGGAGGAAGATGGAGAAGAACTGAAACAGTGACCCACGGCGGGGTTATAGATAAACCACAATCAACACAGCAAAATCAAATGTAAAATGCATGCACATACAAAGAAAATATTCAGCAAAATAATTCCAACTTCGTCGTGGAATAAAAGCATTAACCTAAGCCTACAAATTTCTACGTCTGCCCAGGCACTTCTAAACACCCTGTTGGTGAGACAGAAATAAAAGGGGAGAACCCGTTACTTTGAGGTGCCTCGGGGCTGGTCCGGAGTGAAAGTCCCGGCTTCGGTCCGGAGCGCTCCGGATTACGCGACGTCCTGAACGCGTCTTGACGACCGCAGGGTCCGCAGGCTGCAGCGGGGACCAGACTGAGAGAGTTCCTTCGTCTTTCTCTCTCTCTCTGGGCTCCTAGACGCTTGTTGGGCCAAACAACGCGTCGTCCTCTCTCGATCACTGGGAGATAAGGCGGCTTCCAGTATTTGATCAGAGGGAATTAAAGGTACCTTTTTGAGTCGACCTCCTGTCTGCACAGGGAATGGTTTTGCTTCGAAAAAATCTCGGTCCAGCGAGAAACTCGAGCGCGTGGCGTGGGATTACTCCACGGAGTACAGCTGTGTCTTCTCGGGTTGGCAGGGCGCCAGGGAAGAAGATCGATTGCGGGGTGCAACCGAGTTTTATCAACTTTACCCTAGCAACGTTATCGGTTGCTAGGGCGCCGGCCATTTTGGGCCGCGTTGCATGATGGGAGTTGGTGGCCATTTTGACCACCATGCATCATGGGAAATGCAGTCTGTCACGTCCTGACATGGCACAACACTTGTGAGACGCAGAACAAATGAAAAGATGCTGGAAGAATGCCTGACGCCATCTGTTAAGCATGGTGGAGGTAATGTGATGGTCTGGGGTTGCTTTGGTGGTGGTAAGGTGGGAGATTTGTACAGGGTAAAAGGGATTCTGAATAAGGAAGGCTATCACTCCATTTTGCAACGCCATGCCATACCCAGTGGACAGCGCTTGATTGGAGCCAATATCATCCTACAACAGGACAATGACCCTAAACACACCTCAAATTGTGCAAGAACTATTTAGAGCAGAAGCAGGCAGCTGGTATTCTATCGGTAATGGAGTGGCCAGCGCAGTCACCAGATCTGAACCCCATTGAACTGTTGTGGGAGCAGCTTGACCGTATGGTACGCAAGAAGTGCCCATCCAACCAATCCAACTTGTGGGAGCTACTTCTGTAAGCGTGGGGTGCAATTTCTCCAGATTACCTCAAAAATTAACAGCTAGAATGCCAAAGGTCTGCAATGCTGTAATTGCTGCAAATGGAGGATTCTTTGACGAAAGCAAAGTTTGATGTAAAAAAAAATCTTATTTCAAATACAAATCATTATTTCTAACCTTGTCAATGTATTGACTCTATTTTCTATTCATTTCACAACATATGGTGGTGAATAAGTGTGACTTTTCATGGAAAACACAAAATTGTTTGGGTGACCCCAAACTTTTGAACGGTAGTGTATATAATTTTTTTGAGGAATAATGGAGCTGCAGCTATTTATTTATAAACAGTAACTTCAAAGGGTAAAATCAAATTAATAAGGTGTCCCTGACAAATCATGTACATTATATAATATTTCTATGTAACAATTCTCCCCTCAGAATTAGAAATACTTTAATAATCCCAGAGGGAAATTATAGGTCCAGTACAACCGTCCATCACATACATCACAAACATTTCGGGGGAACGATTTGACCTTGCTGCCAAGGACCCCGCCTGATGCGGTTTCCATAGGGTGCTGCCTTTAACTCTGTGGAAAGATAGGAGCCACATTTGGGGAGGGAGAGGAAAAAAAGGCATATTTCACACTTTATCCTTAACCAGGATACAGTTTGAGACATCAAAAAACCTCTGCACGAGAAAAGCACATATAAAGAGACAACATTTAAGCAGGAGGTTTACATTGGAGACTTGTTCATGTAGATTATGTGCGTCAGTTGTGTGTGTGTGTGTAGTGAATGTTTGATCAGTTTGTCCATGAACGCTGTCCAGAGGGCTATTGTCCTTGATATGATGGAAAGTTTATCAACCGGCGCCACTGTTCTGATCCACAGATGTCCACGGGAGAGGAGGGAGCGGGGGGAGCAGTTCTGGGCCCTCTCGCCATAACATCCAGGGGAGTTTTAGATAAGAGGGGAAAACCTAATCCAAATACACTATTTGTTTTGAGAACAAGCTGCATCAACATTCCATCAGCTTTAAAGTCATTTGTCACTGGATCCACATCTCTAATCCAATATTCCAAATTTGTTGGGGTTTTTTCTGCGTTTCACATCCAGATTTATCCCATCTCTCCTCTGAGTTCAACCACCGTAGCTAGCCTGCTTTCCATCGCATCCAGCTTGCGGCTCTGCTCATCCAACTTACGGTTCTGCTCGTTCACGGCCTTAATGATCGCATCATATGCGGTCGGCAGCCTGATCATGGCCATATACCGACATTCTCTGAAGTTGTTAGTGCAATAGAAATCCTCTGAATCCAAATAGAAGAAATCTGAGTATCATGAATCCAGACATGTATACGTCTTCAACGTCCTTGACTGACAAAATCGAAAAACACACCATTTTCCACCTGTTCCAAGAATCTAGGGTGTATCCCACGAAGTGTGTCCCGTCAGAACAGGACGGGTCCCCTTTTCCCTGCCTTCCCGTCGAAAAAATTTGATCAATAGCATTGAGAGACCAGCTGACCAGATCCATAGTTCCCATAGTTTTCCCTCAACTTATAACGTAGGTTTGTGTATAAATTTAATAAGATAATTTTATACAACATTCTATCCTTTTTCCTTCTTTTAAGACATTAATGAGTGGGTTAACTTTAAAACTTCTGCTATTAGGTGGTGGTGACTCAAGTTTCTGCGGAAGCTTGACACTATCCAACAGACATAAATTCATAACTAGTTCATGCTTAAAATCAAGCATAATGCCTGTCTGCCTGAGAACTGATGCGCCATAATAATGATGTTCCATATATCTGTCATAGTTGAGTTCTGTCTTAGTTTAGGTTCTGTTTTGGGTTCTGTCTTAGGTTGGTTTCTGTCATTGTTTGGGGTTTGTTTTGGTTCTGTTTTGCACTTCTCCTTAGTTTATCTGTTTACCTGTCAGCATCGGTCAGCTCACTTCAACTCTGTCACCAGTCACTAAACTAATTAGATCTGTTCACATTCCAGCCATCAGTCACCAACCAATCAGTTCAGTCCATCCCTAGCAACCACCCTTCCTCTGGTCCGTGTCACCTGCCACCAGCAATTAGTCTTCACTCCTATTCACCTGTCCACTTCTCTATTTTTACCTGCTTCACTCCTCTGTTCTCTGCCAGATCATTACAAGCCAATTGGTGAGTCTTATCCAGCGTTATTATTTCTGATTGACCTGTTGCTACCGACCCGATTTGCCTCCGGATATCCGAGCCAGCCTGACCCCTGTATCACCTGTTTTTTCTTGCCTGGTCGGAGTGTCTCCCTGTGATACCTGACCTTTTCTGTCCTCTGTTTTCTGAGCCTGCCTGATTCTGACTGCCTGCCTGTTCCGACCCGTTCTGCCTCTGGACTATTCCGCATGCCCGGCTTCTTGACTTAGGACTGTTATTGACTATTGGCTCTGTCTTGCCCTGTTTATTATTTCTGTCATCCCGGTTCCACCCCACAACCTATCCGTAAATAAACCTTCTTAAAATATTCCTGTCTTGTCTGGTTGAATACTGGGTCCCTCTGTCTTGGTTCATGACAATATCATCATCATGATTTTATTGCATGTATCATTATGTGATTTCCCTCCTCCTCCCCTAGCTGAAAGAGAAGTTAGTCTAGGCAGTGGAGTTGAAGTTCAAAATCCACCAGTAATAGAAACTAGCCAGAGCTTTCTCTCTCTCTTGAGGAAAAATCTCCCTGGTCAGAAGTATATAGAGGTTATCAATACCCCGACAGCAATCATGGTACCAGCAGGGTCAGAGGAGAGAGTGAGGGGCCAGTGCTTTCCCAATCCTCTTCTGACTGATCCAGAAGAGGCTTCTGCTCTCTGGAAAACTTCAGACGGGCCTGGACATGTACTGGCTTAAGCAGGGAGACACACCTGGCACTGCAGGATTTGAGTCCCTCTCAGCATAGTGTGTTACTGATGGTAGCCTTTGTTACTTTTGTCCCAGCTCTCTGCAGGTCATTCATCAGATCCATCCGTGTAGTACTTGGATTTTTGCTCATTGTTCTCATGATCATTTTGACCCCTCAGGATGAGATCTTGAGTGGGGCCCCAGATTGAAGGAGATTACCAATGGTCTTATATGTCTTCCATTTTCTTACACAGTTGATTTATTCACACCTACCTGCTTGCCTATTGTAGATTCACTCTTCCCAGCCGGGTGCAGGTCTACAATTTTCTTCGTGGTGTCATTCTGCTCTTTGGTTTTGGCCATGGTTGAGTTTGAAGTGTGACAGTTTGTGCCTGTGGACAGGTCTCTTTTATACAGATAATAAGTTCAAAAAGGTGCCACTAATACAGGTAACAAGTGGAGGACAGAACAACTTGTTAAAGAAGTTACAGGTCTGTAAGGGCCAGACATCTTGCTTGTTTGTGGATGACCAAATACTTATTTTCCACCATACTTTACAAATCATTTTTTAAACATCCTACAATGGGATTTCCTGTTTTTTTCTCATTTATAGTTGAAGTGTACCTATGATGAAAGTTACAGACCTCTCTCATCTTTCTAAGTAGGAGACCTTGCACCATCAGTGCATGTTTTTTTATTATTTTATTTTTGTTCATATTATTACCTCTCCAAGCTTTGATCCAATATGGAAGGGAAGAGCTGTTGGATCTAAGGCTCTGCCCTGGAGCCCAGGGATTGTACCGACCACCGAAACTGGACTTTATCCATCATGATCTGCACGCCCGCTGACAAAGGGGGACAAACGGGTCAATTGTCCTAGGCCCAGGACAGAGGGGGGGCCCAAAACTGACACTCTGACCATTAAAATACAGGCAGAAGTAATTTCTCAGAAAATATTTGTGTGAAACATATTTAATATTAGAGTAACTAAATATATGTATATATTTCTGCATAAGGTATATGTAATATGTTTTCTTTAAATAAGGGACCATTAGAACTCCCCCCACCCCAACATAAAATGGTTTGACCAGTAGGACAACGGCTGGCTGCAGCTTTGAAAGTTTGTTCTGCTGCAAACTAAGAATTACCGGCGCACAAAAAGAAAAGAGAAGATGACACCAAAGGCTTGAGGGATTTTATGAGTAAATATTTTTTTAAAACTGAGGATGAGTCAGGAACAGGTCTAGGAACGGAATTGCAGAGAAATGATGCCCATCCAGAGCCAGGTAAGAAGCAATGTGTTTATCAATGGGATTTTAAAGTATAGCATGCGCCGGCTAGTGTGAGGGGGGGACACCTTATCTTGTAAGGAAACAGTTAAGCTTAGCGCCAAATGAGCAGAAAGCAAAGAGATGGCAGAGGTCCAGTCTGAAAGAGAGAGAGGAGCAGGAGAGCCAGCTGAGGCAGGGAGCTTGGTGGACAGAGGGAAAGGAGGACAACGTAGCAATATGTGGCTTGGGGGGGGGGGACAGCGTTTGTTTGAGGAGGAGGCAGAGAGAGCCATCCCTACTGATAACAGAGAAGTGCAGGTGGAGGGGCTTGCTGCCCGATCGGAGGGTCTGAGCATAGTGGCTCAGAGACGGACCACCCCGTTAATTTCAATGATCCCGCGTTACGGCCAACAAAAATCACTGATTCTGATCGAATGAATGTTGTGCGTTAAGTGCCAGAAAGGAAGCCTTTTTCAGAGATGGCAAATGAACTGCCAGCAGATTCAGAGGGTCTAACCACATTTATGAAGTGAAGTCATCTAAGACTTGTTTGGAGGACAAAAAAAATATTTCTGTAAACAGCAGATTATTGAATAAAATAAAAGGCATATGAGAATGAAGTATACAGTTAAATTGACCTTTTTTTGGTGTGTGTGTGTGTGTGTGTGTGTGTGTTGTGGCGGCAGGTGTAGAGGGGGGGGGGCAAAAAGACTTTGTTGTCCTGGGCCCTAGCAAAGCTGTCAGCTGGCCTGGTGATCTGCTATGGACAACAGAAGTTCTCTGGCGTATGCGCAAGAGGAAACAGCAAGGCAGACGTGCGGGCCTGTGCAACCGGGTGAAAGCTAACCCACACGCTACTAAGACTCATCCTGACCAATGTAAGATCTGTCACCAACAAACTTGACGAGATATGGTTAAAAATCGCTGCACATAAGATGGACAGCTGTTTAGCAATTTTTTACGGAAACATGGCTTGATGGGAATTTATCCATTGAAGCAGTGCAACTAGCTGAGTGCTCTCTGTTCAGATCGGATCGCATGGCTACCGCAGAGAGGATAAAAGGTGGAGGCCTGGAGATTTATATTCACAACATCTGGTGTACAAATACAAGGACGATCGGATTATTCTGCTCCCCTGACCTTGAATATCTAGCAGTTAAGTGCAGACCATTCAAACTTGCTAGAGAGTTTAGTTCTGTTATCATAATTGCAGTTTACATTCAGCTGAAAGCTAATGCTAAGTCAGCCCTTGAGGAGCTTTACTGCTTCATCACCAGTAAGGGGCGGATCCAGGATTTTTCAAAAGGGGGTGCGCATCTAAAGGTCATGTCAAGACATGTGAGGCTAAATGACCAAAGAATGCCATCTTTACTCTTTCACACTACCCTAATTATTAATCTAAGGGTTTTTGAATTGATAATCATTTTATTGGATGAACATAAGTGGAATTAGCATGATTACATTATTGTAATTGAAAAAGGATTTTTAAGACAAAATCTCTGTTTTTACAGCATGCACAAGGTTAAAAAGTAGTTTGAAGAACAAATTATCCTCATCAACAATTAATCAAACAAAGATTTTCTTTATTTCCAGAAATGATATTTATTTATTTATTTATTTATTTAATTTATTTAATCAGGACAGTGCACATTAATGAACAATCTTATACTCTTGTACAGATTGTAAATGAGCCAGATTATAGCATGGTTGCTAATTTACATCTGTTGTCCTGAGGCAGGAAAAATAAAAAAAACAACAACACATGATCACAAAATACAATATCAGTCAAAATACATAGACACACGTTCAAACAATGACATTACAAAAAATAAAATTAGTGACTGAGAACTTTTAAGAAACTGTTTAAGCCGCTTTTTAAATGTACAGTAAGTGGGACATTCCCTGATGTTTGTTGGGAGGCTGTTCCAGAAGTGACCCCCTCTGACTGATAGAACGGTTTGTCCAAAGGTAGTTCTTCTGTGGGGGATCTCTAGGTCTGCTCTGGAAGAGGCTCTGGTGCAGATACGTCTGCCAGGTCTAATGTAGGTAGAAAGTGGAGGTGGGGCTAATCCATGCAGAACTTTGTAAATTAAACAACTATTTTTAAAATGGATAAAATTTTCAAACTTGAGCATATTATATTTTTCCAAAATGTTACACTGATGAAATGACAGGGGCTTTTGATCAAAGATTTTTAAGGATTTTTTGAATAATATTTCTATTGGTTTTAAAGTTGTGTCTCCAGTGAGTGAGTAGGTTGTGATGCAGTAGTCTATGTGTGAAAATATCATTGAGTGTAAGAACATTTTAGCAGAACTGATTGTCATCGATGATCTGATTTGCTTAAAGTTACGTGTATTAAATTTTATTTTGTTCGCAGTGATTTTGATGAAAGTGTTGTGTCCAGTGTGACCCCGAGGTACTTGAACTCTTCCACAAGCTCAAGTTCCACTCCCCCCAGGAACACATTGGACCGCTCAAGTTTTATGTTTTTTTTTGTGAACATCATAGAAACAGTTTTTTTTTTGTTCAATAACAGACATGATTGAAGAAGCCAGGGCTGTGTATTGTCCAGGGCTGATGTGAGGACGGACAATGCTTCCTGTGTGCTTTTAGCAGGTGTAAAAATAACAGCATCATCAGCATACATTTGGAATTGGACATTTTGACAAACATCTGGGAGGTCATTTATATATAGGGAGAACAATACCGGTCCCAAAATAGAACCTTGTGGGACCCTGCTGGACATTCAAGGTAGGACGACATAGTGCCACCAACACTCACAGATTGTTTTCTGTCGGATAAGTAAGATTTAAACCAAGCTATGGCATCATCTGCGAAGTTGAAGTGAGTCAATTTGGACAGAAGTGCTTGATGGTCTACAGCAGAGGTCACGGATTAGCGGACCACGGTCCGGATCCGGACCCAGCTGCTACCTAATCCGGACCCAACCTCATTTAAAACATTTATATATTACTGCATGTTGTCCGACGACAGTGTCTAACTCGGGGGTTAAAGTTCTCCGTCGCTGCGACGGATTTCCGTCATTTGGAAATTGAGTTTAAAAAGTCCCGTCTAGACTTTTTATTCAAGGTTTTGCACTGAAGCTGCTCTCAACCAATCAAACCTGGCAGAGGCGAGACATTAGCCAATCAGAATGAGAGCAGGGCGGGTCTTTCCAAAGCGGACATGGCCAGTCTGAGGTTTATCGGTGTTCATCATTTTAACTTTTGGGAGAGCATTTTAAACTGGCCACAGATGGTATGAATGAAAGTAGCGGTGGTCAAAGGTTTCTTTGGATTAATGCGAACCAGCCGGTCAGAAAGTTCAGCAGCTGACAACAACTTCCCTCTGTAAGCGTCAATCTCCTCCTGCAGTTAATCAATTAGTTATTTCCACCTGTGGCCATGTCGTCTGTCAGCGTTTATTCCCTCGCTGTTAAACACGGCGACCAACCAGGGATCTCCTCGTGATTCGCTGTTATGTTTTATTTAAACACAAAGAAGAGTAACGCGCTAGCTCAGGCTAATTTAGCATGACCCTTGAAGAACAAGAGTCGGGCTGTGAAACAATGTCCCGCATTTGACTGGGTTCGATTCGGAAAAAGCTGCGCTGTTCTGAAGCAAAGAAGGTAGAGCTGTATCTGCTGTCGGTATGCAGCAGTGTTCACCTGATGAGCAGCTGCGCTCCAGGACACTAAATAAAATGACAAGGATTTTGATGCTTACAGATTTTTAAGAAAACTACATCAAAAAGATAAAACAAATAAACTGCAGCTACAACATGGACCGGAGAACAGGTTCAAACTGGGTGAGGCCAGAGAAAGGCGATTCTCAGAGAGTTTTTTTATGAAGTTAAAGTGGAGCGCGGACACAGGGTTCATCCTGGACAGGTCTCCAGTGATTGGGCTAAAATATAACCATTTTATTAAACTTCAAAAAAGTTAAATCATGCCTTTTTATAAACTGTAATTATTAATTGGTGAACAATAACGGGCAAAGCAATCTGTGTCAAATTAAAATGTATTATGTCATGATAGTGTTGGAGATGTGTCCTGCATTTCCAAGGTTGTGTTTGGCCTTGTATGATCATAAAATTGGTTTATATTGAATGTGACAGGGAGCACCTTGATATGTGCTTGAGGTTGGCTTTGTTGCCAATCAAACTAATGTTTGAAACCCTTGCAGGGCAGCCTAAAGCTCACTTGTCTCATTAAGCCATAAAAAAGAAATTAAAAAAAGTTCAGTTGTTTTATAAAAGATGTGAAAGTCAAGAAATTGTCTATATACCAAACTGTGAAAGATTGTGGTTCTCTATTTCAAAAAGCACTTTGGATTTTAAAATAGAAAAACGTTCTATTTTTATGTTATTTTTTGTGGATGCATAAACATTTTATTTCAGTGTTAAATACTGTTTGAAGTAACGGATTGTAATTACAAATGTGTCCGGACCTTTACTGTTTGTTGATTTTCTTTATTCGGACCCCGCTGATTTTTAATTCGTGACCCCTGGTCTACAGTATCAAACGCCTTCTTGAAATCCAAAAAGACTGCACCAACACAGGTGGTTTTATCAAGCAAGGATTTCACTGTTTCCATGAAGACACAGTTTGCTGTCTCTGTGGAGTGGCACTGGCGAAACCCAAATTGCATGGGGTGCAGGAGAGAGCGGCCTTGGCTAAGATGTTTGTTTAGCAGTTTGGAAATCCACTTTTCTGCAACCTTAGATACAACAGGGAGAATGCTGATGGGGCGATAGTTTGAAATATTTGTTTTGTCTCCTGATTTAAAAATTGGTGAGACTGTGGCCACCTTCCAGTCTGATGGGACAACTGCCAATCTGATTGATAAATTGATAAGATGTGTTATTGGGCATACCAGTGTATCTCTATGGATTTTTAGAAATTGTGTGTCAAGGCTATACGCATATTTGGCCTTTGAGGGCTTCAGGGAGTTAATAATGTTGGCCACTTCTAACTCAGAAATTTGCTCTAATTTGAAAGTTGGCTGTCCAGGATCAATGCATTTGCGAGCTATCTCAGAATGACTAAACATTTGGGTTATTTCATTGACAGAGTTAATGAAGAAATTATTGAATTCATTTGCTAATTCTTTTGGATTATTTTGCAGTTCATTATTAACTTTTATTTCCAATTTATCATTGTCTATTTTATTTTGTTTTCCAGTCAGTTTATTAATATTTTACCATATAATTTTGCCATTTCCGTTTGCACTTTTAATGATGTCCAGGAAAAAATTTGCCTTGGCTTTACGTAAGGCGTGAGTTGTTTTGTTTCTCATGAAGGTAAATCTTTGCCTGTCAACGGTGAGACCAGATTTTAAAAACACTTTGAGTAAAATGTCTCTTTCTTTCATGAGTTTTTTACATTCATTACTCAGCCAGGGTAGATGGTTTCCCTTTTTTTTTACTCTTTCCTTTTGTTAAAAAAGATTCTATGATTTCTTTTATTTTTGAGTTAAAAATCTGGGAGTTTGCTTCAATATTATTATTAGAAAATAATGTAAACCAGTTTATTTCATTTAACAAAATGTCAAGGTTTGGATGTACATATTTTGGAATAAAATTATAATGATTATGAAATGTAATTGAAGTGAATCGTTTTTTACTTAATTTTCGAGAGAAAAGTACAATATTATGATCAGAAAGCCCTGTGATAAGGTTGTATGTTTTAATGATCCTCTCAGTATGGTTTGTAAATAACAGATCTATTAGAGTTTCAGAGTGGCTTGTTATTCTGGTAGGATTTTTAATTATTTGTGTTAAATTAAAAATAGTCTGTTATTTGTTTAAGTGTTGTTCGTTCCTTCTTAACCATCCAATTAATGTTAAAGTCACCCATTAAAATAATTTCTTTAGTTTTGTCACAATGTTTGAGTCATGGACCGCGGAACGGGTAGGGCCAGTAGGGCCGCGGCCCTACCTACTTTTGATGATCAAACATGTAAAATAATATATATAAATAAAATTAAAATATTCAATAGCTATTTTTTTCAAATGCACAGTAGTCTATGGCAGCAGCATCATTCTCCAATGAGAAAGCGATAAATCATCCCATCTAAAAATGTATTGGCTGATTGTGTCATGTGATGTAAACAAAAGTTTTCCCACCTCTGCGCTGCTTATGACCGCTACTTCGTTAGCTTCGTTTGCTTCGTTAGCTTAGTTAACTGTGTCCACTGCAAGTGCTGAGAGGTGTTTCTCGTCCCTCCGTCGTATCAAGACCTATCTGAGATCAACAATGACCCAGAAAAGACTAAATAGCTTGATGTACGCCTACACACACACACACACACAGGGATCTTTTGACCACAGTGGATGCTTTGAGGATAGCCAGGGACTTCTCCAGCATAATGACAGACGGAGACACTTTTTTGGGAATATTTAGAGCAGGGGTGAGTTTGACTTTCCTTTTTAAAGTATTTTTATTCTGTAAATATTGTGTTAGCTGTAATATAATGATTGTAAGTGGAAATAAATCCGGGGTGTGTGTGCTGGAACGTCAGAAAAAAAGTTAAATAAAAATTCGGTGCCGATTTTAATTATAACATGGCAGACACATTTATCATGCTCAGGGACCACAGCCTATGAGAAAGCAATAAATTCTGGTGTCTAAAAATGGATTGGCTTGTCTTGTGTCATGTGACGCAAATCAGTCGCGTGATCAAGGGGATGCTGGTGTTTTATGTGTATGCGGGCGCGTGCGTATGTGATGGGTAGTGGTATTGAGTATTGCCTGATGGGCCCGACCAATTTGAAATGCGTTCCGCGGTCCATGGTTTGAGTAAAAGTTTAAGTTGTTCATAAAAATCTATTTTTGCAGTGGGCTTTCTATATATGCACAGAATAATAAAAGACATAGTTTTTGAGAGTGATATGTCAACACCTATACATTCTATAAAAATGTCACTTGGCCATTCAATCATCGTGGACTTTAGGGTATGTCGGACATATATTACAACTCCCCCACCCCTCCCATTATCTCTGTCCTTTCTAAATACATTATACCCAGGCATATTTACAACAGCATCAGGTGAAGTATGGGTCAGCCACGTCTCCGTGAGTCCTAAAAAGTCAATGTTGGAACTGTACAGCAGATGTTCCAGCTGTTCGCGCTTAGGCTTCATACTGCGTGTATTTAAGTGACCGCCAAATAGTCCATTTATTTTTGATGACGGGTCCCAAACTACTTTGGCCTGATTTAATGTCCGAAACATTTTGGTGGTCCTGTGCCGTTTGAACAGTGGATTCCTATGTTTTATTGGAGGTGTCTGTTGGTTAGGACAGGGAGCAGTAGTTTGTGTGAGCGGAGTCACACACTCACCAGTGCGCGCTCCTGCATCTTTCCTGCCGCTTTGCTTCTCCGTCCGGCGAGCGCGCTGTCACTGGCACGACCCTGGTCGAGCTCATGGAAAGGTCCGACCCATCGGAACCAGTTTTACACTCCATGCGCGGCAAAGCAGCTACTCCATGGCCGCCTACGTCTCCGCGCGCGGCACCACCAGTCAGCGACACACCTGCTCTAAGCCAGAAAGAGGCGCCGGCAGGAACCCGAACACCTGCGCCAGCGGGACGCCCCAAAGCCTCCGTCCCCCTCGAATCCAGCACACGCAGGCCACCAGAACCAGACCAGGGCAGCATCCACGACACCGGTCCCAACCACAGCAGCGCCGACTCCGCGCGCACTCCAACCGGGCCACGAGCATGCAGCAGCCCAAGACGCGGAGACTCCACAGAAGGACGCGGAAGCCCCACAGGCCACAGTCCAGGACAAGGACACTCCACAGGGCCCACAGCTAGAAGAGGTGGGTTAAACAAGCGGTTTAGCGGTGACCAGATGTTTTGTGCGCCACTACCATATGACGCCGTCGTGTCTTCTGTAGCTTTTATGGTGTTAATTGTTGGTGGTGTTGGGCCTGGATTAAGTTCGATATCTCCAGCCAGAAGTAAAACAATCACCAACTGAATAGAAATCACACTGTTTGGTGAAACTCTCCCAGACGCTTAGATGGTATTCTAGGAAGCCCATTGTTGAGAAGTTTGAAGTATAGAAAATGGTGGCTCTTGATGGCTTGTGTGATTTATTTAGTAAAATGAAATAAAAAGACCCAAGGACTTAAGAACAGTTTGGTATGGTTCAAGTGATAAAAGATTTTTTAATATACATGTATTTTAACCATATATTTCAACCAGATAAACTATATTAAGAAAAAAATTACTTAAAAAGACCTAAGGACTAAGAACAGTTTGGTATGGTTCAAGTGATAAAGGAGTTTTGAATATATTTTAACGAGATAAACTATGTTGAGAAAAACAAAACTTTAAAGTAAGTTAAACCAATGAACATGTATGGGGAAGTTAAGCCATAAGCCTATAATAGAACAGTAAGACTTGACGAAGAATATCTTCTACAACACCTTCAACATATAATGACGATGATAATGGGTTTACAAATGTCAACCTTCTGGGATGCTTCTGGGCAAATATGTCTATGATTTTGTTGATGTCTAAATGAATGTCCTTGTGGACATACATAAGTAGCAAAGCCACAAACCTTTCTTGTCCCATAGTCGACCTTAGCAAAGTTTTTACTGCTTTAAGGCCCGAGTTAGCACGTTCCACAGAAGCACTCGTAAAAGGTATAACTGACAGAAGGTGAAGAATCATAGAAATGTTTGGGTAGCACTTCATATTTGTTATCCTTAGGATTTCAGGGAGAGAGCTGGGTTTTTCCACTGATGATGACCACTTTGTGTGCCACAACTTCATTTCCTGCTTGAATGTTGATCCTGATGGTAGATAATCTTTATATGATGTAAAGATCTCTTTCTCACTCTCATCGTTCATCATATGCAAGTTGCTTGGCAATAGTTTTAATCGCGTCACGTTGTAATAACGCAAGACCTGAGCTATGAGCAATTCAACTTCATGCTCGGACCGGCTGCAGAAACAAATTCCATTTTTTCAGTGGGGCACACTTTTTTAAAAAAATAAAAAGCATTTTATATGCTTCAGGCTGAACGGTGGCTCTGTGACAACTCCTACAGTGCTAAGAAAGGAACTCTCAATAAAATCCCAAAATCTAAGAAATCGAACAAACAAAAATAAATAGTGTATTCAGTGTTACCAAATTAGGCTTCTTTTGAACACATTGAGCTGGAACAAAAATAGCTTATGGACAGGTTGTAAAAATTTGGGAAGCTTTTCACATTTATTGGGCTCTTAGAAAGAATTACTAACAAAAATATATATCAAAATAGTTGTCTATGTCTGGAAGAAAACTAAAACCCTTTTAATAAAATGCCATCTCATTGAACTCATTTTACTGGTCACTTTATTTTTTAAATGAGTCGAATCTGACATCATCAATGAATAACAGTTATAATGAATAATATTGATTGTTATAATAAAACAAGAAAAGAATAATGGTTAATCAAGTGTCACTATGAAATTGTATTGGTCAATGTAAACGCCCCAAGAGGGGTTGAGTCCTACTGATCAACTTAAAATTATTTCATGGCTGTGTGAAAGAGAAATGTTAGATTGAGCTATATTCTGTAAGAGAAATTATGTTTATATTAAGGTAGATTTATTACTCATGTTGGGAAGCTATTGATAAAAGTTTTTTTTTCTCGTTGTTTTTCCCGATTGATATATCATGATTGTTAAAGTGATCTTGTGTGTTATTTGGTTGACTGATTGTACATTGTGCCATGTTCTTTATTTATGCTGGGTCTGGGCTGGAAGCTAACAGTGAGATACATCAACCTGTAGAGCTGTGTCTTGACTCAAAGGTCAAGCATTAGCATACATAAACATGAGCACTGGTGTCAGGCTGAACACTGACTGAAATAAAAACTCATACTAGAAGAGGTTCTGTAATTACAGCAGCTAGGAGAACAAGGATCAGAACAAAGCAGAGTTCCCTTGTGCCTCCAAGTAACCCAAGTTTCTTTAATTTGGCAGTTTTACTGCTTGGTTCTGCTCCTTGTGCTGCTAGCTGTCCTAGCTAACCCTCCTAGCGTGAATGTTTACTCCAGTGTTGACTTCAATGCTGACGTTTCAAACAGAAATTAATAGCGCTGCTTCCAGATCGCTCTCGCTTGCTTCTTTGTCTCTTCTTGTAATTATTTGGTAATCAGGCCGAATATCCATCCCGCACTACCGACACTGACGGTGACCACAGCCGAGCCACGGCTTCTCTCTGAAGGCTATTTGTATGACCAAGCGACCCGCCCCTCTCCAGCTGTAATTGGCTAGCATGTTGTCTTCAGTCGTTGATTTGATTGGTTGAATTGTATGATTGACACATCAAAGATAGTACTAATAGAACGATGGCCACACAGCTTCCCCCCAATGCCCGCCCATGCCGCCGGATCTGTGCTCGGATATCAGGAGTCTCGACCGCCGCGCCGGCGTCAGCGCGTTATAGATGACAAGTACTGGCTATTAATCTTAATTCTATGAAGGATGTTTAAAATTTTGGGCTCTAAAAAAATCATTTTGGTCTCCAAAAGGGGGTGCGGGCGACCCTGCGCCCCCGTCTGTATTCGCCATTGCCAGTAAAATGAAAGGTCAGGAATGTAGCAGCAAACCATAAAATACCTTTTATATGTACAGAGTATCAATCAATCAATCAATCAATCAATCAATCAATCAAATTTTATTTGTCAATTACAATTTGCATTGCAATCGAAAAGTCAGTTCCAGTACAACCGTCCATCACATACACTTAACAAACAAACATTTAGGGGGAACGATTGACCGAGGCCTTGCGTTGCCAAGGAACGCAGCCAGCCGGCCGCTGCTAAAAAGCGCAGCTGTCAAGGCCACATTCCTCCAAACTGCCCAGACCCCGCCTAAACGGAGTTTACAGGCGCTGCCTTGAAACTCTCGAAGAAAGAGCAACAACATGGGGGGAGGGAGAAAAAATTATGCGTGTGTGTATGGGCGAAAGTGTTTTTCTCCGTGAACACTCTCCAGAGGCCATTGTCCTTGATGTTATCAGCCGGCCCACAGTTCAGAGAAGCATCCTCAGGTGTCAGCGGGGGAGGGGGGTAGCTGGGGGCTTTTCTGGGCACTCCGCCATAACAATCCAGGAGTAGAGATAGGGAGGGAATCCAAATATGTTATTTATTATGAGACAAGCTGCACTGCCTTTCCTGTCAGCTTTTAAGTCTTTTGCTGGCTCCACATAAATCCAATTTTCCAAATTATTGGGCTTTTTCGCGCTTCACTCCCAGATTTTATCCCATCTCCCCTTGAGTTCAACCCCAAGTCAGTCTGCGTTCCAACACAGCAGCTTTCCGGCTTCGCTCCATTCACCTGCCAGGTTTGTCCGTTCACAGCCAGAGTGAGCGCGTCATGCAGCCGGCAGCCTGATCAAGGCCAAATGGCTCCGACATCCGCTGTATTTGCTGATACTTCTAAAATCCACAAAAACCAATAAGTAGAGATCCCAGTATCCTTAATCCAATGTGAAAATTTCAAACGTCCAGGAATGACAAGGTCGAAAGACACACCGTTTTCCTCCAGGAATTTAGGGTGTATCTCACAAAATAAGTCAAATCAGGACCGGACGGGTCCCCCTTCCGTTGCCTACCCGTCGAAAAAAATGTATAAATAGTATTGAGAGACCAGCTTACCAGATCCATGTTTTTCAGAGTTCGGTTGATATGAAGAAAGTGCTCAGAAGACAAGACATAGCAAAGCAAAGCAGGATAGGGGGGGGGGGGGGTAAAAGCTGCAGAGAGAGAAAAGACACGACCGACCTCGGAGAGAGACAGAGAGAGATAAGACCGTATGTGTAAGACCATATGAATATTGCAAGTATATGTAGCAGCAGGATGTATTGCAACAATGAACGGACCATATGATAAAGCAGATATTACAGTTAGCGCAATGGTGTTCACCCTAACCATGTAAAGTGACAAATTTTGTATGTTTGGTGGATGAGGGGGATATTGGGAGTTTAGCAGTCTTATGATGTGTAGAATTAAGCTTTTGTGGAATCTGTTGGAATCTGCTGAACCTCTTGCCAGAGGGCAGCAATCCATGGTGGGGGTGGGAAGGGTCTTTTATGGTTTTCTGAACCGTAGCCAGATAGTGTCTGTCAGCAGTGTCATGGATAACAGAAAGCATTATCCCGATGATTCTCTCCACTGTCCTCACCTCAGTCTGAGGCATTGCAGGCCCCAGACCAGACAGCTGTGCAGCTGGTCAGTACACTCTTTATTGTCCCTCTGTAAAAAGTGGTGAAGACAGGAGGGGCAAGGTTTGCTCTTCTCATCCATCCCAGAAAGTGCAGAAGTTGCTGTGCTTTATTCAAGAGCAGAGGTGTGGAGAGACCAGGTCAAAGTATCTGTTATCTGCACCCCCAGAAATTTGATGCTGCTGACTAACTACACTGCAGTGGCGTTGATGAGAAGGGGTGTGTGACTTGGCTGATTTTTCTCAAGTCAATGATAATCCCGTTTGTGTTGTTGACATTCAGAATCATATTGTTTTTGTCAAACCAGTCCACCAGGTGTTTCACTTTCTCCCTGTAGGCCAGTTTGTTTTTCCTGATAAGTCCCATCACTGTTGTGTTGTCCGCATATTTAACAATGTGGTCTATACTAAACCTAGGGCTGGGCGATATAGAAAAAAAGCTTATCGATAAAAAAAAATGCATATTGATCGATATCGATAATTATTGAAAATATTTAAAACCATATTTTATGTGCAGCTCTGCTTGGACATTTTATGATATTGCTAAATGATTTGATTTAAATAAAGAACACAAACACAGAATTCCAATTAAATCTTTATTTAACCAACTTTTTTAACCATAACAGAATTTCTTTTTAAGAAAAATAACTTAAGAAACCTGAGTTATGTTATTAAATAATGACAAAGAATAAACTAAAGTGACCAGAAAAGTGACCAAAATAAATATACCAAATAAATTAATAGAATAGCCTATTTAGGTGGGAATAGTACACTAGTTACTTATCAGGTTTCATAATTGAGAGGCTGATGCAGGGCTGAGGTCCGAGCAACACGCCCTAAATTGTGACGTGTTGCACAATTTAGGGAGCGCTGTTAGAGAAAAACTTGCTTCACAGAACTTTATATCACGCATCAAGAGTGGCAGGTAATTGTTTGAAGCCAGGTTTTTCAGCTGCAGAGAACAGCAGACATATCTATCACTATGAAGCACGTTACTGCATGCGTTATGTCCTTATGCCGCTTGGACGCTTTGTCATTTTATCACAAAGAAGGGAGCCCAGGTTAGCTGCTATACCTGCTTTGTTTTGGAAGAAGTTCCAGAAAATTCCGACGACGACCCGGAGCCGCGCAGCTCACGGGGCTGCGCAGCTCGCTGCTGCGGGTGTGAGCGGCTTACGTGATGAATACTGGTGATGCCCCCTGCGATGCCCCCACCCCCCAAGGTTCCTACATGTGTGGCAGCATGATGGAGCAGGCACATGGAGGTGTCCGGGGATGGGAAGGAAAGGACTGGGGAGCATCATATTCTCCATTAGGCACCCCCGTTCTCCGAAAAAACCCACCCGGAGAGGGAGGCTCAGCCAGCTGCACCACCATACACCGAGGGGCCAGAGATAGGCGGCAGGGTCCGAGAGCCAACCACAAGCCGGGACCAACACCACCACCCCCATAACCACCCACCACCCTCCGGACCATCCAGAAAAAAAAAACACTCTGGTTAGCCAGCCCGCCCAAACCATGCTGATATATTAAAGAATTATTTTTGCTCTTTAACAATGTATTATGGGAAAACCTGCTCAGTTTTATAACTTGTTTTAACTTTTGATATAACAGAAGATAACAGAAGATTACCCGCAGGATGAAGTTGCTCATATCACTAAAAAATTAAGGCAGCATCCGGGCGAACCCACTGATCTATGGGTGGCTCGACTGCTGGATGAAGGTACAGAACAGATTGAAATAGATCACGGAGATGGAATGGCATTTGGTGGTCTGAGCACTGATGGGAATGTAAATGCTAATTATAGGCAGGAAGTGAGAAATTTGGGGGATCAGGCGAGATCATTGTTTGACGTGTGGTCTGAGGCAGTACGAGCAACATGTCCCAATGTATCTGATTGGCCCGAAATCTCTGGACCATGGTTAACATTAAAGGAGTGTGTGCAGAGGCTGACGAGGCTGTGTGTGCGTGATCTGTTAACAGTGGGGATGGTGGCTGGATATCAGCGAGTGGCTGTTCCGAAGGTGGTGAGAGATTAGTTGTTCCCATTTCTTCCCATTCACAAATCGATACCTTTGCTAACAGTGTGACTTCGTCATTGTGTTCTGCATTTGACAATGTAGCTCCCTTGAAAAAGAAGGTGATAATTCACAGGAAGCGTGCTCCCTGGTTTAATTCAGAGCTGCGTTCCTTGAAGCACAATGTTAGGAAATTGGAGAGAAAATGGCGCTCTACACACCAAGAGCAATCCTACCTAATCTGGAGGGACAGTCTATTGTTGTATAACAAGACCCTTCGCAGAGTTAGAGCAGCATATTTTTCATCATTAATTGAAGAGAATAAAAATAATCCTAGATTTCTCTTTAGTACAGTTGCCAAACTTACTCAGAGCTGCAGCTCTGTTGATCCATCCATTCCCTTAGCTCTTAGCAGTAATGATTTTATGGGATTCTTCATAAATAAAATTGATGCCATTAAAAATAAAATAATTGGCATCCTCCCAAACATGATTACCTCATCCCTAGTAAGTAAGGCAGCATTGGAGGAATCTTTAGAACCTGCACAGTGTTTGAACTGTTTAGAAGAAGTAGAGCTTTCTGAGCTATCTAAAATCTTAGCTTCATCTAAACCTTCTACCTGTATGTTAGACCCAATCCCAACCAAGTTGTTTAAGGAGGTATTCCCTTTGATCAGTGGTCCTATTTTAGACATGATTAATCTATCCTTAGTAAATGGATATGTACCACAGGTTTTTAAAGTAGCTGTTATTAAACCTTTACTTAAGAAACCTTCTCTTGATCAAGATGAGCTAGTAAACTACAGACCTATATCTAATCTTCTTTTCTTATCTAAAATTCTTGAGAAAGTAGTTGCTAATCAACTTTGTGAACATTTACAAAGCAATGACCTACTTGAGGAGTTTCAGTCAGGCTTCAGAGCTCATCATATCACTGAAACAGCTCTGGTGAAGGTCACTAATGATATTCTCATGGCCTCAGATAATGGACTTGTCTGTACTTGTCCTGTTAGATCTCAGTGCTGCATTTGATACAGTTGATCACAATATTCTCCTAAAAAGACTTGAACATACTGTAGGGATTAAGGGGAAAGCATTAGGCTGGTTTAAATCTTATCTGTCGGACAGATTCCAGTTTGTTCATGTTAATAATAAATCTTCCTCAAACTCTAGGGTCACCTGTGGAGTACCACAGGGTTCAGTCCTTGGACCAATTCTCTTTACTATATATATATGCTTCCGATCGGAAAAATTATCAGACAGCATGGGATTAATTTCCACTGTTATGCTGATGACACTCAGCTATATTTATCCATAAATCCTGATGAATCCAATCAATTACTTCGACTGCAGTCATGTCTTGATGACATCAAAAGCTGGATGACTTTAAATTTCCTGCATCTAAATTCTGACAAGACCGAAGTTGTAATCTTTGGGCCAGAGTCCTCAAAAAATAAACTTCTTAACCAATCACTTAATCTGGATGGCATTAACTTGGCCTCTGGTAATAAAGTAAAAAACCTTGGTGTTATTTTTGACCAAGACATGTCATTTAAATCCCATATTAAACAGGTTTCCAGAGTTTCCTTTTTTCACCTCGGGAATATCGCCAAAATTAGAAACATTCTGTCCAGGAGTGATGCTGAAAAACTAGTCCATGCATTTGTTACTTCAAGGCTGGACTATTGTAATTCTTTACTATCAGGAAGTCCACAAAATGCAGTTCAAAGTCTTCAGCTGATCCAAAATGCTGCAGCAAGAGTTCTGATGAAAATCAACAAGAGGGATCATATTTCTCCAATTTTAGCTTCCCTTCATTGGCTTCCTGTTAAATCAAGAATAGAATTTAAAATTCTTCTTCTAACGTATAAAGCCCTTAATAATCAAGCTCCATCATATATCAGAGCTCTGATTACCCCGTATGTTCCTAACAGAGCACTTCGCTCTCAGACTGCAGGTCTGCTGGTGGTTCCTAGAGTCTCTAAAAGTACAATGGGAGGCAGATCCTTTAGCTATCAGGCTCCTCTCCTGTGGAACCAACTCCCAGTTTTGGTCCGTGAAACAGACACCCTGTCTACTTTTAAGACTAATCTTAAAACCTTCCTTTTTGACAAAGCTTATAACTAGAGTGGCTCATGTTACTCTGAGCTACCTTTATAGTTTTACTGCTATAGGCTTAGGCTACTGGAGGACGTCAGGATCTAATTTTCTTACTCTATAGAGTTCTACTGTTCTTCAGTTATGCATTACGTGTTGTCATTTCTGCTTTAACTTTCTGTTCTCTCTCTTTTATCTTCATAGTAGGTACACCTGGTCTGGCGTTCTGTTAACTGTGACATCATCCAGTGAAGACAGATCACCGCTATTACCATCTAATGTAGAACAGATTACTGGATCAATGTGTGCTTCTGTGCTTTTTTGTCTCTCTTGTTGTGTCGCTGCTCTGTCTTCTGTAACCCCCAGTCGGTCGAGGCAGATGACCGTTCATACTGAGCCCGGTTCTGCCGGAGGTTTTCCTTCCCGTTAATGGGGAGTTTTTCTTCCCACTGTCGCTTCATGCTTGCTCAGTATGAGGGATTGCAGCAAAGCCATGTGCAATGCAGACAACTCTCCCTGTGGCTCTACGCTTCTTCAGGAGTGAATGCTGCTTGTCGGGACTTTGATGCAATCAACTGGTTTCCTTATATAGGAACATTTTTGACCAATCTGTATAATCTGACCCAATCTGTATAACATGATTGAACTTAACTTTGTAAAGTGCCTTGAGATGACATGTTTCATGAATTGGCGCTATATAAATAAAATTGAATTGAATTGAAATTGAATTGAATTGATTAAAACTGCACCACAGCATTATCGGGCAGCTATGCTTACTGAAAGTTAACTGTGCAGGATTTGGTGCTGAGCTGGACCCATTAAATTCTTTGATTCAACTGTTGCGAGAGGCGATTCATCCCACACCATCGGCTCCACCTGCTGAAGAATCTGAGTCTGTTGTGCGCAGAAAACCTGCTAAGGTGGTTGAGATTGAGGTGTCAGACTCTGAGGAATCCTCGGGCAAAGAGGTTAAAGTAAGGAGAGTTAGAAAAAGGAAAAGAAAGAACAAAGATAGAAGGAGGAGCAACATGTACCCTGATCTGACGGATCTGATGGAGTTTAACTAGGATGAAGGCCGAGCCCCGCTAATTCGGATCACAAATTGGTCAATTAATGATATAAGACCACATGTTGAATTGGAAATTTATTGGAAAAACACAAATGTTCAAAAGGTAGTGGCCCTAGTAGACACAGGGTGTATGGATTAATGTTTATACTTCATTAACCGATTTATCTTGTTATGATGTAGTAATGTAAGCTTCTGATATAATCATATTACTCACATGATAGCTTAATCATGTCTGTGCGAAGAAACAGAATACACTCTGTTTCTTCCCTTCCTGAAACAAGAAGACTCAGCTACAAGATTATGTGCTGACTGAACGTGATTACTCAGCTGTGTATCTTTGTTGACAACTGAGGCTGTAAACTATCTGTTCCCCCACCCTTCAGTACAGCCTCAGTCCTGTAACTAGGGAAACGCCCCAAACTTAATAAAACCCGAGGAGAACGCTGAGACCGGCAGAGTGGGTTGGAGATTGTAACTGTACGGTCTCTTCCTACTCTCCTCGCGAGCCAAACCAAACTAATTGTCTTTGTGCCTTTCTTTCCCTGTGTTGTATGATGTTTTAGGTATTTAGACCTGACACAGGGGCATTGATTTGCAAACAGATAATGGCACACATTTTACTGGGAAACTAGTAAAAGACTGGGCGCAATAACGACATGTCGAATGGATTTATCACATTCCATATTATCCGCAGGCTGCTGGGCTGATTGAGAGGATGAATGGATTGTTGAAAGAATCATTGAAAATATGTCTGATAATCATGACTCGACAGATTGGAAGCCTAAATTGATGCAAGCAGTGGCCCAATTGAATAATAGGCCAATTGTTCCAGGGGCAGTCTTACTGTCTCTGCATTTGACAAACTGAGAAACCGCTCAGGATTGTATGTGTGTATAAGAGAGTAAAAATAAATGAACAATCAAACTTGTGATTTTATCTGAATGGAAAATGTATTAATGTATATGTGAATGCTTAATACAGGAGTTAAAAATATTTCAGCATTATTGACTAGAATTTATAATTTTATGGCACAAGGATGTGGTCATTCCAATTCTGAAAAGTGCCTGAAAAAGAAAAATTTTATTTGGGAAGAAGCACAGCAAAGAGCATTAGATTTGGCTAAGAAAGCCACACAACAAGTTGTGTCATTGGGAAAAATGATGTCCGGGCCTGTGCAGTTGCAGGCCTCAGCTGTTAATGACAATACAAGCTGAAGTGATTGATGGGGATTATCAAGGAGAAAATCCCTGGTAATTGAGAAAGAAGAAAAACTAGCACAACTGCTAGTAGAACCCTGTGAAATGACAGAGAATCAAGGGGTGGCTGCCCCCACTAACATCACTGTAAGAGGTACAGGGGGGTTTGGCTCAACAGATAAACCAGGAGCCAAAGTTTAGGTGAGACAAGTAAATGGTCCACCTAGACCAGCTGAAATCATTTCACAAGGGAGTGATGCAACAGTGTCAGTATTTTACTCAGGAAAAAAAAATGGATAAATGTTATGTAAGAGAAAACTAATCAAATTCTTTTGTCTTATAGCAATAATAATTTTGATTTCAGATCCATGTTTCCGTGGGATCTGCTGATTGGACGACCCGTGGGACAGCGCGGTGGCGGACGTCCCAAACCGTGGGAGGCACCACAGGGCTGGTGCAGGATCTGGGACCATCATCCTCCGTGTCCTCGCTGCCATGGTCCTGCTGGCACACCTCTGTTGGGCAGAAGCACCAGGCCGGATCCTGAAAGAAGTGGTTCAGCCGTATCAACTGTGATGGGGAGACATCATGCGCAACGGAATCCAGGATGACGACACATGCTCTCAGTGACGTGTAAGAAGCATACCAGTAGTCTTCAAGGGATGTAACGTTAAAGTGGTTTCAAGGAGAGGTTTGTGCCAATATAAATCATCTACAGAACGAGCGTGTAAGAAGACACACACTCAAATTGCACCTGCTGCACACACTTGTCAACAAATGGCACAATCGACGATAACAAATAAAGTTCACTGGAAAGTTTTTTTTCCCTCCTCTGCCAACATGCACTAGGACGAAACGTGCATGGTGGGACACTTTGCTTGGTGGAATAGGTACTGTGTTAAGTGTTTCCAACGCTTTTGACAATAACATAACAAGAACTATGTTATTAAACATTGGACAGCATGCATCAAGAGCTGTTCATCAGATTGGAATGTGGATGCCTACTGTTTTAACATCACAGGAAGAAACTGCAAAGATCTTCCTTAAAGAACTGAACTGGCAATTAAAAATGTGGAACACGACGGCAGAAGTGTTAACGAACAATTCTATAGCTTTGAACTGGACAGTATGTAGTGTACAAATGATGCACGCTCACATGCAACAAGAACAATTCAAGCGTGTGCTTATTATCGGAAATTTCCAGGAATGGAGACAACTATGGAACATTAGTAGTAATAGTTGGTTACAACTAGAACCACAGAAGACCTATTGTAATGCTACTATGTGTGAAGGACATTGGACACAATATCATGTTACCGATAGTACTACTGTCTGTCATTATTATATATTGCCCGTAGTGACTGTACAGGGGTATTGGTTTTTGAAACTGGATGGTGATTGGTTTGGCCCACAGACAAACTACACCTATGACCTGTATCTATGTGAGACTGCTGATAAAGGGGTGGTATGTATGCTACAACAAGGACATCTTAACCCATGTTTAACCGGAGACGAGGTGTTATGTGATTAGACTCATGAACCAGCTAGAGAAACAATAAAGAGTCATCCTCAATTACCTCAGGTGCCTTTCGTTGGGTGTTTTGATGTATACATCTGGAGTTGGAATAACGTGACCTATCAATTAACCAATTTCACTATCTCCCTGGATTGGTTCAAATGCGTATTGAATCAGTTTACGGAACTAAATTGCTTAGCTGAATCACACAGGTCCAACATTTCCAGCTTAAAGGTGTCTACATTTATGGCCCAAGGACAGGTTCTGCATGCGGCTAAGTTAATGGTGCAATCATCTGCACATCATTGGTGGGACATTTTTAATGAAATGTCTTTTACTGCTCGAAACTATGTAGTACCTCCCTTGCTTTTGCTCATTATTGTTATTATAGTGTTAACCTTATGTAATGTTTGCACCTGTATAATCAAAAGTGGTTTTGGGACGGAAAGAATAACTTTAAAATAGACCTTGGGGACAGTTTTTCTAAAATTAGGTTTTCCCAAAATTAGGATTGTCAAAGACCAAGGGGTGGAGTGATATATTAAAGAATTATTTTTGCTCTCTAACAATGTATTATGGGAAAACCTGCTCAGTTTTATAACTTGTTTTAACTTTTGATAAAAGTTATAACTATAAATGAGAAGACTGGTCAGTTAAATAAGAGAGAGGACTGGCCAGTTCACACATTGATTATTGCTGTTGTGGTGTTCGCACCTGAGTTCACATGAAACTAAGAACCACATGTGTTATTGTGTTATAATTTGTTTTAACTTGTGGTGGGAACTTATGACAATGTGTTGTGGGAAAGACTGATTCTGTATTCCTTATTTTGCTTATATTTGCTGTATTCTGAGTGCACTCATATTATTTTGCTTCGCACACTGCTGAAATGCTGGGAATGGGTCCTGTTTGGGAAACATGCTTTGGGAGGCAGGGCAGCTGTGGAGGGAGAAATGGCCACTCTCGCTCCACATCTGACTCTTTGTTTACAAGTATATAAAGAGGAGACTGCCCTTAGCCCAGTGAGTCTGCCGTGAGTTCGTGTGTGGATACCGGCATCGTGAACGCTGATCTTAACCTAGGACTGAGGGCTCCCAGTTCGTGTCAATGGTAAGGGCTGATTCTGAGAATCTGTTGAGCGTCACGTTTATTTGAAAGCTTGTTGCTTTATTGCTTGCTACTTTGCGTGTGTGAAGAGCTAGTTGTTTTGATGTGCTGTATTCTGTGGGGAATAATAATAAATGTGTGCCTTATATTCTAACAGAAACAGTGTTTGAGTCCTTATTTGTGTTTGCCGATCTCTCCCGATCCTGAAATAAACATTTCATAAAACACATGCAGACCCCTGTTACCCAGATCCAACAAAAGATCTCTATAATGATTGATACTGAGAATTCTTTTGCTTTTCCAATTCATGAGGATAGTTTTCTTTGTGATACATAAGGCAGTTACAGCCATGCAAACTGATTTCCTAAGTGCTTTCATTCAAGTTAGCCAGCAAGCAAACTAATGGGGGAGGTGAAATTTTACAACTCAGGCACTTTGACAAGTCCTTACATATCTGGACCCAGAACGTCTAAACAGGTGTACATAACCATAGTGTATGACTATAATTGTAAGGACTATTGCCAGTGCACTGTGAACAGATATTAGATATTGTGCAAAACCCATCCTGAATAATCATTGACCAGTATAGTGTACTCTGTGAAGGATTTTGTATTCTATTAGTTGTAAATTTGGGTTTCTATTCATTTTGAAAGTTCTTAAACATATCTGAGCCCAGATGTTTTGTTCAAAGCTGACTGATAAATCCTCTTCCCATTTCATAATAGGAAGAGATATTGAATCATCTAGTTTAGATAGTGTCCTGCAATAATTTAGACTGTGTTTCAGGGGGGGGGGGGGTAGATCCAGGAACTCTAATATATTTATTGGAAACCACCTTTAATAAGTTAAATGTATTTTTTATTATAGATTTAATTTGTTGATATTCTAAGAATTTATTTTTATTAATGCCATTGTGTATATTTAATCTCTCAAAGGTGATAAACTCAGTTCCTTAAAATATATGTCCCAGGTATTCAATACCTTTATTCTTCCAGTATGGAAAGTTTATCATATTATTTTTTTTTGTAGAATGTCAGGATTATTTCAGATGGGTGTACGGCTGCATGGGATAACTGACGACTCATTTTAAGAAACTCCCACCATGCTGTCAGGGAAGAGCTGATGTTGGTCTTTTTAAAGCATGCATGCCGTTTTATATTTGAGCTATTAAATGGCAAATCAGAAATCTTGATATTATTACATATTTTCTGTCCTGTGTCTAGCCAGGGCTCATCTAATGGATTATGCTTTATCCATTTTGAGATGTATTGTAGCCTATATGCTAAGAAGTAGTGATGGAAGTTAGGCAGATCTAGTCCCCCTGTATCTTTAGTCTCCTGAGGCGTCTTTAAACTGATATGGGGGTGGAGGGGGGGGGGGGGTATCTTTCCAAAGATATTTAGAGATGGAGGAGTCCAGAGATTTAAACCAGTTGAATGATGGTTTATTGGGGATCATTGAGAATAAGTAATTAATTCTAGGTAAACCATAATTTTAATTGAAGCAACCCTTCCCACAGTTGAAGTTGGTAGTGATTTCCATCTCTCAAGATCCTCTTCTATCTTCTTTAAAAGAGGGATGTGGTTAAGTTTTGTTAAATCTGCCAATTTAGACGACACAGTAATACCCAAATATTTAATACTGCCTGACTGTAGTTGTGAATCTAGGAGGTTCTGTAGAGAGCAGCTAATTGGCAGTACTGTAGATTTGAAGCGTAATCTGAGACTTTTGAGAAACATTCTAGTAATCTAATTACTTCAGAGAGAGAGGTGTTTGAGTGCTGGAGATAGAGTAATACATCATCTGCATAAAAACTAATTTTATGCTCTATTTTCATGCCTTTTATACCTTCAACAACATTAGTTTGTCTAATTGTTGCTGCTAGTGGTTCAATAAAAATGGCAAACAGTGAGGAGGAAAGCGGGCATCCTTACCTAGTGGCCCTCTAGAGAAAACAGCTGGAAAATGTTTGGTTATTTGTCCTGACACATGCTGTTGGGAAACTGTATCATATTTTTGACAAATTTATAAAAAAGTTCCAAAACCAAATTTATGTAGAGTAACAAACAAAGACTTCCAATTAACTCTATCAAATGCTTTTTCTGCACCTAAAGACAATATATGGGATTTACTGTAGGAATAATATATTAAATTAGGTAATCTGCATGCATTTGTGGATGACTCTCTTCCTTTAATGAAACCAGTTTGATCAGGGTGTATTATGAGAGGAATGACTCTATCTAATTGTTTTGCAAGAGCTTTATAGATTACCTTAATATCAATGTTAATAAGGTACATGGGATGATAGCTGGTAGGAAACACAGGATCTTTGCCTGGCTTAAGTAGGAGACTAATGGTAGCAGCATTCATATTAGCCAGGAACCTGACATTTTCTTGAGTTTCCTGCAACATTCTATGAAACGTAGAACATCTGGAGATGGAGCTTTTTTATTGGGCATGCTTTTTAGAGCTTCCTGAATTTTGACTGTTGTCAGTGGTGAATCCAGGGTCATTGTTTGACTATCTGATAATTTAGGAAGTGTTATTTTATCCAGAAATTGCTTGATATCATTATATGATGGGTTTATGCGATGTGTATAAGGATTAATAGAAATCTCGGAGGTGTTGTTTATACTTTCAGGATCATATAATGTATTACCAGTTGAGTCTGTAACTGCAAATACAGTTGTTTTTTCTTTATTTATTTTTAGCTGATTAGCTAAGACGCCTCCTGACTTATTGTCATGTTCAAAGTTTTATATTTGAAGTCTTTGAATTAAAAATTAATTTTGCTTTCAATATGTTCGTTTAATTCTAATTTTGCTTCACAGATTTTACGCAGCTTTTCCTCTTCCTGGGAGGTTTTGTTATGAAGGTATATAATAATCTTTATGTTAATCATGTATTTTTAAAGTAATAAAAGTTACCCAAATTTTAATCATTAAACAGTGACTTGGGATGGGGAGGTTTGCAGGCTTATTTGGAAAACAATGACTTCATTCAAGCTCTAGTAAGGCTCCAGGTGCAGACCGGTACGAGAGTTGTTGATGAGGGACCTTGCAGAATGGTTTACGGTTTGAAAGCTTTCTCATGGTTCTCTATAGTCCCATTTACAATACCCTTGTTAAACCGAGCCGAGCCGAGACCAGTCCGAGCTTGGATCACTTAACCAAGCCGAGACGACCGTTTACACACCACGCTATCCCGGTTCCTTGGTTTCCTCGCCTCCTAGTGATGATCTGCGGTACTGCTGCTCTCTGGGATTGAAGGCGGGACAAAGCAAATCAAAATGGCGGCGTCCGTAACATTCAGGATGTTATGGTTGGACAGAGTCGGCTTTTGGGACGTGGATAAGACAAACGAACGTCTAATAAGGATTTACAGATGCAGGAAACAATGACAGACGCTGAGGTTCATCACACTGCTAAGCAGAATCATCTCTGGAAATCGTGTGGCATGGTAAGGAAGCTAGTATTATTATGAATGTCTGAAATTTGTCTGAATGGAGTGTGAATCGGGACGTGCAGCCAGACACGCCGGAAAAACCGCGGACAGTCAGCTGACTGTAAGGGGATGACGCGGTCTGCTCATGCGCTCTTCGTTATCAGATAACCGGGATAAAAAAAAAACAGTCCGAGACCTCCCCAGGAACTGGTCTGCATTTAGCACGGTCCGGTTATGTCTAGTGCGGTTCAGTTCAGTCTGCTGACCATTTACACACGAGAGTTATCTCGGTTACCGAGCTCGGACTGGTCTCGGCTCGGTTAAAAAAGTGTAGTGTAAACGGGCCTAATGTTATCTTAGTTAAACTCCTAGAAACAGAGCAGGGCTATTAATTACAAGTAATGGCTGAAGTGTCAGGGAGCAGATGGGTGCTCGGAGACTGAATGTCTGCAGGGGTTTTACACCACTCCCCCGGGCTTCCTTGAGGTGTTGTTAAAAGGATACGTTTGGGGGTTGTACAAAGAGACAACAGCTTAGAGTGGAAGCGACTTCGGGGTATAATACATGAGGTTGATGGTAAAGTTTGTAAGTGCTGTCTCCGTTTTGGAATTCCAAATGTAATAAATACATGTATGTTATAAGTGTTTGGTCTCTGATAATTGCTTCTCCTTTTCTACCAAATCTCCAAACCGGGGAAGTCGGGCCTTTAATGAATGAGATAGGAAGAAGCAACAGGCCCCTCATCAGTTTCTAGTAACTTATTTTTTTCTTCTAATTCCCAAATCTTTTTGTTTTCTAACTTCTTTTCATGAGATGAGAATGAAATTATTTTACCTCTCATCACTGCTTTCCTTGCCTCCCAGAGGATAGATGCTGATAGATAGTCCCTGGTAGATCATTGTACTCAAGAAGCCCACTCTTTAAAATACTTGATAAATTCTTCATCTTTAAGCAGTGATGTATTAAGTCTCCAGCTTTTGTTTTGTGGGGTTACTTTTTTATTTATTAGGGTTACAGAAACAGGAGCATCATCACTGACAGCAGTATGATGTATTACAACATCTAAAACGTCAGACAACAGCAAGCTGCTGATTAAGAAATAGTCCAAACGAGAATAGGAATGATGGACATTTGAAAAGAAAGTATATTCCTTACTGTTAGGATGAAGAGATCGCCATGCATCGCACAGACCATAACCATGTATTGTTTGCCTACATTTAATGATTGCCAACTGCGCTGAGCCCCTGTTGAATTCAACTTGTCTATCTCTTCATTTAGGCCAAAGTTGAGGTCACCCCCAATAAATAGAGAGAAATCCAGGTGTCATCAAAGTGCATGGAAATGTTTGTGGAAGAATGAGGGATCATCAATATATATACTGACAATACATAACTTTTGGTTATGAATGGATATTTTTATTATTAGGAACCTACCTTCAGGATCTATGATTTTGTCTAATATTGTACAACTAACATTTTTGTGGATTAAAATTGCTACTTCTCTTTGTCTAGAGTTATAGCAGGCAGCAAACACATTAGGCAACAAAGGTGAGTTAAGATTGTTTATAGTTGTAACTGAGTATCTTGCAATAAGACAACATGGCTGCAGTCTTGAAACAGGATGGGACAACAACATGGGCAAGTGAGGTGTTAAATCCATGAGGCTATAAGCCAGCTGGTCAGCACAGTCTATGAGCACCCATTGTGGAATGTTGTCGAGGCTCATTACTTTCCGTGCATTGAGTCTTCTCAATGTTCTCTGGACATCACAGCTGGCTCAAGTATGAGTGCGTGTTCATCTGGGTGAGGTATTGACTTCCTCACAGAGGTGTTGTTGAGAGCTTCAAACCGACCAAAGTAATTATTGAGTGCGTTAAGAAAGTCTATGTTGTCCTCATAGAGTAAAGGAGAAGCCTTGTGGTTTGTAATGGTCTGGATGCTTTCCCACATGTGTGTGGTGTTTCTCGGGTCGTGGAAGCAAATGTCAGAAAAAAACAACAGCAGAGGAAATTTTGGGGGTCACATCGGATCTTGACCAAGGAGGACTTGGATAAGTGTCTATCAGCTATCAGTGTATATCTGCTCCATCAGTGTAAACTGCATAAGTGTTTACACTGATGGAGCAGCAGCCATGGTTGGGTGAACAAAAGTCGCTGTTAGCAGAGTGAAGGAAAAATCCTAGATGTTATTATTATTATTATTATTATTATTATTATTATTATTATTATTATTAATAATAATAATAATAATAATAATAATAATAATAATAATAATAATATTATTATTACACTTTGTTTTTTTGGGTCGTGAGGCCCTCATTGCCAAGACTTTAGCAGCAGAACTAATTCCTTTGTTGGACAATTTTGTGAACATTGTGAACTCTGTCAAGATGCAATTTTTGAACAGTTGCATATTTGCAACTTCGTGTGAGGAAATGAGGGCAGAACACAAAGCCTTTTGCTCCATACAGAGGTCCGATGTTGTCGTGCGGCAAAGTGCTGCACCGCATGTATGAGCTGCAGGAGGAACTTAAAGTGTTTCTTACTAATGAGTGGTCAGACTACTCAAATCCACTTACAAGTGATGAGTGGTGTGCAAAGTTGGCATATCTGGCAGATATATTTCATCATCTGAATGAACTCAGCACATGAATGCAAGGCAGAAATTAAAACCTGCTTACAAGCACAGATAAAATAAATGGATTCTGTTTTGATGTGCAGCTCTGGCAACAACATGGACTCTTAGACTTAGACTTTCTTTATTGTCATTTTGTATACACAGAGTGCATACAGAACGAAATTTAGTTTTCACACAGCTCAGAAATATTGCAGTAACTCTACAGGATACCTTGCAGTGAATTACAGTACAGGATAAAGTGCAGTGATCAATCGCAGTCACTTACAGGATAAATTTCAATTGACTTCCGGATAAAGTGCAGCAGTGAACAGTAGGCAGTTGAAATGTAAACAATGTAAACCAAATGTAAACAAATATGCAGTAAGGTGCAGCAGTGATTTAAAAGTAGACAGTTGCATTGTACACAGTTTTGCAGTACGTTTCCGGTTAAGGTGCAGCAGCAATTTTGCAGGATACGATACAATGTGCAAATGTGCAAATTTCCAAATCAGCGAATCTATTGTGGTACACAGTCCGTTTTTATACTTCAGCAGTTCAGCAGTTCAACAGTCTGATGGCAGCAGGGAAAAAGCTTTTGCAGAACCTAGTGGACCTGCAGCGGATGCTGCGGAATCTCTTTCCAGAGGGCAGCAGGGAGAATAGTCTATGGTGGGGGTGTGAGGGGTCCCTGATGATGTTACGGGCTCGAGACACACAGCGCTGCGATGAAATGTCTTTAATGGAGGGAAGAGGAGCCCCGATGATCCCTTCTGCTGTCCTCACCACTCTCCTCACGTTCTTCCAGTCGGAGGCACTGCAGCCTCCACACCACACAGAGAGACAGCTGGTCAGAATACTCTCTATGGTGCTTCTGTAGAAGGTCGTGAGGATGGGCGGGGGCAGGCGGGCTCTCCTCATCCTCCGCAGAAAGTACAGTCGCTTCTGTGCCCTCTTCACCAGTGACGTGGTGTTCACAGTCCAGGTGAGGTTGTCCGTGATGTGCACCCCCAGGAACTTGGTGCTGCTGACCACCTCCACCGCTGAGTTGTTGATGAGCAGTGGAGCATGGTGAGGCCGGTTTTTCCTGAAGTCGACGATGATCTCCTTCGTCTTCTCCACGTTCAGGATCAGGCTGTTGTCTCTGCACCAGCCCACCAGCTGCTCCACCTCCTCTCTGTAGTCCTGGTCGTTGTCGTCTCTGATCAGGCCCACCACCGTTGTGTCGTCTGCAAACTTCACGATGTGATTGGTGGTGAACCTGGGGACGCAGTCGTGTGTCATCAGGGTGAACAGCAGGGGGCTCAGGACGCAGCCCTGAGGGGAGCCCGTGCTGAGGGTGACGACATCAGAGGTGTTCTATCCGACCCGGACTGACTGAGGTCTGTTGGTGAGGAAGTCTAGCAGCCAGTTTCGTAGGGGTGTGTTGAAGCCCAGAAGCTCCAGTTTTCCCACCAGATGTTGTGGGATGATGGTGTTGAACGCTGAACTGAAGTCCAGGAACAGCATCCGCACGTGCGTGTTCTTCTCCTCCAGGTGTGTCAGGCTCAGGTGAAGAGCAGAGGAGATGGCGTCCTCAGTGGAGCGGTTCCGTCGGTAGGCAAACTGGAACGGGTCGAGTGTTGATGGGAGACTGGAGACGATGTGTTACTTTACCAGCCTTTCAAAGCACTTCATCATGATGGGAGTCAGTGCAACAGGCCGGTAGTCGTTGAAACAGGTGACTTGAGGTTTCTTTGGCACCGGAATGATGGAGGCAGACTTGAAGCATGCTGGCACTATGGCTTGGTCCAGCGAGGTGTTAAAAATGTCTGTGAGGACACCAGCCAGCTGACCTGCACACTCCTTGAGCACCCGCCCAGGTATGTTGTCGGGGCCTGGGCCTTCCGCGGGTTGACTCTCCTCAGAGTCTTCCACACGTCGGCGGTGTCAAGGCAGAGGACATCCTCTTCCTGATGGGGAACAGCTTTCACTGCTGGAGTGCTGTTTAGTGCCTCAAACCTCCCAAAGAAGTTATTTAGTCCATTGAGGAAGTCAGCATCAACTTCACCCACCGGGGGGGAGGGCGTGTTGTATTCAGTGATCGCCCGGATGCCTTTCCACATGCTCCTGGTGTTGCTGGCGTCATGGAAAAGCTCCTGGATTTTCTGACTGTGGTTCCGCTTTGCTAGCCTGATGGCACGGTTCAGGTTGGCTCTCGCTGTCCTCAGTGCCTCCTTGTCTCCAGACTTGAAGGCTGAGTTCCGTGCTTTTAGCGCTTGACGGACCTCCGCAGTAATCCAGGGTCGTTGGTTGGCTCGGGTGATGATGGTCTTGGTGGTGCTGACGTCCTCAATGCATTTGTTGATGTAGGCTGACACAGTCATGGCGTACTCATCAATGTTGATCTTGTCCTCATAAGTTGCAGCAGCTTTGAACATGTTCCAGTCAGAGCACTCAAAACAGTCCTGGAGCGCCTCCATTGCTCCCTCAGTCCACACCCTCACCTGCCTCGCTGTTGGTTTTGCTCTGATCAGCAGGGGCCTGTATGCTGGGAATAGCATCACAGAAAGGTGAACTGAAGAGCCCAGGTGGGGGCGGGGGGCTGCTCTGAATGCTCCTTTTATATTTGTGTAGACTAAGTCTAGAGTGTTCTCTCCCCGAGTTGCAAAATCCACGTGTTGGTAAAAATGAGGGAGAACAGTTTTCATATTTGCCTGGTTAAAATCCCCAGCAATGATGAAAACCCCCTCTGTGTGTGCAGATTGCAGCTCAGAGATAGTCCGATAGAGAACACCCATAGCATCTTTAGTATTAGCGCTGGGAGGGACGTAAACCGCTGCGATGATAACAACAGTGAACTCTCTAGGCAGATAAAAGGGTCTGCAGCTAATAATCATAAGCTCAATGTCCGGAGAGCAGAGACTTGTGACTAATCTAGCATTTTTATACCAGGTGTTATTGGTGTAAACGCAGAGTCCTCCACCTCGGGACTTACCGCAGAGTTCTGTTTGTCTGTCGGCGCGGAAAGTAGCGAGCCCCTCCAGGCTAACGGCGTTGTCTGGGATTGTTGAGGTGAGCCATGTTTCGGTCAGAATGAGAGCGCAGCAGTCCCTGAGCTCCCTCTTTGCAGAGAGCTCGAGTTGTAAATGGTCCATTTTGTTGTCCAGTGAGCGAACGTTGGAAAGCCAGATGGATGGTAGCGGCGGTCTGGATGGGTTAGCCTTTAGCCTCGCTGCTAAGCCTCCTCGGCACCCGCGCTTCTTCGGCCGGCTACACCGCTTCCGCGTCGCTGGTCTCCGTAGGACGCCACAGTCACGTAAGCAGTCGAGCGTGGTATTTAAAAGTCCAAAAACACAACTTGATCGTAACTCCAACAGGCGCTCGCGGTCAAGTACTGATCGGCTGGGTAGATGAGTGGTTTCCAGCGAGTTTGGCGGCATTTTTATGCATTTTTATGCAAAAAGTCTGCGAGTTGGTACAGGAGCTGTGTTCGGCTGCTGCCGCCAGGGGCACCGCCGGAAGCAACTTCCTCATCTTGAGGAGAAGTTGTCACTCGTCTCATTTCCATCAACTTTTTTAATGTGTATTTTGAAATATCGCATTAGAAAATCTTGATGGAAATTGTCACATCAGCTGCTGTGACCCTCACACCTGCAGGTCGTCCTCTGATCAGCAGTGGGTCCTATATAAGGGCGGAGCCTCCACCTGTTCGGCGTCAGATTGTTGTCTAACCCCTAGTGGTAAACACTTTCAGGCCATCTGTCCGTTAAAACGTCAAGCTTTGACTAGCCTAGTTTGTTCCCTCTCCTAACCTGCCTGTTTCTCTCCCTTGTCCAGTCTCGTCCGATTTCCTGAACCCTCGCCCACTGCCTTGGACTCCCTGGTGACGACCTCCTGCCTGCCCGACGACTGATTCCTGGATAGCCCAAAACCCTGACTGACGCCACGGATCTGACCCTTGCCTGCCTGACCAAGAGTAGCCAATAAATACCACCTAACCGTACCAACTGCTCTGTTTCTGAGTCCATCCGTGCCTGAAGTGTGTGACAGGACAATCTGACCAAAACAGTATGGACCCAGCTGAGCAGATGCCTACTCCCTCCTCAGAAGCCCAATCCCTGAGGGACCTCATAGCACGGCATGGGAGAGCATTAGGACAGAGCGAACACAGGCTCACTGGACTGGAGACAGCAAGCCAGACCATTCACATGGAACTCGCTCAATTGACGGCACAGGTAGCACACCTTACATCTTTGCTTACCTCTGTTCCAGCCCAACAAGCGCCTGATGTTCCCCAGGCTCCAGCCCCCGAGGTTCCTCTCCTCCAACCGGCTCCTCCTTCCGCCTTCCCTCAAGCCGCAGCTCCTTCTGTGAACCCCCGTGGAGCATATGTTCCGGATCCACCTCCATTTTCCGGTGAGCTCTCCAAGTGCCGAGGCTTTCTGTTACAATGCCAAATGGTCTTCAGCCAGCAACCCTCGGCTTTTGCATCAGACCTCTCAAGAATATATTATGTCATGGGCTTGCTGCGGGACCAGGCTCTTGCATGGGCACTTGCTTTCTCTTCTGCCAAACCTCTGACCACCCTCACCTTTGCTCAGTTCGCCGCCGAAATTAGTCAGGTTTTTGATCATCCTGATCATGCTGGAGACGCGTCCAAGCGTCTATTAAAGCTCCGCCAAGGCTCCCGAAGTGCCGCTGAATTTTCTGTAGAGTTCCGTACTGTGGCCGCTGAATCCGGATGGAACGACAAGTCTCTCAGAGGAGTATATTATGACGCTTTAAATGAAGCCTTAAAAGATGAACTCTCCCTCAAAGAGGAGGCTAACGATCTAAACTCCCTAATAACATTGTCGATCCGACTTGATAACAGGCAGCGTGAGAGACGCCGAGAGCGGAGCGGGCGACTTCCTGTTTTTCGGTCAGTCCAACCGGTCATCGGGGCCCACAGCGCCCCCTCTGTCTCGCCCCCTGAACGGCTGCCGACCCCAGAGCCTCCTGGTGAAGAACCGATGCAGATTGGAGGTACACATCTATCGGCTGCAGAAAGACTGAGGCGTCTCCAAGCTGGTGACTGTCTTTACTGTGGCAAGTCCGGCCACAGAGTAGTCAGCTGTCCACTGCGGCCAAAAGACAGAGCTCGTTAGAAGTGGGGAATCTAATGAGCAAAAGTAAGTTTCCCCAATCTTCAAGTCGTCTTCAAGTCGAAATTAAACTATGTATTGACTCTAACTCCCATTCACTAGCAGCCTTGATTGACTCTGGGGCCGAAGACAACTTTATTGATTCTGAGTTGGCAAAGCAGCTGCATATTCCTATTGAACCTCTCAGTTTCCCATTGTCTGCTAACAGTTTAAATGGCAAACTATTGTTTTGTGTCACCCATCAGACGGTTCCTGTCATGACAATCACCTCAGGTAACCACAGGGAGTTAATCAGATTTAAGATTATTCCCAATTCCAATTTTAGTGTTGTGCTGGGACACCCCTGGCTGGGCTTCCATAACCCTCATATTGATTGGTCCACAGGGAGGATAATTAGTTGGAGTCTGTTTTGTTCAAGCAATTGTCTTCGCTCTGCCCTGCCCAAGTTAGACTCCAAAAATAAGGTTGAAGAACCCCCGGATTTGTCACAGGTCCCTTCTGAATATCATAATCTTGCGGATGTTTTTAGTAAGACTCAAGCCCGGTCACTGCCCCCACATAGACCATATGATTGCTCCATTGACCTCCTCCCAAATGCTCCACTTCCCTCCAGTCGCCTCTACCATCTCTCTAAACTGGAACTCGAGGCTCTGGAGAATTACATAAATGAATCCCTGGCGGCCGGTCTAATTCGCCGCTCATCATCCCCTTTGGGGGCAGGGTTCTTTTTTGTTAGCAAGAAAGATGGCACCTTACGCCCTTGTATCGACTACAGGGGCTTAAATGACATTACCATTAAGAACAAGTACCCGTTACCCCTCATGTCCTCAGCATTTGAACTGCTTCACGGTGCAACTGTATTTTCAAAACTAGACTTGCGTAATGCATATTATTTGGTTCGCATCCGTGATGGGGACGAATGGAAGACCGCTTTCAAGACTCCTGTAGGGCATTTTGAGTATTTGGTGATGCCGTTTGGTCTAACTAATGCCCCAGCTGTCTTCCAGGCTCTAGTTAATGACGTGCTAAGGGACTTCCTCAACCATTTTGTGTTCGTCTACTTAGACGACATATTGATCTTCTCCAAGACCAAGGAGGAACACGTCAGTCACGTTAGGCAAGTCCTCCAACGACTGCTGGAGAACAAACTGTATGTCAAGGCTGAGAAATGCGACTTTCATTGTCCCACAGTGCATTTCCTGGGTTTTATTATTGGAGAAGGACAAATTAAATCAGACCCAGCCAAGACCAGAGCAGTGGTGGAGTGGCCAGAACCCAGAACCCGCAAACACCTTCAGCGTTTCCTGGGTTTTGCCAATTTTTACCGTAAATTTATCAAGAACTACAGTCTCGTCACACAACCACTAACCAAACTCACATCTGTCAAACAGCCTTTTGTGTGGTCACCTGAGGCAGCTGCAGCCTTCAAGGCATTAAAACTATTGTTCACCTCTCCACCAGTCCTCATCCAGCCAGATCCCTGTAAGCAATTCGTTGTTGAGGTGGATGCCTCAGAGACCGGGGTAGGAGCAGTTCTGTCCCAGTCCCACAATCCCGCACAACAGTTATTGCCCTGTGCCTTCTTTTCCAAACAGCTAACTGAGGCCGAACGCAATTATAGTGTGGGGGACCGCGAGCTGTTAGCTGTCAAACTAGCCCTGGAAGAATGGCGTCATTGGCTGGAAGGTTCCACACAACCTTTTCTAGTCTGGACAGACCACAAGAATCTGTCTTATATACAATCTGCTAAAAGGCTAACACCCCGTCATGCCCGTTGGTCCTTGTTTTTCTCCCGTTTTAACTTCACTCTCACCTTCAGACCAGGCTCTAAAAACGCCAAACCTGACGCTCTGTCTCGTCAGTTCGACCCCGATTCACTCAGAGAGGAACCTGAGCCCATCCTGCCTACCTCTATTGTGGTGGCTAACCTCTCCTGGGAGATCGAACAGTTGGTGAGGCAGGCTCAACTGGAACAGCCCACTCCCACAGACTGTCCCACTGACCGACTATTCGTTCCTGAAAAGGTTCGGTCTGAGGTTTTGCAATGGGTCCACTCCTCCAAGTTTGCCTGCCACCCTGGGGTACAACGAACTATTTTCCTCTTAAAGAGGCACTTCTGGTGGTCATCAATGACTCAGGACACCAGTAAATTTGTTTCTTCCTGTACAGTCTGCAGTCGTGGGAAGTCCAGCAACAAACCACCCTCCGGTTACCTGCAGCCTCTTCCTACCCCAAGCAGACCCTGGTCCCACATCTCATTGGACTTTGTCACTGGTCTCCCTCTCTCCCAAGGTAACTCAGTCATTCTAACCATAGTAGACCGTTTTTCCAAAGCTGCACACTTCGTCGCCCTTCCCAAGTTGCCCACTGCAGCTGAGACTGCTGACCTCCTGGTTCTACATGTGATCCGGCTCCACGGCATCCCACTGGACATAGTTTCAGACAGAGGACCTCAGTTCACCTCCAGGGTGTGGCGAGCCTTCTGCAAGGCTATAGGAGCCACAGTTAGCCTCTCTTCAGGTTTCCACCCACAAACCAACGGCCAGACGGAGAGGGTGAACCAGGACCTAGAGGCAGCCCTCCGTTGCATCATCTTGGACAAACCGACTTCTTGGTGCCAATACCTACCATGGGTAGAATATGCCCACAACTCTCTCACCAGCTCTGCTACAGGTGTGTCACCGTTCGAAGCATCATTGGGCTATCAACCCCCTCTATTTCCCTCTCAAGAGCGAGAACTCGCTGTCCCCTCAGTTCAGCATCATCTTCGTAGGTGTCACAGGGTCTGGCGAAGGACACGGGCAGCCCTCTCCAGAACTGCAGAAAGAAACAGCCGCCTCGCCAATCGTCACAGACTCCCAGCCCCTGATTACCAACCTGGACAGGAGGTCTGGTTGTCCACTAGGAACTTGCCACTAAAAGACACTTCCAAAAAACTCACACCCAGGTTTGTTGGACCCTTCACTATAGACCGGATCATTAACCCCGTAACCGTTCGCCTTAACCTCCCCAGGACGATGAGGATCCACCCATCTTTTCATGTCTCCCAAATAAAACCTGTCGTGTCCAGTCCCTTATCTCCTCCTGCCAAGCGACCCCCACCCCCCAGGATCGTTGATGACGCCCCTGCCTACACGGTGCGACGGTTATTGGATGTTCGCCGTCGTGGACGGGGTTTCCAGTACCTGGTGGACTGGGAGGGTTACGGTCCAGAGGAACGCAGCTGGGAACCCCGTTCCGCCATCCTAGACCCTCAGCTCATTCAGGACTTCCACAAGCGGACAAGACGCCACCGGGCGCCTTGGAGAGGGGGACCTGTCACATCAGCTGCTGTGACCCTCACACCTGCAGGTCGTCCTCTGATCAGCAGTGGGTCCTATATAAGGGCGGAGCCTCCACCTGTTCGGCGTCAGATTGTTGTCTAACCCCTAGTGGTAAACACTTTCAGGCCATCTGTCCGTTAAAACGTCAAGCTTTGACTAGCCTAGTTTGTTCCCTCTCCTAACCTGCCTGTTTCTCTCCCTTGTCCAGTCTCGTCCGATTTCCTGAACCCTCGCCCACTGCCTTGGACTCCCTGGTGACGACCTCCTGCCTGCCCGACGACTGATTCCTGGATAGCCCAAAACCCTGACTGACGCCACGGATCTGACCCTTGCCTGCCTGACCAAGAGTAGCCAATAAATACCACCTAACCGTACCAACTGCTCTGTTTCTGAGTCCATCCGTGCCTGAAGTGTGTGACAGAAATAGAAAAATTCGAATGAACTCACAAAATTTCGCATAAAAGTTTTTACGATCGCTTGAGGTGGTTTTTGACTTTTTCAAAAAACAGAAAATCCACTAAAAAGGAGATGGATACACATTTGTCGAATCAGTTCTGACGTAGCAAACGTTTACCTCACATGACTGAAGTCACCAAAATACACAGTTGGTCGAGTGAGAACTGTGGACCGACGAAGAGATTTGAGCATTTCTTAGCCTCATCCATGGAAAAAAAATCAGCTCGTTCATTAAATCTTCACTCCTTTTCAGATCTGTAGTCCATACTAGTTAGCAACCTCTACTTCCTGTTTATTACAGCCAACGTCAACCTATGACAACATTATGCTGTGCGTCTGCTGGTTAATTTGCTATAAACCAGTGTGGAATCTGTTGCGCATATTCTTTTTTGCAATATTTGAAAGGTTCGTTCAAAATTTCCATGGGAATTAGATGGAAACACAGCTATTTAATTTCTCCTCAACCTTCACTGGGTTATGGATCCATAAAGCTTAGTTGTTGAAAAGGACATGACTGAAGGATCAGGAAACAAGATCCTATTGGGAAGCTAAGGATTGCTCATCCACCTTTGGACAGTTTTTGGTTAAATGATGCCAAATAAAAAAGCTATTTCGAGGTTACTCCCATTTTCCACAACATATGTACAGTATGTGTGAGTTGAGGTTTTCAAGCCTGACTGCTGTTAAAACTTAAAACCAATTGACTGAGAGCTGTTGAGGAAGAGCTTCATGTGTGTCTTTCTTCAATTTCTGCCCAGATATCAGTTTTGTGTTCATCTAAACTGCTCCAGGTTTCACACTGAGTATAAATAAAGTCCATTGTCATTTTACTGTATTATTAGGCTACAGAGTGTCATTTTGTACCTTCATGGTTAATGGTGTGCCACAGCAAATTTTCAATATGAGACTTTCAATTACAAATATATATCTTCTTAAATGGAAAATCTTATTTTCCATTTAAAGATTAATGGCTAAATAAATACATGTATTATTTATTTTTTGATTTCTTTTTTCTTTCATCTTATTATCGTAGTAGTTTCAGTAGTACTAGGCCACAAACATCCAGCATCTTTTTACTAAAAACAGACTTGGACACACCCATTCATTAAAGCTGCAATAGGTAACTCTTGTGTAATGTGCTGCTCACCCCCCCTCCCCCACACAACAATACGGTCATTACAGCGCAAGATTGACAGTGTGAGATGAAATGGTAGAGAAACAACCTGCATTACAGGAAAGCTGCCAATTTCTTGAGTGATACCTGCTCAGAAATCAGAGAGGTAAACAATGGAGCCGTATGACAGGCTCAGCTGTGGGGGAGGAGCTGTAGAGGGAGGGCTGCAGCAAAGCAGAGAGCAAGGGGGAGGGACCTGTAAGGTGTGCTTGATCAAATTTTCAGGCTATGTCCAAGGTTTTCTCAAAACTCCCTACTGCAGCTTTAAACTTGCCAAACTCTTGTAAATGGTCTTGAAGAAAATTGTTCTTTTGTGATGGAATAGACCAAAAACCTTTTTTATGTTTGCATATGATCACACAGATAAATGTGGTACCTTCAAGCATCTCAAAACAGTACCCAAAGGATGAACACGATTTATAAAGATTTGTCAAGAATTCACCTTTTCATATCTTGGCTAATTTCTTTTGGAATCATTATATCACACAAATACTGTTTGAGGTGTTGCCTTCAAATACATCCACAAGTTTATTTAATTCAGTTGTTGTGAATTAAATCATAATAACCATATCATGCATAAACATCATCATGCATTCTCTCCAAATTTGTTTAAATTTATAGAAATCTCAGTGTATGGAAAGTCTGAGTTCTTTTAAAAAAATGACTTACGGATTTTTTTTTATCTCATTTAGCATATATAAAAAATTTTGCTCAATGTAACTGACAAAAACAGCAAAGCCTTAATTAGATTTTAATGTCAGCCAGAGAAAAAGGTTGTGTCTGTTTATAGTCTAGGATAATATCTGGTTTCTACTGTGTATCCTGATTACATTTACATTTTCAAGAAATCCTGTTTTTGTGTGTGCGTGTTCTAGACTAATGTTTCTTGGCATCTTACTTTAATTTCTATATATTTTTGGCATTTATAATTGTAACTAGGATTTTTTTCGTCTCCTCATATACTTTGTCTGGTCATTGTCTTGTCTATGTCCTTGTTTAACCCCTGTAATTTTTATGCTTAATAACTTTCCTGTAAAACCTGGCCCCCTGTTCAAATCTGTTTATTAATCTACTTTTTTACTATCTGTTTCCATCCATCCCCTCTTGCAACTTCTACAATAGCTTCATCTATTTTTACCAAATTTCCCACCTCTTTTTTCACTTTCCCCTCTTTTCATTTTCTGCATCGATAGCTACTTGATTCTACTTTTCCCTTGTCCTTTCTCATTAGCGGCCCTGCCTGTTTGAATATTCAAACGTCTCTGTTGTGGTTGTGTGTGTGCGTGTGTGTGTGTGTGTGTATGTGTGTGTTTGCTGCGCTGTCATCAAAAAGGTGGTGACCATTTTTCAATGTCAACTATTCTGATGGAGATGCTATTGCTCTTCACGTCATGGTCATCCATCCCTTTCACATAGCTAATAGCCATGACACAAAGACAAGGAATTACTGGCAAAAAAAGAAAACAAGTGGAAAGTAAATATGTCAGCGTCAGATTCCTCTATCAGTGAGGAAATTATACAATTTATCTGCTGATGGCAAATATTGATCTAAAATGGGAACATCGAGATGGTGGGGAAGAATAGTGCTGCTGTTTTGTTGTTGTTTGTGTGAAAGACGCTGCTGATACAAAGTCAAAGAGGGAGTGGGGGAGAGCATAAGATAGACGTGTTGATTAAAATGCATGAGATTCAAAGTTTGAGATAAGTGCTGAGGGAGGGATCTTGGTAAAATAGGAATGCAGAGGAGGGGGCATGGATGGCTAGCTGTGATGGATTCATGCCCCCAGTCAGTCTTCATGCAAGGATGGACTGAGAAGCACTGGCCTGAGGACAGAAAAGTGCAAAGAAGGAAACTACAAAAAAAGAGAAAAGTCTGAGCATGAGATAGAGGACAAGAGGAAAATGCAACAAATAAGTGTGAAAACTTCGCTAACAAAGATAAAGGCTGGTGCCAAACATCACAGAAAACACCCCTGAAAAAACACTGGCACGCAACCAAAGTAGTAAATATTTCCCAAACTGACCAATTCTTGGGCTTAAGAATGTGAAAGTTCACTCTGTAAGAATGTTCCAGCAAGAGAACTACATGCTAACAACTTGAACTGCAACTAAAAAACTAGACAGTTTAGCAGTGTTAGCATGTCAGGTATGTGTGATACTAGAAACAATATGTTAGAAATAGAAGTATTGAAAAGAACAAAAAGCGCCCCCCTCCAAAATGTAATTTTCAACTCTCACAAGAAGCATTACCTAAATCCAGTGTTGAGAGTAATGGTGCTAGAAATAATGGCATTAGATATTGTCAGGGTGCAGTTTTGCCTCTTCTTGGATTCCGCTCCAAGCTCTGCGTGTCTGGGTTCATCATAACAAAATATGACAGCACGAACCGGCCAAAAGATGAACCCGTTACTCACACTGAGCTCTCATACAGAAGCCGGCCAGCCAACGGGGCTGGAAATAATGGAGCTGTTTAATCAGCTCTGGAGGCAGAGGGACTCTGCGGCAATCTGGGCTGACGCCTCGCAAGCTTCTCACCAGAGTCAGCCACCGGCGCGGTTCAGGCGTTGCAGTCAGCGAAGAAGAAGAAACCCTGCGTTGATCCTGGCTGAAGGATCAACGCACAACATCACACAACATCCTTATTGACAGACTTTCCTCTGTTGGTATTGTAAACACCCCCCTCAACTGGTTCCATTCATATTTTTCAGGCCACACTCAGTTTGTTCAGTTAAAGTCATTCACATCTCATTCATTTCCCGTCATCCCAGGTGTGTCATACTTTTAGGTCTAGGTACAGGTCTGGTTTCCTCCCTCTCTCTCCTCAGCAGGGCGTGACGGGCAGGTGCACCACATCTGAGCTGATTACAGCCTTTCTTAAGGAGCTGGAACCAGGAGGAGGGCGTCAGTTCGTTAGCGCTTCTGCGTGGTACAGACCAACTCCTTGCCTTGCCCCTTTGTCTCCTTGTGAACCTAACCTATAGTGATGGGTAGATGAGGCGTCATGAAGCATTTCGACACGTTACCAAACTGTATTGATACTGTGCCGATACTGTGTCACTGAATACTGACACCTGCTGGACCTTAGAAATCCCTACAGGCAACCTAGATGACAGAGTTAACTGACACTGATTTGATGACCTAGTATACACAATAATACAATTTAAGTCATTGTATGCTGCATTGTATTATTTTATATTTTCATTTGAATTTAAAATATCTTAGATTTTTTTTAGATACAGTCAAATAATGTGAACCTGTATCATAACGTAATAACCTCTAAGTAAACATGTTGTGAATGAGGACGCTTGTGGACTGGCTTTTTTTTTTTTACAAATTTTTATAAAAAAAAAAAAAAGTTGTTTCAACGTTTTGATATTGAGTCTGTTACGCTTTTTGGATATCACTTCTCCATCTGTAGAAAACAGCCGCTCACACGGCACAGATGATGCTGGAGTGCAGAGAAATTGTAATGAAAGGCGGAAGAGGTTTGGGCAGACTGTCTTTTGGTTTTTCCAGTATATCATAGGATCCTGGGACCCTCTGCCAAGTATCTGTGCACCTCCTGGATGGCATCAGCTGTGGCACTTTGGGTCTGCCTGCCCACTTCGATGTCAAGATGTTGCTGTTCAAAACTTGAGATTATAACAAACTGCATGGCTTACTAAAAGAATCAAGTTACAGCAATAATTTCTTTTAGATTACTTGGTTTAGATACAACTGATTTTAACCCGATTACACGAAAAGGACAAAAAAAACTAGAACTTAAAGAGCTGTATAGCATATTTTTATTTTGAGTACTGTTAAACATAAGAAAACTTCTAACTTAACCTTACCTGGTTAAACTGTATTTTCATACTTCATCATGATTTACTGCCATGTCCTTTCAATGCTTTTCGTAATCAATGCACCCCCCCCCCCCCACATACTCCCCCTTTTGTATTGAACGAGTAAAGTGTGAGAAAACAGCTAGTACCCTGGATCCAAGCCTGAGACACACCTCACCAGACCAACAGAACCCTGGACCTTTCTCTAAGACGCTCCAAGCCAACCAACCGGGAACCCGTGAAGGTTAGCTTAGCCTGTCCACCCTCCAACATACCAACAGGAGAGAACCAACCGGACCTGTATCTTTAATCTGGACCTCTGGACACCACCCTCCCAAGACCAAAACCAAGCCTCCTCCGCAGTGAGTTTATACGCTCTTCACAATTCCCACCAGTGCCTTCCTGTTATTCATCAATTTCCCCATCTTCTCCAGCAGAGCCCGGAAAACCCCAACCAGCCGACACCGTTTCCTGTTCAAACCACAGATTGTCAATAAACACTTTAACTAAACTGTTTGCCTCCGTAGTTGCTCTCATTCAGAGTCTCTCTTCTTTAAACATGACAAGGTGTTCCCCAAGGCTCTGTTCTGGGGCCCTTGTTATTCATCATTTATCTTCTCCCCCTTGGTTACTGATTGTCTCCTTGAAATAAAACACTGGTTCATGTTTAACTTTCTTAAATGAAATTGTTATAAAACTGAACTTCTTTTCATTGGCAGTAAATCAATACTAACTAAACTTCATAACTTCTCCATTTTAGTTGATAACTTCTCCATCTTTCCCTCCTCTCAGGTCAAGAGTCTGGGTGTCATCCTTGACAGCACCCTGTCCTTTGCTTCCCATGTCAATAATATCACACAGTCAGCCTACTTCCATCATTGAAATATTAATCGTCTACGTCCTTCTCTTACTCTTCACACAACTGCTGTTCTGGTCCACAGTTTGGTCACTTCTCATTTAGATTACTGTAATTCTCTTTTCTTCGGCCCACCACAGAAAATCCTTCATAAATTGCAACTGGTTCAAAACTCAGCCGCCCACATCATCACACGGACACCCACAATCCATCATATCACACCTGTTCTATAACAGCTTCATTGGCTTCCCATCCCATATCGCATCAACTACAAAATACTTCTATGGGGGGCAGAGCATTCAGCCGCTCTCTGCTCCCCAGCTCTGGAACTCACTCCCACCTGATCTCCGTAACACAGATTCATTACCACATTTCAAATTCAAACTCAAAACTCATCTGTTTAAATTCGCCTACGCGACATGTGGAGAGGCATCAGAAACATTGCGGAATACAAGCACAGCGACCAGCAGCTGAGCAATGACCCGGCTCTCTCTGACACCTTAAACACCTTCTTCACACGCTTTGACTCTCCAAGCAGCAGGAAGCCTGAACATCTTCCCCAGCCAGAGGGGCACCGTCAGCCTATCGTCCTGCAGCTGGTACTAGTGACCTCCTCCTTGAAGAGAATAAACACCACCAAGGCTGCAGGTCCAGACATGGTGCCAAGTCGGACGCTTGAATCATGTGCTGAGCAGGTTGCAGGGGCCTTTCTGGACATCTTCAACCTCTCCCTGCAGCTCTCCATGTTTCCTACCTGCCTGGAATCATCCATCATCGTGCCTGTCCCCTAAAAACCCACCATCACCTGTCTCAATGACTATCGTCCCTTCGGTCTGACCCCCGTCATCATGAAGTCCTTCTAGAGGATCCTCCTAAAGTACATCAAGGACACCATCCCTGTTTTGCCTACAAGGAGAATTGCTCCACAGAGGACACTGTCGCATCAGGACTACACTTAGCTCTGACTCATCTGCAGCAGCCCAACACCTATGTTAGGATGCTCTTCATAGACTTCAGATCAGCATTCAACACCATGCTCCCAGACATGCTGGCTCTGAAGCTCCACAACATAGGATTATCCACACCTCTCTTCTCCTGGATCAGTGACTTCATCGCCAACAGGCCCCAAGGAAAAGCACATCTGCTCCACTGATCCTCAACACAGGAACGTTGCAGTGTTGTGTCCTCAGCCCTGCTCTCTTCACCCTTTTCAACCTGGACTGTTCTGCTGTCCACCCCACAAACACAGTGGTGAAGTTTGTGGACTGCAGCACTGTAGTGGGTCTCATCTCCAACAATGATGAGTCCCACTACAGGGACAACAACCTGATCCTGTACACCAGTAAGACAAAGCAGGTAATATTAGACTACAGGAGGTCCAGGAAGACTGAACACCCTCCTCTCTACATATAGGGGAAGGTGGTTGAGCGCATGGACAGCATTAGGTTCCTGGGCATTCACATCTCCACAACCTCTCCTGGACTGCGAACACCTCCCACCGGGTGAGGAAGGCCCAACGATGGCTCTTCTTCCTCAGGAAACTGAAAAGGTCTAGACCAGAGGTCATGGATTAGCGTACCAGGGTCCGGATTCCGGACCCACCTGCTGGTTAATCGGGACCCAACCTGATTTAAAACATTTATAAATTACTGCATGTTGTCCGACGACAGTGTCTAACTCAGGGGTTAAAGTTCTCCATCGCTGCGACGGATTTCCATCATTTGGAAATTGAGCGTCTAGACTTTTTATTCAAGGTTTTACCCTGAAGCTGCTCTCAACCAAATAAACCTGGCAGAGCCGGGACATTAGCCAATCAAAGCGGACATTGCCAGTCTGAGGTTTATCGGTGTTCATCATTTTAACTTTTGGGAGAGCACTTTAAACTGGCCACAGATTGTATGGATGAAAGTAGCGGTGGTCAAAGGTTTTCTTTGGATTAATGCAAACCAGCAGGTCAGAAAGTTCAGCGGATAGAACAGCTGACAACAACCTCCCTCGGTAAGCGTTTCTGTCGCTGCTCCTGCAGTTAATCAATGAGTTATTTCCACCTGTGGCCATGTCGCCTGTCAGCGTTTATTCCCTCGCTGATAAACGCGGCGACCAAACAGGGATCTCCTCGTGATTCGCTATTATGTTTTATTTAAACACAAAGAAGAGTAACGCGCTAGCTCAGGCTAATTTAGCATGACCCTTCAAGAACAAGAGTCGGAATGTGAAACGATGTCCCGCATTTGAATGGGTTCGATTCAGAAAAAGTAAAAAAAAAAAAATAACTGCGCTGTTCTGAAACAAAGAAGGCAGAGCTGCATCGGTTGTCGGTATGCAGCAGTGTTCACCTGATGAGCAGCTGCGCTCCAGGACACTAAATAAAATGACAAGGATTTTGATTTTGACAAGGATTTTGAATTGTTAAGAAAACTACATAAAAAAGATAAAACAAATAAACTCCAGCTACAACATGGACTGGAGAACGGGTTCTAACTGGGTGAGGCCAGAGAAAGGCGATTCTCAGAGAGTTTTTTTATGAAGTTAAAGTGGAGCGCGGACACAGGGTTCATCCTGGACAGGTCTCCAGTCACTGGGTTAAAATATAACCATTTTATTAAACTTCAAAAAAGTTAAATCATGCATTTTTATAAACTGTAATGATTAATTGGTGAACAATAACAGGCAAAGCAGAGACTGAATTATTGTAATGTGCAATCTGTGTCAAATTAAAATGTATTATGTCATGATAGCGTTGGTGATGTGTCCTCCATTTCCAAGGCTGTGTTTGGCCTTGTATGATCATAAAATTGGTTTATATTGAATGTGACAGGGAGCCAGTGGAGTTGATGTTCAGATGTGAAGTAGATGATGTAATGATGCAAGCTGCTGTCCTTTGAACCAGCTGCAGTTTATGGAGGTTTTCTGGAGGACAGAGAGGAAAGGGAGCTGGGATTGTAAAGTGGACTGTGGACCAGTTTGTCAACAGTGTGAAGGAAGAACTTGATGCTGCAGAGATGAAAGTAACCCAGATGATGATGTGGATGTGGAAAGTGATGAAGAGGCTGTCCAGGATGACGCAAAGGCTCTAAAGCTGAAAGGTGGCAGAGATACAGGAATTTTCAATGGATATTTTAAAAGTACCAGATTTGGTTGACTTTGCACATTAAGCAAGTGAGCCAACTAATGCGGCATGATGTCCACGGCCCGGGAATATGTGGGCTTGCGAGAAAATGTTTTCAGTCAAACATTATTTTTGCTTCAACCCCTGTGCTAACTTCACTTGCGCTGCTTCTCTTGTTAATATGGCAAAGCCCTCCGGAGCGTCAGGCACCAGGATGCACGTGATGCAAATTAGCCAATGAGCTGTGTCAGTCAGGGTTGCTGCTGCTGGCTACTTTTTATACACAGCAGGCAAGCCTGTGGCAAGCCGGGCGGTGAGAAACAATGAGAAGACGCAGAGAAAAAGAGAGCAGAGTGGAATACTGCTGGAACAGGCGGCATGCCCTGGTGAAAGAAAAGCGAAGTGTCTCATTTGTTCTGAGACAGTCGCTCTCATTAAAAGCAGCAACATAGGCGTCACTACGATATGAAGCACAGCACATGTTCCCAAACATATCCGCTTGCTCATACATACGGAGAAAATAGCTGATTTAAAGGCGCAGAACGAATGAGCACCTTGATATGTGCTTGAGGTTGGCTTTGTTGCCAATCAAACCCAGGTTTAAAATCCTTGCAGGGCAGCCTAAAGCTCACTTCTATCATTAAGCCATAAAAATGAAATTACAAAAAGTTCAGTTGTTTTATAAAAGATGTGAAAGTCAGGATATTGTCTATATACCAAACTTTGAAAGATTATGGTTCTCTATTTCAAAAAGCACTTTGGATTTTAAAATAGAAAAACGTTCTATTTTTATGTTATCTTTTTGTTCAAAAAGTCAATGTATAAGGTGGATGCATAAACATTTTATTTCAGTGTTAAATACTGTTTAAAGTAACGGATTGTAATTAAAAATGTGTCCGGACCTTTACTGGTTGTTGATTTTCTTTATTCGGACCCCGCTGATTTTTAATTAGTCACCCCTGGGCTAGACTTTCCACTAAACTGCTAAAGAACTTCTATAGAGCTACCACAGAGAGAGTCTTATATCTCAGCATAACTGTATGGTATGGGAGCTGTACAGTTCAGGAGAGGAAGAACTTAGCACGGGTAGTGAGAACAGCGCAGGGGATTGTGCAATGCCGTCTGCGGGATCTAGACTCAATTTATCCAGAACGAGTACAAAGAAAGGCCAGACGCATCTCCACTCTTCCCACCCACCCAGGCAATGCGCTGTTTGCACCTCTCCCATCAGGTAATTGCTTTAGAAGCGTCAAAGCTGAAACAAATAAACTTAGAAACAGCTTCTTCCCAAGAGCTGTGAGGGCAATCGCCCTCTGATGGGAGACTGCAGTCCAAAACTTTAAAATCCCCCCACTGTTACTAGCCCATCATCCGTTACAATCACCTTAATGTTATTGCCTACTTGCACACTATCATCTCAGAATATCTAAATGCACATCGCTGTAAATGAACTCTCAAATCATCATTATACAATAAACACCTTACTACCTCATTATCTGTTTTCTGTGACTCTTCTGAACGCTACAAGAAAAAACTGTAACCCTTGTTCATTGGCTGTTTGTCAGTTTGCCTTTATTATGTGTAATGTGTAAAATGTGAACTGGAGTGGCCAAAGAGAAATTTCACCATGGTAACACGTGGTGATTATAAAACACTCTTGACTCTTTACTCTTAAAGCATAGTTTTTTAGAACAACAAAATAGGATTTGAACCTAAACATTAGGAAACTACGTCTTTCTTCTATTAAGGGAAACATCTGAGTCTCCTTTTGTGACCTACAATAATTTGTTATTTTCTACTTTGTTTCATTAAAAATGCTTGTTATTTTATTGCCGAATAGGTAAAACAAATTTTTTTACAATAACATTATTTAGCATTTTAATGAAAAAGAAAATGGCTTGAGTCTTTTAAGCTTGGCAAATTTGGGGTGTGGTGCAAAAGATTTGGACATCACTGTTTTAAAATGATTATTTAATTATTTTATTTTATGCAATTAATTCAGCTATATGTCCATTTTGGAGTAAGCCATTGGTTGTGCTGTTGTTGCAACAGTTCTGTGTACTTTTATTTTTCTTTCCTAAAGAAGGTAACAATGAACCAGTGATATGGTGATTTCTGTGTTTTGAGAAAAGTGGACTTAGACTGAAAGTTTTAAGAAGCACATCTTCAAGGTCCTTCTCCCTTGCTCTTTGCTGCGGCAGCCCTCCCTCCAAAGCTCCTCCCCCATAGCACATAGCATAAAGCAGGCTGTTTTTCCACCATTTCTCCACACAGCTGCAGCCCAATGGTAATTTTGATCTTGAATGATTGTTGCGCTGTATGGTGAGGAGTTTGAGTGGTGCTTACACAAGAATGATTGACAATGCTAACCAGTGTTGCCAGATATTGTGAGGCAAACAAGCAACCAGCACAATAAAAACAAGCCAAATAGAAGCGGCAAGTCCAGGGTGCTTCATTTGGCAATGTGATTCAGTCTTTGTCAATTACAGAGACAACAAATTTATGGATTGGGTTTCTGCAATGTTATCAGCGCATAAAAACTCATCTCCGGAACCAATCTCAAGATGGTGATCTGCACCACATGATCTACTTTCAGTTATCGCCAGTTGCTACTGTAAACCACATAAAATATTGGCAAAATTGCTCCCTCTGCATTTTCTCACTTTCACAAACAAGCCCAAAAAACTGCAACCTGCGACTGATAGAATTTACAAGTGAAAAAGAAGCTCAAAGTCAGTTATAATAAGCAGACTTGGCAACAATGCTGCTAACAACCATTCAGAGCCAGACATTCCTCCTGGCTCTTACTGGTTGTTTCTGACCTAGAGTGGTGTATTTCTGCAAATGGCAGAATGACCACTAGGCGAAGCCAGAGGAGCTATGTTTTTTCATAGATTATTTGTTTCACATTTTACTGTCAGGACAGAGACACAGTTTTAACAAATGTAAAAAAAAAAAATTTATACAAAAGTTACCTACTGCAGCTTTAATACCTCTTTCCTGGCCAGTCACAGCAGATTGTCAATCATTCTGAGCCTCCTTCCAGTTTTGGTTCTGCTGTAGGTATCTTACTGCTGAAAGGGTTTCGCCGTTTTTTTCCCCATAGCCACAGAATAAGAGGGAAAAGAATAAAGGATTGCTGCAAAGTGAACAACTGTATGCAATTCCCCCAGGTTCCTTAAATGGATATTTTTTTAACTAATTGACTTTATACAATTTAAAATTTGTAAGAATCGGGTCATGTTCTAGTAGGTCATGAAGGTCAGGGAGGTGTTGCATCTGAAGTGGAATGGGGATGTTTGTTTTAAAATTAGTCATCCTACTATGAATAAGATGTTTTTATTTTTGTCAATACAACCAAGGATTCCTTTGTTTTTCAACTGTGTGGAAGAGACAGTTTATTAAAACATATATTTTAAAGTGCATTTAAAAATTTGGATTAAATGTCACACAAAACAGAAGAGTGAATAAAAAGTTGGAGTAAGGAAGAGAAGAGGGACTGGGATAGGAGCAGGGGAGGAGAGGGTATAGATTGAAGAATATCAACAAGCAATCACTTTCATTTGATCTCTATATTAATGAGCACAGGGCTGAAATGTCAGCAAAATGCAGTCATACATGAAAAACATCTAATGCAATTTGAACATTTGATTTTTTTTATTTTCACAAATCCATCTAAAACACCAAATGAGGGACGGTAGAGGCTGGGTGAATGTCTTTTTTTAGGATGTTCTTTTTCATTTGGAATATATTTTCACACCGCTTATTAATGTAGTAGCTTCAGATATGTTTGTGTCCTCTGTTTCCTTTCTTTTTTTTCTTCAGTGTCTAGGAGCTTTAGTTTTGAAGATATGAAAAATAGAAATGCAACATAGTTTCTTGAACAATTTCTAATTTTGGCTGCGACTTTGGTAGTTCTTTCTTGTAGATCAGTAGCAAAGACTTAACAATATTAAATGAATTATTATGTATATAGACAGAAAACAATGTAGAAAGGGGAAATTACAGTTAAAGGCTGTTAGAGGAAAATGTAACATCCTATCAAGGTTTGAAGCTGGGTTCATGTTGTGTTTTTTATAACCATCATACTAACAAGAAATTCAAACTTATTAAAAAGCCAAATGAACAACATCAAATTGTTAATGTGAATTACTATAACAATGAACCAGTGATTTGGTGATTTCTGTGTTTCAGCTGTAAAGCTGCAGTAGTGAGTTTTGAGAAAAGTGGACTTAGCCTAGACATTTTAAGAAGCACACCTTCAAGGTCCCTCCCCCTTGCTCTTTGCTAAAAGAGGTGCAGGCGTAGGAAATGCACCGGTCCACTGTCAAGATCTGACGAGTACAGGGTGCTCTGCTCCCATCTATCCAACTCACAAATGACTGCCCTCTAGTGAACAAACCGTTCAACCTGCCCCTTATCAAGAAAGGAGACTTGGACTCCATGGATCTGCCATCCTCTGCTTTTGCCAAAAGCAGACTTTGTCATGTTCTAGCCCAGCTGATTGCTTGGACTTTTGCTAATTTATCCCGTAGCCTGTAATCAGTATCATCTGCTACACCTGTGCTCTTGCTCTGCAGCAGCACAGTCAAGGTTAGTCCATTCACCTGTTCACTTGCCTTTATATATGGGGTTTTCATGGGGTCAGTTGTTGCCAGATGTCAGTTTTTCTCTACAATGACCTTGGGCTCTCATTTTCAAAGCATGGGTATGCACACAATGTGTGTACACATTTGGCCTGAAACATGCATATGTTACTTTCCATGCAAAAGTTAGGATCTAGAAGAAGAAAAACTTGACGGGAAAATATGCAGTTCTCACAGCAACTCTTAGCTCATTATGGAGACAGGGTAAATTGGCGACAAAGATCGTAAAGTGGTGATTAACCATCTGGCCATTTATGGTTGAATCTGGGTGTGTAGAGGGCAGAACATGACACAGAACCTGGTACGCAAATGTTCAGGTGCACCTGCAATAAATAAAGGGAAACTGTTTGCTGGTGTGGATGGGCATGGTTTTGTCAATCAGAATATTTTATGGGTGTACACCATTTTTTTAGTTTTATTTTTTTGGTGTATGTACACTTTTAGTATGGATTCTACCTACTGTTTTATAAATGAGACCTCTGGATTGCACACTTTTAAGCTGAGCTTCCAGCCGTTTCGAGTGGACAACAGCGCGGAACTCTCAGGAGAAGAGAGAGGAAGTGGAATCTGCAATCATATAAACAAAGGTCAGTATACTGGGCTCCATTTCAGAATGCTGGGTTAGTGGAAATCCAGAGTAACATTTGGGGTAAATTCAAGCATACCTTTGAGGTTTTCCATTTCAGAAAGCTAGAAAGTCTTTACCATGAGTCAAATAACCACAAAATTTACTCCGTTAACCAATCCTCCTCTTTAGTAGGATTTGTTGGACTACCCTGGGTTTGTCCTAAGTTTTAGCTGAAACTTTGCATTAGGAAGAGTTGTAAAAAGAGTGTACTTTTCTGGGGTAGCCTGTAGAAGCTGAAGTGCAAATACTGATGTTTGTGATGGCTGCAGGAAGGTAGGATTTCCTGTAGCGGTCTGTCTTACAACAAATCTGGAGAAGCCTATGAAGACACTTGTTGATGCATAATAGTCTGATGAAGAGGGTTATCCATCATTTTCTTCATTTTATGAAGAATCCTTCTTTGCATAGTGATCTCCAGAGGTTCTACAAGGGACCGCAAAGCCAACCTTTTTATAAGTTTGTTGAGGTTCTTTAGGTCAATGAATCTGATGCTGAAAAAAAAAACTCAATATCGATCCCTCCTCTGAAGGTGGAACAGAGGAGTGACACAAAATGGCAGAGGAGATCACACTCTCCACAAAAACCTTATGGAAGATCTGCAGGATCTTGTGGCAAACGCTGAAGGATCTACATTTCTGCAAGAAGTACAGTCTACTCCTTCCCTTCTTATAGACAGTTGTGCAGGGGAACACCAAGGTATACACCAGTTCATTGTTATTGTTTTGATGTGGGTTTTTCGCGCATGCGCGCCGGACTGGTTGGCAAAAAGCGAACACAATGGCGGACGCAAACAGAGAAACCGACGAGTTCTCCGCGTATTTTTCTTCTTTAGATAACGTATCACAAGATCGTTTTAAGACTAAGTTGATGGTTGATAGTATCAGATTGCCAGATCCACACAGCAAAAGCCTGAAGGGACGGAGCGAGTCTGTCAAATGCTGGCCAAAGGTTCCGTAACCCGACATATACAGCTGCCTTATAAACACGCAGGCCAGTACAGACGAGAGAGCACGAAAGCCATGAAACCACTGGACGGCTACAAATATTTTATATCGAGACATTAAGCGGGTCAGAAAATGGATGGATGGATGTTCAGACATGTTTGTGTAACATCAGCAGAGAGGAAGACCCGCCGCCGGTAGGTTAAAAAAAACCATTGTTCACTACGGATTATTTTGGTGTTTATGTCTTGTTAAAATGGGTGGGCGTGTCGGCGACGTTGCAGCGTAAACACAGACGTACTAGCGCGCGTGAACAGGGGTGTAATGCAGCCGCTGTCTGGAGCACATTATTGCACACTGATTGCACGAAGAAAACTAAAATGATGCGGCGTGCTGCTGCTGCAGCGCATCGACTCCGCTTCTCCCGGCCCCGTCTAGCGATCGCCACCTCCCCTCCGCCGCTATTTAAGTAGAACAATGACTAGTGCAGAATTAAGTTGTATTTACCGGAGATGAAGTGTAGACTGCACATTCTGTCGTAGTATGATGGCTCCCCCAGTCCATTGGGAGTATCTGCCTGCGCTCTTTTCATTGAAAATATCCATTTCTTTATTCGTCCTTCCTCCTTCGGTAAACGACAGAAACGTACATCCGATGATTTGGAATGCCTCTGTGTGCAACCGGCAGCACAACAAGTGGTAGACATTGTTTAGATTCCAAAAATAAACTAACTAAAAATACGCTCTAAATCGCCCGTTTTGTCACAGTAGTAGACGAGAACAGTTCTGTTTTTGCCAACCACCGTGATACGGATGTAGCGCTGACGTCACGCGTGAACTGGTCTATTTATACTCCTCCACTATCTCCATTTCTTCTCCCAGGATGGTAATAGGGTTGAACCTATCCCTGTTTCTCCTTACAATCTCCCCCTTGTTTATTCATATTGAAGATTAGATGGTTGTTTCCACACCATGCCACAAACTGGTCCACCAGTATCCAGTACTCAGCTTCCTGTTTATCTCTGATGCACCCAAGGACTATCGCATCATTTTAGTATGTCTGTATATGACAGGAATTTGTCTTGTATTGCAAGTCTGAGGTGTAAAGAGAAAAAAGGATTGGTGAGAGGGTAGTCCACGGTGGTGCTTCTGTGCTGGTGACTACATGTTTAGACACACAACCCTTCAATCTCACAAACTATGGTCCGTTTTTCAGGAAGTCTCTGGTACAGGTGATATTTGACGCCTCCACCTGAATCTTCTGAAGTTTCTGACAAAGCAAATCTTGCTAGATTGGGTTAAATGAACTTAGGAAATCAAAGTACTCACAGTGCTGTCTTCCTTGTCTAAATGACACTGGGTTTATTGAAGCAGGTGTATGATGGCATCTTCAATCCCAACTCACAGTGATAAGCAAACTGCAAGGTGTCCTGATAGTTGTTTGTTTGTTTACTTAGGTGAGCCAAAAGGACTCTCTCTGGGACCTTCATGATGTGGGATTTCAGGGCAACAGGTCTACTAATTGGTGAATTTTCTTTGGTACTGGATCAAGGCAGTAGCTGCCATCACATGCAGTGTTGGCAACAGCAGTTGGTGGAATGTAGAGTGTTTCCAAAATAACACTGCAAAGTAAAATGTCCTGGATAACACCATCTCTTGTTCACAAGCACCACCAATCCATCACCATTGCACTTGCCACTCTCCTTTAAAGCTGTCTGCTCGTATGGTCAGAAAGCCTGGCAGAGAAATGCTGGAGTCTGGTATATGATCCTGCAGCCATGTTTCAATTAAACATATACTGTTATGTTCATAATAATAGCAGTATGTTTAAAAAGGTGTGTAAACCTCAGAATTCTTCAAATAAATTGAATTTTAACTAACACAAATGCATTGGGAAGACTGCATATTGTATTTCAAAGCAAGAGAATTGGGAAAAGTAATTGAATTTGCAAATCATTTCAGCTAAACAAATCAAAAGTCAATCAAAAGAATACTTCAAATTAAACATAATCCCTTAAAGCTCTACCCTCCTTCCAAATGGTTTGTTCCAAGAGCTTTCAGCAGCACCTCCAGCTTGTTTCTCCCTTTTGCTGCCACACCCTGCTGAGGAGCCAACCCAAGAAGAGGTAAGTGCTTACAACTAAACAAGTGTTCTGTCAAAGCAAGAAATCAAATATCTGTAAATTTAAAGAAACAAATTGACATTTATACATCTACACTTCCTTCACAAAGAATGGATGGCCAGTCCCCCTGCCTCTCAAGAAGGTACACCTAAATGTCTGAACAAAAATAATACAATAGAAATATAACAACTCAACTGTTTGGACTGTAACTTAATAATCTAATTTCCTGATGTAATGGAACCTATCTCCATTACTCTCATTAATCCACAATGTCTTACAGCATTTCTTTTTAGACCAGTCAATGTGTTCTTTGGCAAATTGTAACCGCTTTAGCACATGTATTTTTTTTTTAACAATGGGGGTTCTTGCAGGTAGCTTGGCTTCACATACACTTTGTCTGATTGTTACAGTACTCACAGGGAATCTCAGCTCTTCTTTGAAATCACGTCCTGCCTATTGGTTTTCTATACCTTTACTGAACCTTCTGGAAACTTACTTGCTAGAAGTTGAAATTCTAACAAAAACTGATTAATCGAGCCAGTGATGTGGGACTGCTAATATTTTGGCTACAACAGTAATACTGCATTCCTGATATCGTGGTTAGGCTTTTGTTAAGGGTGGGAGTTAATCCAACTTGTTTCCTAAATATCTCTCATTGCCTATAATGGTCGATAATAGTCCCAATCTTCTTGTTACTGCTCTGCATCCTCAGCGCATCCTATTCAACTCATCTGATATTTGGAGATATGGTGTTATGGAAATATAATCATTGTGTTAATCATGTATTTTTCTTAAATCAGTAAGAGTTACCTAAGTTCTAATCACTAAACTGTGTGGCTTGTAATCGACATGGGATGCAGGTTTCCAGGTTCACTAACATTCAACCGTCTTGTGGGATACTAGGCAAAGTGGGAGTCACCTAAAGGTTTTATGGGGTACCCTTCAAGATGGTTTACGGTTTGAAAGCTTTTTTTATTGTTCTTAATGTTTTTCTGGGTAGAATCCTAAAAACACCTGGTCAATTAATTAAAAGTTAGTTCCTGAGTTGACACTGGAATGCGGATCTGTTTTGCTTGGTTGAACAAAATAAGCTGGCTACTATGGTTGCACATAACAAATGTACCAAAATGTTTTTTAAAAAAAAATCCTTCAAGCAGCACAGCATCAGGCACCAGTGGAGAAAACCGTCCAAACAAAGCAGCCTTGACCCCCAAAAAGGAGGAATTGAAGCTTGTTTAAAAGAATTTCAGAATAATAACAACAGAGCTACTCCACATTGCTCCTATGACACATGGTCTTAGTTCTGAACAAATTTCTTTGTATTGCACTTTGTTGTTACGCCAATGGCAGCTTTTTATCCTGTTAAGCTCAGAGGTGTTAAGGGGCAATATCCACCTGAAATTACATACCTGGTGTAAATCAACTGCAGCTCCACAACCGTAAAGTGTAAATGGATACTTTTGGTATCTGTGTGAAGGTAAAGAATTAATTAATATTTTTCCAGTGGAACCACTTTTGCAAATGTCTCTATGTCTGATATAGATGATTAAACAATGAAAAAAGTTTCTAGAGCTGTCAGTTCTCTCTTCTGCGCCACTATATTGATAGATGTCAAAAGAAAAAAAACAGCACTGAAGAAAATTACGGATTTAATTAGCCACTGTGTGCAGCTGTGGGAAATTCCCTGGGAAAAGTCCCTGTGAGCAAAGCAGTATGACTGGCAGTTTTGTAAGCTCTGTTATGCATGGACATTACTTCAGCAGAACACATCAGAATAGGACGTTTCCAATTATACCAACCATTGGGGGGTGGGATTAAACGTCTGGGCAGCGAAGCCTTTTTCTAAAAGAGTCATCAATGTTTGATAGACAGTGAAATTGCATATTTGGTGTTTAAAGTGTTGTAAAACCAAAATTATTTGTGAAAAGAACATTTGGGGACTTGGTTTAGAAGCAGTAAAACTTCTTCTAAAGCCTTCTTAGAGGGATTTAGAAAAAAGTGACAATTTCTGACCTACTTTTAAAGCATGTTAAAATTGCTGTGTTTCTGCTAATACCAGTACTGATATGGACTGGCTAGACAGGTTATATAACGTAGGTGACAGAATATCACTGTCAGCAATGTCACGGTTGCATTCAGTTACTGTAGAGTTTTATGGTGTTCCCTAGTCACAGACTTACACGAGAACTACTCAGAACAACAGCTATCAGTGAAAGCAATGATTTCTTTGGTATCAAATTTTGAGACCTAAAGCACGTAACTTTCCATTCATATATTTTAGGTATTCCAGGCATAATTGGCTGCATAGATGGAACTCATTCCTATCACTGCTCCTTTGCTAAATGAAGGAGATTATGTGAATAAGAAGTTTTTCCATAGCATCAGTATGCAGGTAGGCCTAAATACACTTAATCAATCCACATGTAGTTAACATTACAGCTAATCACAGTCCTGTACAGTGAAGATCATAATACATAATCGGCAATGTGGAATCCAAGTGCCCTGGGTCAGTGCATTTTTCACAAGTCTGTGTGTGTGTGTATATGTGTGTGTGTGTGTGTGTGTGTATATACACTCACCGGCCACTTTATTAGGTACACCTGTCCAACTGCTCGTTAACACTTAACTTCTAAGCAGCCAATCACAGGGCGGCAACTCAGTGCATTTAGGCATGTAGACATGGTCAAGAGAATCTCCTGCAGTTCAAACCGAGCATCAGTATGGGGAAGAAAGGTGATTTGAGTGACTTTGAACGTGGCATGATTGTTGGTGCCAGAAGGGCTGGTCTGAGTATTTCAGAAACTGCTAATCTACTGGGATTTTCACGCACAACCATCTCTAGGGTTTACAGAGAATGGTCCGAAAAAAAAAAAAACATCCAGTGAGCGGCAGTTCTGTGGGCGGAAATGCCTTGTTGATGCCAGAGGTCAGAGGAGAATGGCCAGACTGGTTTGAGCTGATAGAAGGGCAACAGTGACTCAAATAACCACCCGTTACAACCAAGGTGGGCAGAAGAGCATCTCTGAACGCACAGTACGTCGAACTTTGAGGCAGATGGGCTACAGCAGCAGAAGACCACATTGGGTGCCACTCCTTTCAGCTAAGAACAGGAAACTGAGGCTACAATTTGCACAAGCTCATCGAAATGGTTTAATTCAGAGCTGCGTTCCTTGAAGCACAATGTTAGGAAATTGGAGAGAAAATGGCGCTCTACACACCAAGAGGAATCCTACCTAATCTGGAGGGACAGTCTATTGTTGTATAACAAGACCATTCGCAGAGTTAGAGCAGCATATTTTTCATCATTAATTGAAGAGAATAAAAATAATCCTAGATTTCTCTTTAGTACAGTTGCCAAACTTACACAGAGTCATAGCTCCGTTGATCCATCCATTCCCTTAGCTCTTAGCAGTAATGATTTTATGGGATTCTTCATAAATAAAATTGATTCCATTAAAAATAAAAAGAATTGGCATCCTCCCAACCATGATTACCTCGTCCTCAGTAAGTGAGGCAGCGTTGGAGGAATCTTTAGAAACTGCGCTGTGTCTGAACTGTCTAGAAGCTGTAGAGCTTTCTGAGCTATCTAAAATATTAGCTTCATCTAAACCTTCTACCTGTATGTTAGACCCAATCCCAACCAAGTTGTTTAAGGAGATATTCCCTTTGATCAGTGGTCCTATTTTAGACATGATTAATCTATCCTTAGTAAATGGATATGTACCACAGGCTTTTAAAGTAGCTGTTATTAAACCTTTACTTAAGAAACCATCTCTTGATCAAGATGAGTTAGTAAATTACAGACCTATATCTAATCTTCTTTTCTTATCTAAAATTCTCGAGAAAGTAGTTGCTAATCAACTTTGTGAACATTTACAAAGTAATGACCTACTTGAGGAGTTTCAGTCAGGCTTCAGAGCTCATCATAGCACTGAAACGGCTCTGGTGTCTACTTTTAAGACTAATCTTAAAACTTTCCTTTTTGACAAAGCTTATAGTTAGAGTGGCTCATGTTACCCTGAGCTACCTCTATAGTTATGCTGCTATAGGCTTAGGCTACTGGAGGACATCAGGGTCTATTTTTCTCACTCTACAGATTTCTACTGTTCTCCAGTCTACTGTTCTCCAGATTTGCATTGCATTACATTGAAATGACTGTTGTCATTTCAGCTTTTAACTTTTTGTTCTCTCTCTTTTTTCTTCATAGTAGGTACACCTGGTCTGACGTTCTGTTGACTGTGAAATCATCCAGGGAGGACAGATCACCGACTATTACCATCTAATGTAGAACAGATTACTAGATCAATGTGTGCTTCTGTGCTTTTTGTCTGTCTTGTTGTGTCTCTGCTCTGTCTTCTGTAACCCCCAGTCGGTCGAGGCAGATGACCGTTCATACTGAGCCCGGTTCTGCTGGAGGTTTTCCTTCCCGCTAACGGGTGTTTTTTCTTTCCACTGTCGCTTCATGCTTGCTCAGTATGAGGGATTGCAGCAAAGCCATGTACAATGCAGACGACTCTCCCTGTGGCTCTACGCTTCTCCAGGAGTGAATGCTGCTTGTCGGGACAGTTGATGCAATCAACTGGTTTCCTTATATAGGAACATTTTTGACCAATCTGTATAATCTGACCCAATCTGTATAATATGATTGAACCTAACTTGTAAAGTGCCTTGAGATAACATGTTTCATGAATTGGTGCTATATAAATAAAATTGAATTGAATTGAATTGAATTGAATTGAAATTGGACAATAGAAGATTGGAAAGACGTTGCCTGGTCTGATGATTCTCGATTTCTGCTGCGACAGTCGGATGGTAGGGTCAGAATTTGGCGTCTACAACATGAAAGCATGGATCCATCCTGCCTTGTATCAACGGTTCAGGCTGGTGGTGGTGGTGTCATGGTGTGGGGAATATTTTCTTGGCACTCTTTGGGCCCCTTGGTACCAATTGAGCATCGTTGCAATGCCACAGCCTACCTGAGTATTGTTGCTGACCATGTCCATCCCTTTATGACCACAATGTACCCAACCCATGATGGCTACTTTCAGCAGGATAATGCGCCATGTCATAAAGCTGGAATCATCTCAGACTGGTTTCTTGAACATGACAATGAGTTCGCTGTACTCAAATGGCCTCCACAGTCACCGGATCTCAATCCAATAGAGCATCTTTGGGATGTGGTGGAACGGGAGATTGGCATCATGGATGTGCAGCCGACAAATCTGCGGCAACTGTGTGATGCCATCATGTCAATATGGACCAAACTCCCTGAGGAATGCTTCCAGCACCTTGTTGAATCTATGCCACGAAGAATTGAGGCAGTTCTGAAGGCAAAAGGGGGTCCAACCCGTTACTAGCATGGGGTACCTAATAAAGTGGCCGGTGAGTGTATATATATATATATTCATTACATACAGACTGATATAGTTCAAATGTTCATTTCTTTTAATTTTCATGATTATGCCTGACAAGTAATGTCAGGCATAATCATAACCCCAAACTCAGTATCTCAGAAAATTAGAATATTATGAAAACGTCCAATATTGAAGACACCTGGAGCCACACTCTAATCAGCTAATTAATTGTAAAACACCTGCAAAGGCCTTTATATGGTCTCTCAGGCTAGTTCTCTAGGCTACACAATCATGGGAACGAATTCACAGTTGTCTGAAAGACAACCATTGACACCTTGCACAAGGGCCAGACACGATAAAAGTGCTAAAGAGGCTCACTGTTCAGAGAGTTCTGTGTCCAAGCACATTGATAGAGAGGCGAAGAGAAGGAAACATTTTGTAAAAAAGTATACAAGCAATAGGCATGACCGCACCATGGAGAGGAGTGTGAAACAAAACCCATTCAAAATGTGGGGGAGATTCACAGAGTGGGCTGCAGCTGGAGCCAGTGCTTCAAGAACCACCACGCACAGACATATGCAAGACATGGATTTCAGCAGTTTTATGTAGAAAAAATTTAATTAATACAAAGTTTATTCTGCAAGAATATGTCTTTTTGTAATCATGTTGTTTTTTCCAAATTTGCACTGCAGGCTTGGCATTCAGTCACCGTGATTAGAATCCAGAGAACCTCCACTTGTTACAGACATACATCGGTAAAGCAAAGGAATAAGCTAAATAAATCCTTGATTAGAATTCTTTCATACATTAACAAACATGCAGAAAGAGCGATCTTCATCACTAAAAATTCTAAGAAAGCTCCAATTTGAGGTCTCTGAGCTGACCTTTCTGACACTACAGCTAAAACAGAAAGCAGCAGCGTAAGGGAAAAAGCACAGTAGAGGCCTGTGTTTTAGTGTAATCGTGTGTGTGTGTGTGTGTGTGTGTGTGTTTTAGTCTGTGAACTGACAACTGCTATCCCAGATAGCACTTGACGCCATTAGTCTTTGATAGTGATGGAATGTTATCAGGCCAAAGGCTGAGTGGGTAATCAGGAAGGTCGGGAGGATTCCCAGGGGCCAGAACGGGCGACATCGAATCCTACCTGAAACTGCTGGCTAAGGATAAGAGTAAATACAGTAAGAGTGTTATTCACGCTGGCGGTAATGACACCCGGTTACGCCGATCGGAGGTCACTAAAGTTGGTGTGGCTTCGGTGTGTAAGTTTGCTAAAACAATGTCGGACTCCGTAATTTTCTCTGGTCCCCTGCCTGATCTGACCAGTGATGACATGTTTAGCCGCATGTCATCATTCAACCGCTGACCCTCTGAGGCAGAACCTCCACTAGTGCTGGGGCCAGAGTAACAGAAATGGCTGATAGTTGTCATCTATCTCTGACCGTTCGCAGTGGTAATAACATTTTACAAATGCGACTCCACCGCCTGGGCACCCAGCTTTCCCCACTTTTATGTTGTTTTTTTCCACGAGCAGGCTTCAAAGTTGCTGTTTTTAGCGGGCTATAACCAAGTCTTAAAATGATTCTTTTGCTGCCCAGTGTTGCTAAATTAGCGTTTTCCGAGGACAACGGCCGAACTACTTCTCATTCCGCACATGGACCATCAAGTGGAGTGTTACGGACTAACCAATAACGTAAAAGCTGATTGGCTGTGCAAATGAACAATAAAATATGGGAGTATTTTATTGTGCATGTGTGGTAGCATTACATTGACATAAGAAATTTAGGACCTATAAAAAATACTTGAACATGATAATTGTATGAATTTTAGACTTTTTAAGGCCTTTTTAATGTGTTTTTAAGGTTCGATTGAGGTTAAGACCTGGAGCTCACAGGCTAAGCTAACTGCTAGTGAAAATATGCTATGCTGATGTGTTTTGGGTGGGTTTTACGGCTATGAAAATTTTTATTTCCATAAGGGTTTTCAACACTGATGAGACATTAATGTTTGTACTTACACCAGAGATCTGATTAAGCCATATGTTCCTAACAGAACACTTTGCTCTCAGACTGCAGGTCTACTGGTGGTTCCTAGAGTCTCTAAAAGAAGAATGGGAGGCTGATCCTATAGTTATCAGGCTCCTCTCCTGTGGAACCAATTGCTAGTTTTGGCTCATGAGGCAGACTCTCTGTGTCATGTTTAGGGGTTGTGGTAGGACCCAAACGCAGAGAGACCAGGGCAGGGAGCTGTTATAGGAGACTTTAATGAAAAAATCCAAAAAACTTACGAAACACTGGAGAACTCAGGAGCACAAAACAAAACGTAGACCTGGGGTGCAAAGTAGGAGGCGATGAGGCAAGGTGACACGAAGCAATAGTGTCACCTCTGCAACTGCTGCGGTTGACGCAGCAGTAGCAGAGTAGAGCAGTAGGCACAGAAGTAGCAACAGAAAGCATTAGAAACCGGCAGGGAATGGACAAACGAGAGGAGCTTAAATACAGGGAAGAAGGAAGCAGGGGTAGATCGGTAAATGGGATACAGGTGTGGAGAAGGAGCTGGGAGAGAAACTGAGGAGAGAGCTAGTGGCAACAGGGGGCGAGAGAGAGCAACAAGAAAAGACAGAATGTAACTAAATACATACAAAAACCCAGAACTGAGTAACCCATGACACTCTGTCTACTTTTAAGACTAGGCTTAAAACTTTCCTTTTTCACAAAGCTTATAGTTAGAGTGGCTTAGATCTATTTTTCTCACTCTGCTGAATTATCCTGCTTGTTCTCCAATTTGCATTGTTTGCTGTTATTCAAACTTTTAACTTTTAGTTCTCTAGTTTTTTTTCCATACTAGGTACAACTGGTCTAGTGTTCTGTTAGCTGTGACATCATTCAGGGGAGGCCGATCATCCGCTATTACCTTCTGTTCTGTCTCTCTTTGAGGTCGGTCATGTCTTTCAGCTCTCTCCAGAGCTCCTTATCTGCTTTGCCCTGCCCCCCCCCCCCCCCTTTCTCCTGCTATTGCTATGTCTTATCTTTCTGAGCACATATCAACCGAACTCTGAAAAACATGGATCTGGTAAGCTGGTTTCTCAATGCTATTGATCAAATTTTTTCGACGGGTAGGCAACGAAAGGGGGACCCGTCCGGTCCTGATTTGACTCATTTTGTGGGATACACCCTATGTTCTTGGATGGAAAACAGTGTGTCTTTCGACTTTGTCATTCCTGGACGTTTGAAACGTTTGCATGTTTGGATTCTGGATAGTTGGATTTCTACTTATTGGATCTGGTGGATTTTTGATGTATCAGCAAATACAGCATATGTTGGTAGCCAATTTCCCTGATCAGGCTGCCGGCTGCAAATGACGCGCTCACTAAGGCGGGGAACGGACAGATCTGGAAGGTGGAGGAGCAGAGCCGAAAAGCTGGATGCGCTGAAACGCAGACTGGCTTCGGGGTTGAACTCAAAGAGGTGATGGGATAAAATCTGGAAGTGAAGCGCGGAAAAGCCCAACAATTTGAAAAATTGGATTTCATCATTTGGAGCCAGCAAAAGACTTAAAGCTGACAGGAAAGGCAGTGTAGCTGTCGCATAATAAACAACATATTTGGATTATGCCCTCCCTATCTAATCACTCCTGGATTGTTATGGCGGAAAATGCTCAGAACTCTACCCTGCTACCCCCTTCCACGCTGACACCGGTGGATGCTGTCTGAACTGTTGGCCGGCTGATAACATCAAGGAAAATGGCCTCTGGAGAGTGTTCACGGAAATATAAACACTTTCACCCAAACAGACACACATAACTGATACCCATATAAACTGATGTACTGACACGCAACTAGTCTTAAATGTTTACCTTCTGCTATATGTGTCTCGTCTTATTTGTGCTTTTTGTGCAATGAGGGTTTTTTTTGTGTAGGATTTCTCATACTGTATCGTGAGAGGTTAGGGTATGATAAATTCTTCTCTTTTTTTTCTCCCTCCACTTCCCCCATGTTTTTTAATCTTCCTTCAACAGATCTCAAGGGCAGCGCCCTTTGGGCAAAAAGTCCGGGGCAGTTTGGAGGAATGCGCCTAACGGCTGCGCTGATGTAGCAGCGGCTGACTGGCTGCATTCCTTGGCAACGCAAGGCCTCAGTCAATCGTTCCCCCAAAATGTTTAAGTGTATGTGATGGACGGTTGACTGGAACTGAATTTTCGTCTGCAATGCAAATTGTAGTTGACAATAAAATTGATTGATTGATTGATTGGTTTATTGATTGATTGATAACATAGAAAGGATTCCTGGATCAATGTGTGCTTCTGTGCTTTTGTTGTCTCTGCTATGTCTTGTCTAACCCTTGGTCGGTCGAGGCAGATGACCGTTCACACTGAGACTGGTTTTGCTGGAGGAGGTTTTCTTCCTTGTTAAAGGGGATTTATTGATTGAAATATATAGTTAAAACTGAAAGAAAAACTGAAAGAATAATAAAACGTTTTTATTGTCACTGTACAACAACAAGCCATGCTGCAAGTACAACGAAATTATGAGCGCTACATCGCATGCTATTTGGATCTATGTCAGGTTAAAACACAAAGAAATACAGTACAAAAAAAATACAACATAAAAATACTAATAAAAAACTAACAAATACAAATAAGATCTCTAAGCCTGTGGTTACAACAGTTAGGAACTGGACTGATAAGTTGAAGCAGATAATACATGCTTCCTTTGACTCCGCAGAGACTCCACTGTTTTTGAAGTTGTAGCCATGGACCTAAACATACAGCACCATGACTTGCTTAATAAAATACATTTCCGCCGTGAGTTGAACAGACAGGAGGAACCAGCAAGCAGAAACACTCATTTTATCTGATGATGTGAATAAGCAAGCTGGGGGGAAACTGGCTGCACTGTCAGCACATAATGAGCGCAAATTGTTTGCCAGTGAGGCGAAATTGTCAAGGCTCAGAACAGAAGGACCCAGTATTCAAGACAGACAAACAGTTTATTGAGAATATAACAGAGCGGATGGCGCCGGTGTTCTCAGCGGGAACCTCTGCGGGTGGAGACAACAGGTTAGTGACCCCGTCGGTCAGGATGTGAATTAACATGAACGTGCGGGCCACTAACCTGGTCTTATGTCCAGTCCTGGTGAAGCGATGGTCGGGGGACGGGCTAAGGTCAAAACTGTGTAGGCAATCAGGAGCATGAAAATCCAAAGGGGTTGAGCAGGAGCCGATGTCGGGAACGTGGTCAATGGTCGGAAACAGGAGGTCAGAGAGCTGATGAGGTACCAAAGGATAATCCAGAGCGAAGTCGGGGTCACAGTTCAGAGATCAGTACACGGGTAAACAGAGATCAAGCAGGATATCAGGTCGGGCGGGCGTCTAGAAACAGGCAAATGGATCAGGAAGGAACAGGCAAACTTGGAGGTCAAGGAACAGAACAGGTCAGGAACAGGTAATCAGAATACAGAAACGCTGGGATAAGTCAATCGCTAGGATGAAATAAACTGGCACTGCTGTCTGGTCTGGAGGGTGAATATATACTGTCGAACACAGGTGGAACAGGTGAGCGGTAATGAGAACAGGGCGGAGTAACAACAGGTGTGAAATGGGTGAACAGACCAGACAACAGTACCAAGCTCATGACAGAAATGTCAAGTGACCAACGACAGGTTATCACCGCTAAATAACCTGCTCTCTGAGAGGACTCTGAAAATCTTTGTGAATATGGGCACTGAAATTTGTCATAAGTCAGTGCTAGTATTCACAGATTCTTGGCGTCCTCTCAGAGGGCTTCTATTTTAGCCTAAATATTTTTTACCCAGGACTGTTAGCTTAAGAGTGATGCAGATAGTTGCTGAGAGGAATTCTGAGTAAGAAAATGCCAGAAATGTTTACCTTAGTGAGGAGGTATGGTTGACCCGTTGCTAGGCTTGACGCTGTCTTTTAAGAGCTGTGATTGGTTAATAGTACATGAAAAAAACAACACAAATGCACTCCTAGTAATCAAAGGAGAGAAATTAACCAACTAGACTGGATTAAGAAATGTGTGACATGATGATGAAATCATTTTAATTAATTGACTGTCACACAGCGTCAAAATGTTTGAACGCACCTTATTTACATCCTCATCATTATTTTGATTTTATTATTGTTATGCTTACTCGCCAGTCATTTTACTGCTTTATCCATTAGATATTAATGCGCACTCACTTGTTAGCATTTTTCTGGGACTGCCTGCTTGTATAAAGCGGTTGTACTTTGCAAAACGACTGATATAAAATGGAGAAAAAAGGTGGAAAATCTGAACTGGACAGATTGGGAGGAGAATAGGAGTGTATAAAAGTAAATTGGTCCCTGGATCACAGCCCAAATACACAGAAGTTGAACCTTATTGCCGCAGATCAATGCATCGTTTTCTCTGCTTTTACACACCAGCCTGAAAAGTGAGAAGCGCTACAGCAATCAAAAGTGAGGAGATGGCATCATAAAACCAAACTTCTAGATGACCATTTAGGCTACTGACAGTATCATGCATTACAGAAAATACTTTCTCACCTCTTTATATTCTTTATAAATTTCTCCACTTGTTATTCATGATTATTCAATATTTTTCCTATGATTTATTTATCCCCAATAAAATTATGTTACTAGAGCTGCATCTGTATCCCATCGGGCCACTGAAACTAATTAATTTCCCTCTATGGGGATGATGAAGTTTATCTTATATCTGCATATTGATAATTGTATGATTGTTAAAGATTTTTTCGTGCTCATTTCCTCCACGTTTAGGTGGTGGATCAGCCAATCTCCTCACTCTGTTTCCAACATTTTCCCTGTTTAAGAGAATCTTAGGCTCGCTTAAAGTCCTCCACACTACTAAAATTTTTTTCACTTTGGGAGCTCTCTTAAGACCTAAGAGGCTTTGTGAATAACTGTTATCTGACTGAGGTAAAATTCTAAAAAGAATCTTAGAAGATTTTTCCTAAAATGACTAAGAGCTACTTTTAGTCTTAGGATTCTTTGTCAACACAGGCACATAACTTTTCTTAGCTTAGTCAAGCTCAGTGGGTAAAGTAGTTGTCTTTTGATTGGAAGGTTGTTGGTTTGATTCCAGCTTCCCCCAGTCACATGTCGGTGTGCCCCTGGGAACGGTACGTAACCTGAACTTGCTTACTGATCTGTGTATTGGTGTATGAATGTGTGCACATTATTGAGTGTGATTGGGTGAATGTGGCTATAGTGTAAAGCGCTTCGAATGGTCGGTATGATTAGATAAATGACTGCTATATAAATTGAGTCCATTGAGTATGTGCAATGGGACTACTTTGTTGATGTGTTGCATGGCAAAGAGTATGAATATAACGCATTCAAAGCATACACAAGAATTGTGTATTTAAAAATATTTTTTATATGTCTTCTCTAGGGGTACCATAATTTTTATCATGGCCTGTTTTTTATGACTTTTAAATGATTCTGTTGGCAAATTCAAAAGCAATGTTTGATTTTCATTGGTTAATTTTAAGGATTTTTTAAATGTATTATTACTTTAGTAATTTTAGTGACCGTTGTGTTTTTTATTTCATTAAGAGAGGGGTACCAAATATTTTGTGCAAAAGTAACATTTTCTACACTGGTTTGTCAAGGAATTTAATAAATTAGACCTCTAAATAAATAAAATAATTCTCCTGTGTGAAGAAAACTTCACAAAGGAAAATTATTTTATTTTCCTTTGTGAAGACTAACTATAAATGTAACTTATAGTTAGTCTTCACAAACTATAAATACATTTTGACTGCCTTTTGTCATGGTGCAAGTTTCTGAAAGTTTACCTTTAGAAAAATTAAAGGCCTCTATCAGAAAGAAATTGTTGAGACTTTCGTCCTACAATTGAGGCAACAACAAAAGACCTGGTAGCATGTTTTAATTGGCACCATAGAAACCAATAAAGACAGCTTACTGCTGAGTCATACGGGTGTTTTGATTATTATCAAAATTGACATATATATATATATATACACACACACACACACACACACACAGAGTATATATGTGCTACCAGTTCGACTCACGTTTGTCATTCATTGTTTTTTCCCTATTGTTATGACTTTCAACATTGCAGATATATAGTGAAGCCATTAAAACTCTGACTCAAAAGTATATATTAAATTTTTATTTATATAGCGCCAATTCATGAAACATGTCATCTCAAGGCACTTTAAAAAGTTAAGTTCAATCATATTATACAGATTGGGTCAGATTATACAGATTGGTCAAAAATCTATAGTATTATATATTGAACACAAAATTGTGAAATAACTCAAAACATTTTGTATATCTTAGCTTTTTACAAACAGCCCTCCTTTGTTTTGATTACTGCTTTGGCCACTATTGGCCTTGTCTCGATGAGCTTCATGAGGTTAGTCACCTGAAATGGTTTTACAGCTGTCTTGAAGGAGTTTCCCAAGATAATAATAAGAATAAAGGCAAACCACTGAATAAGAAAGCGGTTCCAAAAAAATCAAATACTGATAAAGGACATCCCCAATGTCACTCCCTATTATCATCCTTCAAACAAAGCTGATTTAATAGAAAACCTTCCAAATTAATAACCTTTTATATTTTAATCATGTTGCTGCAGATAATCTTTTTTATTTTAATAAAATCTGTGCAAACAGGCTTCGAATCAACCTTGGTCTGACTTTGGCTCAGTGATTCACGTCAAACTAGTTCTAGTTCTGTGTTAGTTTGTTCTTGCGCGTGAGAGAGAGTTAGTGTCAGGTTTCACTCAGACAGCATTCCTGGGAAGACGAGGGAGTCTCGAGAGACAAGCAACAGAGCTAGAGAGGGGGAAAAAGAAGGAAAGCTAGTGAGATGCTGCTGAGTTGTGCCTCTTTGTTCTAAAGCAGATATATCCCCGACTTTATCAAGACTGACAGAACAAACGCAGAACAAACAGCCTCCCACAGGACATATAATCCACACACACACACACACACACACACACACACACACACACACACACACACACACACACACACACACACACACACACACACACACACACACACACACACACACACACATACTGTGAACACAGACTTGCAAAGAGTCAGAACATATTTAGCAACATACACACAGGACAAATAACAGAGAAAAAGCACAAAGTGGTTGTGGAAGTTTAGGGGGACAATGATGCTGAATACATCAGCACGTGTTTAAGCTCTCACTCACTGAATACTGAAAATGGCACGCTCTCAGTTCTAAGCTTTTAAGGTAACATAATTGTTTCTGTATGAAAATAGAAAACTAAATCAATTGTGTTATCATTTGATAAACAAATGTAAAATGGAAAGATTTGGGAAAAAATAAGTATACTCTAGAATTAAGAATCTTTTAATGTCACCATGTTTTACCAGTGGTGGAGAAAGTACTCATACAATGTACTTAAGTAAAAGTACAAATACACAGACAAAAATGTACTCAAGTAAAAGTCAAAGTACCACATTATTATTTTACTTAAGTAAAAGTAAGAAAGTACAAGCTTTTAAAACTACTTAAGTATTAAAAGTAAAAGTACTTGCCAACCATAATACCTAACGGCTTATATAAAATATATATATATCCAACCAGAACGCGCGATGACGTAAAAAACGCGCGCTCGCGTAAAATACGGGTTGGAACTGCACGTTATTGTACGGACGATAATATGCCTAATCGGCTTGCCATACAGGCGACAACTCCTCGCCGCTTCGCCTAAGCAAATTCCTGCGGGAAACACTGCCATATTCTAATTTATTGAATATGACTGTAACTGTTACATGGAGATTATTTTAATGGCGCTAACATTTATTTAATAACCAGGACGTGAAGGAGTTTAGCGTCAACTTATATGTAACATTCATGGCGGGAGACATGATCACGACCGCAGTAATCACTGTTACTTGCAAGTTCATGCTAGCTTATAACAATATACAGTAATCGTATTAATTTACTGCAGTCGAGTTCAACAAAAAGCTTGCTAAGATTACATAAAACTTCACTAACACAAATTAATTTAACATCGATAGCGCTTAGCAACTTAACTTACCTCAATATGTTTTTTCAAATTTGATGGTGAATTTTTGAAAGATAGAATTTCATGCTTTCGAGGAAGGCAAAGGCGGCATTGGAATCTCCAGGAAGCGTTTTTTGACCCAGTTATTTCAAAGAAATCTTTTAAATAAGGCCATGGGTGGGGCAGGTCTTCTGGAGGATGACTATCCTTGGACTCCATTCTGGGAGTTAATGATTCTGCAGGTCCTGCGTACTGTGCTGCTCTTCTTGAGGGAGGGCCTAATGGTTATTTCCCGCTTTGGATTGGTTCAGCGGACTGATTCTGCTCTCGCCATTGGATACTTTCAAACTAACAAACAATTAAAAAAACCGAAATGCGTCTTGGATGTAACGAGTAACGAAACCCTGTATAGAAATGTAGTGAAGTAGAAAGTACAGATACTTACTGTTAAATGTAGTGGAGTAAAAGTAGAAAGTATCCATTATTAAATCTACTTAAGTAAAGTACAGATACACGGAAATTGTACTTAAGTACAGTAACGAAGTACTTGTACTTCGTTACTTCCCACCACTGTGTTTTACCATGGTGAAATTACCTTTGATGCAGACACCGGCTTAGGATACACACATATAACATGACACACAGCCACATCAGAATTAGCATTTACAGTTTTTTTATATATTTTTTCCCCCACACATTAGAGCATTGGTTCCCAAACGGTGTGCCGTCAGGCAAGTCCAGGTGTGCCGTGGGATTTTGTGACAACCATGCATTTGTAATAATCTTGTGGTAATATAAAACTACACAAAAATAATTATTTTTAATGTACTATATTAGTAATTTGTATACACTCATTTCATAATGCAAACGCTATACTTAAAGATCCTCAAAGACAGCCCCATATTTTGCTGTTTGCGCCGTTGCACAGGCTGAAAATATAAGCCCGCAAGACATCAAAGGCTGCCGGACAACCTTAAAACACAAAACAAAGAGGCAAAATGGAACGCTTTCTTGTGCGGAGCAAACCACCAACTACCAGTGCGGAGACTGCCGAAAACCCACAACCGAAAGAAAAGAGGAAAAGAACTGTCAGCAGACAGTATCATGAAAGTTATCTTTCTTATGGCTTCAGTTGGACTGGGGACGTTAACGGTCCTCAGCCCGAGTGCGTCCTCTGTCGGTAGAAGTTAGCTAATGCTAACATGGTTCCAAGCAAGCTGAAGAGGTCCTTGGAAACCAAACATCCATTTCATGTTGAAAGAAACTTGGCCTACTTTAAAGGAACGTGGGATTTGAACCAGAGGCAGCAAGTCCGTTTGTTGGACGCTCATCCTCCCCGCTTGTAAAAAAATCACAGGTGTCATGCTGGGTCCAGATACCGCAAACGAGCTGTCCAAAGTGCCGTCATCTGATAATACAATGAAAAGAACAATCGACGACATGTCACAAGACATTGAGCAACATTTGGCAGACAAAGAGGCGAGCGGCAGATTTTCCCTACAAATAGACAAATCTACTGATATAAGTGGGGCTGCAACTTCTGGCAAACATGGCAAATATGTTGATAGTGTCTCTATCAATGAGACTTTTTTCTTCTGCAAAGAATGGAAACCCATACTATGGGAGAAGAAATATTTCGGGTAACTAATAACTATTTTAAAGAGACCAGTCTGACCTGGAATATGTGCATTAGTCTTTGCACAGATGGTGCGGCATGCATGACGAGAAGATTGAAAGGATTCATGGCTAAGGTGAAAGCTCAAAACCCACATATTGGGACAAACCACTGCATTTTGCACCGAGAGGTGTTAGTTGGCAAAACCATGCAAACGGAGTTGACCGAGGTGCTGGATCAGGCTGTGCAAATGGTGAATTATATCAAATCAAGGCCCCTGAAATCTCGCCTCTTCTCCCCCCTGTGCACCGAGATGGGAGCTGATCACCAAAGCCTGATCCTCCACACTGAGGTACGTTGGCTGTCATGCCTGCTGCACTGCAGTGCAATCAGCAGCATGTCTCTCAGCTGTGCTCAAGCAGTTATAAGTCAGCCTCTGGCAGGCAGACGGGGCCAGATAATTGCAAGCCACCAAGCAAGCAGTATCCAGCACTTCACGTTACCTGACCAAGTTCATGACCACGTCTTCGCCTCACAGATTTTCCCTCTTGCCTAGTCCTCGTCAGATTTCTCTGCCTTCTGGACAACGACCCTGTTTCTGCCCCTTGACTTCTGCCTCCTGCCAAGCCCCCTGATCATTAAGCCTGAGTCTGGCTTCCAGGACCTCGATCCTGTCTCTGTGGTCTAAGACACCCGACATCTGTTAAAGGAGCAGTCCACTCTGTTAAAGCTGCCGGTCACCGCCAAAGGGAGGACTGTGAAAGGGTTAGTGGCTTTTGTTGGTTTCATGCATTTCATTATTGAACTCCTTCAAGCCACTTACCTACATCACCATTCATAGTTATCCCTGGTCCTCGGTGGCTGTGCTATTGAAGTCCTGAGTTCAGAATAAACTGTTTAAATTCTACTTCTGTGTCTCTGGCTGAAAGTTTGGGTCTTCTGTCTAGATTGTTACAGAATAATCTGGCCAAAAAAATGGACCCCTCGCCAGCTCAGCAGTGGCATAGCAGTGTGGATAATTACATCGCTCGCCTTGATGCAGGAATGACTGAAATTATTTCCATGTTACGCACTTTCTCTCCTGTCTCTGCTCAGGCGCCTTCACAACCAGCTACCATTACTCCCCATACTGCTTCTACCATGGTTAAGGAACAAAAGCTGACCCCTCCAGAATTATTTAAAGGAGACCTGGAGCAGTGTCGAGCCTTTTTGACTCAGTGTGAGATACACTTTGAGTTGCAACCGTCCTCGTTCCTTACCGAGCGCTCTAGAGTGGCATTCGTCATTTCACTCTTGTCAGGTATAGCAAAACAATCGGGCACAGCTGAATGGCAGAATAACTCTGTTTCCTGTTCTTCTTACTCTGAATTCGCTAAGGAGCTCATTAGAGTGTTCGACCCTGTTTTCCCTAACCGCAAGGCCGCCAGGAGGTTGTATTCCTTAAGGCAGGGGGATAAGAGTGTGACCTCGTTTATCATCAATTTTCATATGCTAGCAACTGACAGCAGTTGGAATCAGGAGGCATTAATGGACGCCTTTATGGAAGGACTAAATGATAACATCAAGGATCAACTGACTACCCGAGAGTATCCCACCTCACTCAAGGAACTCGAAGATTTGGCAACTCAAATTGATCTCCGGCTCTCTGAAAGGAGAAGAGAGAGACGACATAGGGAGGTTTTGTCTACCCCAGCCTCCCACTCTGGATCTTGCCGCCAGCCGAGGAGTTCCCCTCCTCCTACCTCCCAAACACCCAATTCAGAACCCATGCAGTTGGGGAGAACTAAGGTTTCTCTGGAGGAGCATGCTCACCGTAAGCAACTGAACCTGTGCTTTTACTGCGGGGGACAGGGTCATGTTGCTGCCAAATGCCCGCTAAAAGGCCAGGCTCAGTAGGGGTGAGGAGATCTCTACTGAGCTGTAGTTCTATGTCTGTCTCCTCACTCTCCTTCCCTGCTAACATTTCGGTCTCCTCTGTTTCCCACCAGGTCTCAGTATTTATTGACTCAGGAGCGCACTGAGGTTTTGGATGAGTCCTTTGCCAAGAATCATAGCATCAAACTTCTCCCAGCCCCTTCTACCCATAATGTCCTTGCCCTGGATGGACACCAAATTAACAGCTCTAATCAGGTCACTGAGAAGGTTAGTCTGACTCTGGGGGGAAATCACTTTTGTTGTTATCCACTCCCCTCAGTTACATATAATTCTGGCAGCTTCATGGCTAACGAAGCACAATCCCCACATCGACTGGCAGGCTAAGGAGATCCTGGGCTGGTCCAGGTCCTGTTTAGCCACCTGCTTGTCGTCTGCTAATTCCCCTCCTGTCCCTGACTACACCATGGAAAAGAGTTACCCTGATTTGTCCAAAGTTCCGTCAGAGTACCATGACCTGAAGGAGGTTTTTAGCAAATCCAGAGCCACAGCACTCCCACCTCATAGACCTTATGACTGTGCCATCGAGCTTCTTCCAGGTACCTCACCCCCTAGGGGACATCTTTATTCTCTATCAGTTCCAGAAAACCAAGCTATGAAGAAGTATGTGGAGGACTCCCTAAAAGCCAGGATAATCTGACCTTCCTCCTCTCCTGCCAGGGCCGGGTTCTTCTTTGTGTGTAAGAAGGATGGGTCCCTTAGACCATGTATCGATTACAGGGGGCTGAATGACATCACTATTAAGAACCGGTACCCCCTCCCACTCATGAATTCTGCATTTGAACAGATTCAAGGAGCCAAGATTTTTACCAAGTTGGACCTACACAATGTTTACCATTTAGTTCGCATTAGAGAGGGAGATGAGTGGAAGACAGCTTTCAACACTCCCACTGGTCATTACGAGTACTTGGTCATGCCTTTTGGGCTGACCAATGCTCCAGCAGTGTTTCCACTGCCCCAGTTCTCTGGTCCCCTGATACAGAGACAATTCATTGTGGAGGTTGATATCTCTAGCACTGGGGTAGGTGCTGTCCTGAGCCAGAGGACCTCAGATGGTCAGATTCACCCTTGTGCCTTTTTTTCTAGGACATTGTCACAGGCCGAGCGCAACTATGATTTGGGGAATCGGGAACTTTAACGTTGTCCTTTCTTTCAGACCCAGGATCAAGAACAGGGAAGCTGGCTCCCTGGTTTAATTCAGAGCTGCGTTCCTTGAAGCACAATGTTAGGAAATTGGAGAGAAAATGGCGCTCTACACACCAAGAGGAATCCTACTTAATCTGGAGGGACAGTCTATTGTTGTATAACAAGACCCTTCGCAGAGTTAGAGCAGCATATTTTTCATCATTAATTGAAGAGAATAAAAATAATCCTAGATTTCTCTTTAGTACAGTTGCCAAACTTACTCAGAGCTGCAGCTCTGTTGATTCAACCATTCCCTTAGCTCTTAGTAGTAATGATTTTATGGGATTCTTCATAAATAAAATTGATGCCATTAAAAATAAAATAATTGGCATCCTCCCAAACATGATTACCTCGTCCCCAGTAAGTAAGGCAGCATTGGAGGAATCTTTAGAACCTGCGCTGTGTCTGAACTGTTTAGAAGCAGTAGAGCTTTCTGAGCTATCTAAAATTTTAGCTTCATCTAAACCTTCTACCTGTATGTTAGACCCAATCCCAACCAAGTTGTTTAAGGAGGTATTCCCTTTGATCAGTGGTCCTATTTTAGACATGATTAATCTATCCTTAGTAAATGGATATGTACCACAGGTTTTTAAAGTAGCTGTTATTAAACCTTTACTTAAGAAACCTTCTCTTGATCAAGATGAGCTAGTAAACTACAGACCTATATCTAATCTTCTTTTCTTATCTAAAATTCTTGAGAAAGTAGTTGCTAATCAACTTTGTGAACATTTACAAAGCAATGACCTACTTGAGGAGTTTCAGTCAGGCTTCAGAGCTCATCATAGCACTGAAACGGCTCTGGTGAAGGTCACTAATGATATTCTCATGGCCTCAGATAATGGACTTGTGTCTGTACTTGTCCTGTTAGATCTTAGTGCTGCATTTGATACAGTTGATCACAATATTCTCCTACAAAGACTTGAACATACTGTAGGGATTAAGGGGAAAGCATTAGGCTGGTTTAAATCTTATCTGTCGGACAGATTCCAGTTTGTTCATGTTAATAATAAATCTTCCTCAAACTCTAGGGTCACCTGTGGAGTACCACAGGGTTCAGTCCTTGGACCAATTCTCTTTACTATATATATGCTTCCGATCGGCAAAATTATCAGACAGCATGGGATTAATTTCCACTGTTATGCTGATGACACTCAGCTATATCTATCCATAAATCCTGATGAATCCAATCAATTACTTCGACTGCAGTCATGTCTTGATGACATCAAAAGCTGGATGACTTTAAATTTCCTGCATCTAAATTCTGACAAGACCGAAGTTGTAATCTTTGGGCCAGAGTCCTCAAAAAATAAACTTCTTAACCAATCACTTAATCTGGATGACATTAACTTGGCCTCTGGTAATAAAGTAAAAAACCTTGGTGTTATTTTTGACCAAGACATGTCATTTAAATCCCATATTAAACAGGTTTCCAGAGTTTCCTTTTTTCACCTCCGGAATATCGCCAAAATTAGAAACATTCTGTCCAGGAGTGATGCTGAAAAACTAGTCCATGCATTTGTTACTTCAAGGCTGGACTATTGTAATTCTTTACTATCAGGAAGTCCACAAAATGCAATTCAAAGTCTTCAGCTTATCCAAAATGCTGCAGCAAGAGTTCTGATGAAAATCAACAAGAGGGATCATATTTCTCCAATTTTAGCTTCCCTTCATTGGCTTCCTGTTAAATCAAGAATAGAATTTAAAATTCTTCTTCTAACGTATAAAGCCCTTAATAATCAAGCTCCATCATATATCAGAGCTCTGATTACTCCGTATGTTCCTAACAGAGCACTTCGCTCTCAGACTGCAGGTCTGCTGGTGGTTCCTAGAGTCTCTAAAAGTACAATGGGAGGCAGATCCTTTAGCTATCAGGCTCCTCTCCTGTGGAACCAACTCCCAGTTTTGGTCCGTGAAGCAGACACCCTGTCTACTTTTAAGACTAATCTTAAAACTTTCCTTTTTGACAAAGCTTATAACTAGAGTGGCTCATGTTACTCTGAGCTACCTTTATAGTTTTGCTGCTATAGGCTTAGGCTACTGGAGGACATCAGGGCCTACTTTTCTCACTCTACTGATTTTTACTGTTCTCCAGTCTACTGTTCTCCAGATTTGCATTGCATTACATTGAAATGACTGTTGTCATTTCAGCTTTTAACTTTTTGTTCTCTCTCTTTTTTCTTCATAGTAGGCACACCTGGTCTGACGTTCTGTTGACTGTGAAATCATCCAGGGAGGACAGATCACCGACTATTACCATCTAATGTAGAACAGATTACTAGATCAATGTGTGCTTCTGTGCTTTTTTGTCTCTCTTGTTGTGTCTCTGCTCTGTCTTCTGTAACCCCAGTCGGTCGAGGCAGATGACCGTTCATACTGAGCCCGGTTCTGCCGGAGGTTTTTTTTTCCCGTTAATGGGTGGTTTTTCTTCCCACTGTCGCTTCATGCTTGCTTAGTATGAGGGATTGCAGCAAAGCCATGTACAATGCAGACGACTCTCCCTGTGGCTCTACGGTCCCCCAGGAGTGAATGCTGCTTGTCGGGACTTTGATGCAATCAACTGGATTCCTTATATAGGACATTTTGACCAATCTGTATAATCTGACCCAATCTGTATAATATGATTGAACTTGATTTTGTAAAGTGCCTTGAGATGACATGTTTCATGATTTGGCGCTATATAAATAAAATTGAATTGAATTGAATTGAATTGAACATTAAACCGGATGCCCTGTCCAGAATTCATGAACCCTCTGAGCTCGTGACCAGTGGGGCTGAGGAGTTCATTCTCCCAGAGGTGGTCCGGTTGTCTGTTACCATGCTGGAGCTGGAAGGAGAGGTCAGGGATGCCATAAGGGACTTTCCAGTCCTTACTTCGTGTCCTCCGGATCGACTGTTTGTCCCCGACCGTCTGGTCCCCAAGGTACTGGACTTGTGCCACAGCTCCCATCTTTTCTGTCATCCTGGAGTTAGCAAGACACTATAGGTGGTCCGGTCCCAGTTCTGGTGGCCGTCCCTGACAAAGGATGTCAAGGAGTTTGTCAAAGATGTTGCCAAGCTAAGCCCTCCCGCCACCCACCCTCGGGGTTGCTGCGACCCCTTCCGACCCAGTCACGTCCCTGGTCTCACATCGCCATGGACTTTGTCACAGGTCTGCCCCTCTCTAATGGTTTCATGGTCCTGTTGACTGTCATCGACAGGTTCTCCAAGATGGTTCATCTGGTGCCCCTCAAAGGACTGGCATCTGCTAAGGAGATGGGGGGGGGTCTTAGCTCGTAAAGTCTTCCATCTTCACGGACTACCCACGGACATCGTCTCTGACAGAGGACCACAGTTTGTTTCCAGATTCTGGAGGGAGTTTTGCTCCACGCTGGGCATCTCTGTCAGTTTATCTTCTGGTTTCCACCCACAGACTGATGGACAGACGGAGGGGGGCAACCAGGAAATTGAAACCAAACTTTGCATCCTCTGTGAGTCTGACTCGACTAAATGGTCACACAATTTACCATTGGTGGAGCAGGCTATCAATGCTCTCCCGTCCTGCACTACTGGTCATTCCCCCTTCTATGTTGTTCATGGTTTTCAGCCACCGGCGTTCTCGGTTCAAGAAAGGGAGGCAAAAGTCCCCTCTGCCTACGCCGCCGCCGCCAGGTGTCGACGTATCTGGAGAAGGACCAGGAGGTCCATGATCAAGATGTCTGGGGTTCAGTCCAGGGCTGCCAATCGCCATCGCATACCTGCTCCCGATTACCAGGTGGGCCAGAAGGTCTGGTTGTCCTCAAAGGACCTTCCCCTGCAGGTGGAGAGCCGTAAGTTGGCCTTTTCCCCATTTTCAAGGTCGTGAACCCAGTGGCAGTCCATCTCCTGTTACCCCGGTCTATGCGGATTTCGCCTCTATTACATGTGTCCCGGGTCAAGCCCTATGTCCCACCTCGCTTTGGGCCTGCCTCCGGTCCCCTTCCTACCACCCGGTTTTTGGATGGTGACCCCACCTCAGTCCGCCATATCCTCCGACCCAGGAGGCGGGGACGGGGGTCCAATATCTGGTGGACTGGGAAGGATATGGACCAGAGGAACGGACTTGGATTCCAGGTCGTTTCATTATTGACCGGACTCTCGTCAGGCACTTCCACCTTCTCCACCCTGATCAGCCTGGGGGTCCGTCCGGAGCCGGACCTTGAGGATGGGGTACTGTTATGATTCTGGTCCGTCTGCCTGCTCTGCTCTCCAAGTGAGCAATCAAGCCTGTTGACTCCAGCTGCTGCCTGCTGCACTGCAGTGCAATCAGCAGCATGTCTCTCAGCTGTGCTCAAGCAGTTATAAGTCAGCCTCTGGCAGGCAGATGGGGCCAGATAATTGCAAGCCACCAAGCAAGCAGTATCCAGCACTTCACGTTACCTGACCAAGTTCATGACCACGTCTTTGCCTCACGGATTTTCCCTCTTGCCTAGCCCTTGTGGGATTTCTCTGCCTTCTGGACAACGACCCTGTTTCTACCCCTTGACTTCTGCCTCCTGCCAAGCCCCCTGATCATTAAGCCTGAGTCTGGCTTCCAGGACCTTGATCCTGCCTCTCTGCTCTAAGTCACCCTAATGTTGGTAACCCGACTTCTGTTAAAGGAGCAGTCCGCTCTGTTAAAGCTGCCGGTCCCCGCCAAAGGGAGGACTCTGAAAAGGTTAGTGGCTTTTGTTGGTTTCATGCACTTCATTATTGAACTCCTTCAAGCCACTATCCCACATCTCCATCCATAGTTATCCCTGGTCCAGGGCAGCTGCGCTCCTGAAGTCCTGAGTTCAGAATAAACTGCTTAAATTCCACTTCTGTGTTTCTGGCTGAAAGTTTGGGTCTTCTGTCTAGATTGTTACAGGATGAGAGGTGGTGCACCAGGCTGGCTTACCTTGCATATTTGGGAATCTTAACGAGTTCAATGTCAAGCTTCAGGGCAGGAATGAAAAATTGTATCATCCACAGACAAGATTCGGGGATTTATGAACAAATTTACCCTGTGGCGCGAGGTTTTGCAACAGTGCTCCATGGAAATTTTCCCATTGACATCAGTTGCGCCACAGGCAGCGAGGGAGTGCACTGTATATGCTGCACACCTTCTGGCTTTAAAAGGGAGAGGTTTGAGCACTATTTTCCATGTGTGGCTGACATCGAGGACTATGACTGGATCTGAGACCCATTGAACCAGGAAAGCTGAGCTGAAGTTCATGAACAGCAACCTAACATAGGTGTTGAGCTGCTGCAAATGAGTCAGACCCATGTGAAGTGCTAATGAGACAGCATCTTCCATGGAACGATTCTCCTTGTAGGAGAACTGCAGACTGTCCAGGAGAGCAGGGATGGAGTCCTTGATGTGTTGCTGGAGGATCCTCTCAAAGCACATCATTATTACAGAGGTCAGAGCAACCGGACAACAATCATTGAGGCAGGTGATGGTGGGTTTTTAGGGGACAGGCACGATGATGGATGATTTCAGGCAGGTAGGAACCATGGAGAGCTGCAGGGAGAGGTTTAAGATGTCCAGAAAGAACCCTGCAACCTGGTCAGCACATGATTCAAGCGTCTGACCTGGCATCATGTCTGGACCTGCAGCCTTGGTGGTGTTTATTCTCTTCAAGGAGGAGGTCACTAGTTGCAGCTGCAGGACGAGAGGCTGATTGTGATGGTGATGTTCAGACTCCCTGCTGCTTGGAGAGTTGAAGCATGTGAAGAAGATGTTTAAGGGGTCAGAGAGAGCTGGGTCGATGCTGGGCTTCTGGTCGCTGCGCTCTTAGTCCATGATGTTTCTGATGCCTCTCCACATGTCACATTGGTTGTTGCTGTGGAACTGGTCCTTGAGGCACTGCTTGTACTTGTGCTTTGCTTTTTGTATGCCTTTTTTCAATTAACTTCTAGCTCTGCTGTAGGCTAGTTTGTCTCCTGAACTGTGCGCTGCATCCCAAGCCTTCAGCAGGGACCGCACCATGATGTCCACCTATGGTTTCTGGTTAGGAAACACTTTGATTGTCTTCGTGGGTAGGACAGCATCAGTGCATTGATGCAATTCTGAAATTCTAAGAATTTCTAAGAAATGTGTCAAATCCTAGCATTTAAAGGCAGTGCACTTTCTTATACTCTATGTTTAGGACATTGTGTGGTGTCTTGAGCATCTTGAGACTGAATAGGTGCCAGGGACAACAGCACTGGAGCAGCTGAGATGAGCAGCTGAGATCTCACGAGAGCTGTGCTGTGCGTAAGTAAAATGGCGTTATACAGGTAGTTTTCAAAAAGATCCACCCAGGTAAGTACAAGCCAATAATTAAAAATTAAACTAAGTAAGGTTAAAAAAACTAACAATTTTCTCGTATTTTACCAGGAAACAAACTGGACGAGGAGAACCTGACCAGCCTGGAGAGCTACCTGGACGACTGTTTCGACAGCATCTTAATGGGGAAGCCGAAAAGTTCTACAACCACGAACACACCATCAACAAAACGCTCCGGTTCGAGCTCGACCAGTGTGGCTTCCGCATTATCTCCAGACAGGAGCTACAGCGACTTTATGGAATCCATCAACAAAAAGCTAACTAGCCTGGATGCCCGCCTCGCCTTGGTAGAAGTCCTGCACAAGGAGTTAGTTAAGATCATGATCTTAACTAACCTGAGTTCCCTGATGTGTTTGCTGCCTACTATAACTCTAGACAAAGAGGAGTAGCAATTTTAATCCACAAAAACGTTAATTTTACTGTCATACTCTAGGTCTGGGTGCAGGTCTGGGTTCTCTCTCTCTCTCTTCTCTGCAGGGTGTGACGGACAGGTGTTTCCCATCACTGCTAATTAGAGCCCTTCTTAAGGAGCAGAAAGCAGGAGGAGGGCATCAGTTCTTTCTCGCTTCCAGCGTGGTACATGACCGACCTAACTCTTTTCTGGGTTTCCTCCAAGCCAGCCCTAATTCCGTGTCTTTTTTCTTCCTAGTGTCATGGTTCAGTTTTGGTCTGGCCTTTTTTGCCCTGTTGTTTTTCAGTTCCTCCTCTCACTTAGCTCACCCTTCACTCCCTCAGCAATCTGTTACACCTGTTGGACACTAATTAGTCAGCACTCACTCCACCTGCCAGCCTCCCTACAAAAGCCTCCCTCAGTCTTCTCTTCCCTGCCGGTTCATCATCAGCCTCCACTCACTTCACGTCTGTCAACCTTGTTTACCCCTGCTTGCTGCTGGAATCCTGCTACCTCTGTGTCTCTAGCTAAGTCTCTGCCTGCTGCTGGATTTTCCTGTCTCACCTCTGAGTTTCAAGTAGGCCTCTGCTTGCTGCTGGATTAACCTGCCACCTCTCTGCTTCAAGTAAGGCCTGTTTAAGATGTTGGATTTTCCTGCCTTCATCTGTGCCTCAAGTAAAGCTTCTGCCAGCTGCTGGGTTTCCTGCCTCCTCTGTGCCTCAAGTCAAGCCTCTGCCAGCTGCTAGCTTTCCTGTCTCCTCTGTGCCTGAAGTCAAGCCTCTGCCAGCTGCTGGCTTTCCTGTCTCCTCTGTGCTTCAAGTCAAGCCTCTGTTAGCTGCTGGTTTTCCTGCCTCCTCTGTGCTCCAGCAGCCCTGCTCTCAAGAACTCTCTCCGGTCCGTCAGCTCCCGTTCACATCTACACCCCTGTTCCAGTCCAGTCCTGCCTCTCTGGTTTCATCATCCACTACTCATCTTCTGTCAATAAACTCTCAGTAAATAGCCCCGTGTGTGTGGTGTCCGTTCTGGATTCATCTAAGAAAAATCATGACACCTAGAACCATTAATTCAAGCCCGAGAACCTTCAAACCCTGGACCTGCCAAGGAATCTGGATCCCTCTGATCGCCAGCCTGCGTAAGTCCTCATCCTTGAGCTCACCTGCCTGTTCACCACTGGATTTACACCCGGACCCAGGACACCACCCTCCCTGGCTCTTGCCTAGCCTCGGCCTCCATGAGTTTAGCACCCTCCACATTCTCATCAGCGCCGGCCTGTTGCTCACCATTTCCCTCATCCATCCTAGCAGAACTGAAGACGATTCAGCCCGACAGCACCAGCCCTGTGACCTAGCACCTTGACAATAAACTTTATTAACTAAACTGCCTGTCTCTGTGGTTGCCCTGATTCAGAGTCATTCTTTTCTAAACATGACATTTACAATATTAGACAAAATTATAGATCCTGAAGGTAGATTCATAATAATTAAAATATCTATTCATAACCAAAAGCTATGTATTTTCAGTATATATGGCCCAAACATTGATTACCCCTCATTCTTCCACAGACTCTTAATTTAATAGATTATTCCTACAGTAAAAATATTGAATCCAACATATTTTCTTTAGATGCAGAAAAAGCATTTGACAGAGTAAATAGCTGCAGATGTGTATGTATATATATATATATATATATATATATATATAATATATATATGTATGTATGTATATATGTATGTATATATTTATATTACTTTGTGTGGAATGTTGTAAATATAAAAATGTGTGTATATCTGGAGCATGTAACAAAAGTAATTTCCCTCTGGGATTATTAAAGTATTTCTGATTCTGATTTACACATATGATGTATTACTCTATCTCCAGCACTCAAACACTTCTCTCTCTCAAATAATTAGATTACTAGAATCCTTCTCAAAAGTCTCAGATTACTCTATAAATTGGTATAAATCTACAGTACTGCCAATTAACTGCTCTTTACAGAACTCCCTAGACTTACAACTGCAATCAGGGAGTATTAAATATTTGGGTATTACTGTGTCATCTAAATTGGCGGATTTAGTAAAACTAAACCATATCCTGCTTTTAAAAAAGATAGAATAGGATCTTGAGAGATGGAAATCGCTTCCAATCTCACTTATGGGTAGGGTTGCTTCAATTAAAATGATGGTTTTACCTAGAATTAATTACTTATTTTCAATGATCCCCAATAAACCACCATTCGACTAGTTTACATCTCTCGACTCCTCCATCTCTAAATTTCTTTGGAAAGATAAACCCCCTCGTATCAGCTTAAAGACGCTACAGAAGACTAAAGATAGAGGGGGGCTAGACCTGCCTAACTTCCATAACTACTATTTAGCAAATAGGCTACAATACATCTCTAAATGGATAAAACATAATCCAATAGATGAACCCTGGCTAGACACAGAACAGAAAATATGCAATAATATCATGATTTCAGATTTGCCGTTTATTAGCTCAAATATAAAACGGCATGCATGGTTTAAAAATATTAACATCAGCTCTACTCTGAAAGCATGGTGGGAGTTTCTTAAAATGACGGAGTCATCCCTTATCCATTTTCCAGCACCTTCCTTCCTCCAGGCAGCCCCGATTCCACTCACTAATCACCTACACCTGTCAGCCTCTAATCATCCTCGACTCAATCCACCTGCAAGACTCACCTATATAAACTCACCTCAGTCAGCTCATCCCCGCTGGTTCGTCTCTCATCCTCCCTCGTCTGAAGGACTCTCATTGTCTCTGATGAAAGACTTTTCTTCTCCTGACCGCACTCCTCCCTTGGCTCCTTGGATTCCGCTCCAAGCCCTGCTCGGGTTCCGTCCCGAAACTCTCCAGCCAAGCTCTGCTCGGGTTTCGTCCCGAAGCTCCCATGCCAGCCTTGGGTTCTGCCCCTGGGCTCACCCGCGGTCCTCCAGCCTCCTCCCATGCTGGCCTGCTGCTTCCTCAGGGTCCTGCCTCTTCGCTGCCGCCGGCCTTATCTGAGGGTCCTGCCTCTTCGTCGGCGGCGGCTTCATCAGAGGGTCTTGCCACGCTGCCGCCGGCCTCGTCTGACGGTCCCGCCTCTTCGCCGCCGCTGGCTTCATCAGAGGGTCTTGCCACGCTGCCACCGGCCTCGTCTGAGGGTCCTGCCTCTTCGCCGCCGCAGGCCTCGTCTGAGGGTCCTGCCTCTTTGCCGCCGCTGACTTCGTCAGACGAAAGACCCGTTCCTGCTCCGCTGGCTGACGAAAGACCCGTTTTGCCGGCCGTCCAAATACCTGCTTCGCCGGCCGCCGAAAGACCCTGTCCTGCTCTGCCGACCGCCGAAAGACCCTTTCCTGCTTCGCCGACCGCTTAAAGACCCTGTCCTGCTTCGCCGGCCCCCGAAAGACCCTGTCCTGCTTTGCCGACCGCCGAAAGACCCTTTCCTGCTTCGCCGACCGCCGAAAGACCCTGTCCTGCTTCGCCGGCCCCCGAAAGACCCTGTCCTGCTTCGCCGGCCACCGAAAGAACTGTTCCACTGGCCGATCAAAGACCTTTTCCGCCGGCCGACGAAAGACCTGTTCCACCGGCCGACGAGGGTCCAGCTGACTCATCGTCGCCGGCATCCAAGGATCCTGCCCTAGAGCTTCTTACAAAGAGAACCCAGGTGAAACTCCGTCGCCGGCCTCCAAGGGCCCTCCTCCGTCGCACTCAAGCCGTCGGCCACGCAGCCTCCCAGCGCTCTCAAGCCATTGGCCGCGCAGCCTCCCGCCACTCTCAAAGCCGCCGCCACTCTCCAGCCCCCAAAACTACTGTCTAAATTATACAGGACACTGACTAAACTAGATGATTCAATATGTCTTCCTATTATGAAATGGGAAGAGAATTTATCAGTCAGCTTTGAACAAAACATCTGGACTTAGATATGTATGAAAACTTTCAAAATGACTAGAAACCCAAACTTACAACTAATACAATACAAAATCCTTCACAGAGTACATTATACAGGTCAACGATTTCTCTGGGCTCCTTTGATTGGCTCCATCACTTAGTGGGGGTGGGAGTCTGTGCGATGCGTCCTGTGGGCGCAGAGGTTGGTTCGGGGGGTGCTCGGGAAGTCTTGGGGCTCTGGGGGCTGCTCGGAGTGGGGTGTCCGGTGGGTCTGACCCCCTGGGTCTGTTACCCCTGCCTGGGCGCGGGGTGGGGATCCTCAGGATGGTCTCTGGGGGCCGCTTGCGGGGCTCTTGAGGGATTCCGAGCTGATGGACGTGGGTTACTGGCCTGGTAGCTGTGCTCCGCTGGGTGGGCCTGGGGTGGGTCTGGGGCTTTGGGGTTCCTGGGGTGTGTCGCCCTTGGACGGGTGTCCTGGCAGGGCCTCGAGGGCCCTGGGCCTGTTGATCTGGTAGGGGGGATGGACATTACCATCTAATGGCAGAGGCTTTCCCCTTCAAGGGGTTCGCACTCTGCTAGTGGGGAGAGGGGATGGAGGTGGAGTGGGGACGAACCCAGCCTGGGTGTCTTTTGTCGTATGTGTGTTGAGAATTGTTTGAATGGTAGTGTTGGGGTGGGATTACATTTTCGGGTGGGTGGGGGGGATATGGATGTTTGGAGGGCTCCATGTCCTGCTCCCTGTCTCGGTCCAGGTCTATGTCGTCTCCTGGTGCAGGTTCCATCCGGGGGATGGGGTTCTGTGTGGTTCGGGCAGGCTGGTTAATCAGAGGGGTTTAATTTTCTTTTTTACCTCCGGGACGGCCAGGTTGTTTGGTGGGTGGGTTGGGGGTGGTGGTGTTGGTGAGTGGTTGGATCACGGGCCCTGCCGCCTGTCCCTGGCCCCGGGTGGTGCCGCTGGCAGAGCCTCCCTCTCCGGGTGGGTTTTCAGGGAACAGAGGTGCCTATCGGAGCCAGCAGGGGAGCTGGCTCCGTGGGAGAGCATGAGGCTCCTCGGTCCTTCCCTCCCCATCCCCTACTCCTCCCTCTGCCTGCTCCATCACGCTGCCACACATGTAGGACCTTGGGGATGGGGGCGTTGTTGGAGGGTACCACCTTCAGTTGACAACCCTCACCCCAATTTTATTATTCATCTTAGACTTTTTCATTTACAACATTTGAGCAGGCAGAGGGAGGATCAAGGTCTTTCACACACCTCTATTCTCCGGGAGTCTGGGGCCTGGAGGAGGAGCGAGCCACCTGGTCCAGGGTCTTGGCTGGTGGCTGTTGTTGGGCCCGGGCAACTTGCCGGGACTGGGGCTGACACCTCTGCCCTCCTCGGTAATGGGTGGGGGTGTGTGGCTAGGGCATGTAGGGGGAGGGAGTGGGGGTGATAAATATTCAGGATTTATTTGGTTCTCTGGTTGACTGGCCCGTCCGGGTCATGTTGGCACCATCCTCGGGGGGCCTGTCCCGTGGGCCGTCTGGCCTGGGTGCGGGATGGGGGGCCGGGACCGGAGCAAGAACCGGGAAGGTTGTGTTGTGGTGGAGTCCCCTCCCCCCCTCCCCATCTTGACTTTAGGGTACACGTACCAGGTCCGGGTGCCTGGGCCCCCTTTGGGGTTGGCACCTAGATGTGTGTGATGAATGCAAATGTGTGTACGGCGCCACGCCCCCCCCCCCCTTTTTCGTACTGGTATGCTTGTGGGTTGTGTGTGGGGGCACTGGGGTGGGAGTGAGTGAATGAGACTGTGTGTGTTTTGTTTATTTTTTTGTCAGGTTGGGTTTGGCCCAGGTTTGACCTGAGTCCCCAGGGGCCCATGATCGGTTCCACCGCGGCGTAGCTGGCTGCCGGCGGAGCCCACGAGCTCGTCCCCGCGGCTCCTGGGGGCTTCGGCGTGGCAGCGGCTGGGGGGTTTCCTGGGGGCCGTCTCCCCTCTTCCCTCGGTCGGGGGTGGCAGATTTCCTGTGTTGGCCCCTCTTGGGCACCTTTACTTTGGAGGTCCCTTTGGTCATCTCGGGTTTTAGGACCCCTGGCGCCTGCTTCGTGCTCCGGGGGGGGGGGGGGGGGTCTTTGGCTCTTCACAACCACTATTTAGCAGTTTCCACATGGATAAACCTTACACACACAAGCGCACTCTCACAAACACCTACAGGTGCTTGCATCCGGTTACTTACATACTCACCAATTTTTATCTCCACTTTATACAATTCGTATTGATTAATACTGTATATACATCAGTGATGGTATCAAGGTGTTGCTGTATTGTATCTGTAGTTCTATATCTGTTGGTTGTGCTGTTCTTTCTACATCTCTCTTTGACAAAACTTCATCACTCTGCTTCATTACCTGCACGCACGCATGCACTCACGCACGCACACACGCACACACACACACACACACACACACACACACACACACCAAAAAAAAGTCAACTTAACTGTATACTGCATGCCCTGGAAATCTCTGTATTTTATACTGGATATTTTCAACCCATCTATTGAATTTAGTGCACTAGTTGATCTTTTCCTCACAGGAGAACAGCAAGCACTGCAGCCAAAATATGGCCTTTTTTGACCTGCTGTATATTAGCCAGTCCCTAAGTTTGATATATCATGAAACTGTTGACCTTTCGGGTTTTGTGATTTTTATTTTAATATTACAATTAAATAATAATAATGTTATGTTCATAGTGTTTTTTATGTAGTAATCCACCTTATATCTTTCAATCCTTATGTAATTTTGTCTGTGTTGTGTGCACCTGCCTGTTGCTTTAATCCTATAAATTTCCCCGTTGTGGGATAAATAAAGGATTAGCTAATGTTATCTTATCTTAAAAAACACTTTTTTAAGGATATATGTACTGGGTTCTTTCAAGGTCTTAATTACATTTTCTGTATGGGCTCCAGTAACATATGATATATAATATCTACTTTGAAAGTTAACATGAACTGCTGCGGAAGATAAACACTGATCTACCTGGATGTTTTCTGGAGGACTGAAACGCCTCAGTCAGTGACGTCAGTCTGTGGGTCTGTCGGGGCAATGACAGAAGTTTCATCTCCTCTCCGTTTCTGTTGCTCGATGTTTTCTTGCTCATGGTTTTTCACGTGCTTAGATAAATTTGTTGTGTTTCCACTGAATTTAACCGGATTTTTACAAAACATACAGCTTGATTTCATTTAAGGTATTAAAATATAGCCAAACGTCGCTTCTGTTTTTCTGCTCCTGCAGTCTCTCTCTCTCTCCGAGTCTGATCAGCAGCAGCCGCGCGGGCGGCTCGGTTGTTTGTGAGAAACAGTTGAGTGGGCGGGCCAGGCTGAGCCTGCGTGCTGATTGGCTGGCGCCGCTGAACCCTGTACGAGAGGGAGCAGCAGAGTGCCGTGACACACAGACTGCTGCTGCAGACAGCACGCGCTGGCTGACTGACACTCTGACTGACCATTAAAATGGTCAGAGTGTCAGTTTTGGGCCCCCCCTCTGTCCTGGGCCCGGGACAACTGACCCGTTTGTCCCCCCCTGTCGACGGGCGTGCATACATGTATAAATCAAGCAGAGCACTATGGCGAAAGCGATAATGCTCCACTTTTGAGAGTAAAATCTGTTGGGCTCTTCCTGGCATTAAGACAACAACACTTATTGCCACATTGCCAGACAGGACACTATAAAAAAATGAATAGCTGCCAGATATTTGTAATCTATTTGCAGATTTGCATATTAATCTTATTTAAATGTACAATTATTTGATCCAAATTTAGTTATCTTATGCCATAGTTCTATAGTACAGTTTTATTTACTCATTTGTAGATCTGATGGGCCTCACCCCGGACTGATGACATCAAAGCATAGCGCAAAGTTTTCAGTTTATCATACAAGGTTTTAGAGATCTGTCAGCTGGAAGTCAAAATACAGGACAAGGACAAGATGCTTGATAACTTCTTAGGGACTGCACTCACCCAGCACAACCATATTTCACATTTCCAGGCCTCTCTGGTTGTGTCGCTTATGCTGTCGCCTTCCTCCCAACTGCCACAGGGACCCATGGATTCCATCAAGTAGCGGAACGACTGGTGAAAATCCAGGGATTGAAAAGACAGTTCCGCAGATGGGAAAGCAACATCACCAGTTGAGCAGCTTAAAATCTGGAAGGTGCCAGATTTTAAATCTAATGCGGAACCTTTGCTGATATGTCTTCATGTCCTGAGCTGAAGCCTGATCCAGGGCAACAGTGGGTTTGCAAGAATTTACTCAAAGATCCTTTAGCTTCACACCAAACTAGGCTAATATTTCAACTGGAACTTGTGGAGTCATTTGGGTGGGTTATCTAGCACTCGTCACGTGCACCAGAAGCCAGGTCAGTTCCAGTCAACCACTCTTCCTGGTCCTTTTGAAAAATTTGGAAACTGCTAATCTTCAGGTATGATTCCATTTGTTTTGCTAGTCATTTTATCCATGGTATTACATATAACTCTGGCTGCAGGTTAAACTTTCTGATATCCTGATGCTTGGATATTGATGTTAAATTTCCTCAGTTAATTGATCAGAACCCCAATGCTTCAATTGTCATTGTACATGCGGGTCATAATGAGATACTTGAATAGTTAGTTGTTATCTTTATTTTTTATTGCAACATACATTCCAATAAAAATTTGTCCTCTGCATTTACCCCATCCCTTTTTATGGAGCAGTGTGCTACCACTGTGTGGCACCCAGGGAGCATTCTGGGTCTAAGGATCTTGGTCAGGGACCCAGAGAGTTTGAAACAGGAACCTTGCAGCCTCTCTAGGACGCAAGCGCCTTCCTTTCTAACCACTAGGTCACCACTAGGTCACCACTCCCAAAGTGTGACAAGCTTTAAGGACAGCTTGTCACAGTCTGCATCTATGCCCTGTCCTAGCTTTAGCAAATTTAGATTTAGTGTCTGGCAAGTGCACACATGGCTCTGTGCACACTGTTGCATGCTTAACATACCATTTGTGAACAATTTCATGGCCTTCCTGAATCACCAATGTCTGTTCAAACCTGGTGTTGATTCAGATCTTAAAGGGTCCTCTCCTTTTGCCATTTACATTGACCTTGAAGTAACTTCATCCACAAAAATGTGCAACTGATGTTCTGTAAGTCTGATCCATAGTGATAAATATTACTACCACTGTATACTGCAGATCCAAAGCACAAACTCATTCAGCAAGAGCCAGATACTCGAACAACATACTGTGGGTTTGGACTCTAATCCCAGTCCCAAATAGCCAAGGATTAGAGATGTTAAAAATATCTCTTTTAGACACCAATTAACTATCAAAAAACCCATTCATAGTGACTTTACATACACACATAGCTTAGATTTTATTTTCTTGAAAGAGATTTGCCTAGGTAAAAATGTCACAGTGGTACTCATTGAGACTGCTCCTCCTAGCTTTAATTTTAATCATACAACCAGGTTGGACCAAACGGGACAAGGAATTTCAGATGTTTGCTCAGACTCTTTTGGTTGGATGTATCTGCATATAACACAACTAAAAAAATTGTAATTGCTTTTGTTCACAAATAATCAAAAAAGATTTTAACGATAACAACAAAATTTTACATAAATTTCCCATCCCAAGTAGGTTATCACAACATATTTGTATTGTTTTAATGCTAATATATATGTATATATATATATATATATATATATATATATATATATATATATATATATATATATATATATACAGTGTTGGGTAAGTTACTTTAAAAATGTAATCCGTTACAGTTACAAGTTACTTTGTTTAAAATGTAATTGTAGTGTAACTTTTTCGATTACTTTTAAAAAGTAATGTAACTAATTACTTTGATTACTTTTTGATTACTTTAAGGTTTTAATGAGTATTGACCCATGTTCAACATTTAATTTTTGAGAACTGAATGTGAACCTTAAAAAAGCGGAATTGGGAGTTGTATTTATTGTCATTTATAACTATCATATTTATTGTCATTTATAACTATCATTACATATTTCGCAAAGGTTTTTCTTTATATTTTTAAAAAAATGTAACTAAATTTGTAATTCTTAATATTTTCGGAAGTAACTGTAACTGAATTACATATTTTCTCATTGTAACTGCTCAAAGGAAGGTCAGTTTTGTAGCTTCTGTAACGAGCTAAACTGTTTTCAGATGTGTGAACATGATTGCACAAGGGTTTTCTAATCATCAATTAGCCTTCTGAGCCAATTAGCAAACACATTATACCATTAGAACACTGGAATGATAGTTACTGGAAATGGGCCTCTATACACCTAGATAGTAGATGTAGATATTGCACCAAAAACCAGACATTTGCAGCTAGAATAGTCATTTACCACATTAGCAATGTATAGAGTGTATTTCTTTAAAGACTAGTTTAAAGTTATCTTCATTGAAAAGTACAGTGCTTTTCCATCAAAAATAAGGACATTTCAATGTGACCCCAAACTTTTGAACGGTAGTGTATATATAAAATTTATGATAGCACTGCAACTATGAAAGGTAAATGTATAAATTAAACTGAAGCTACCTGGTAGAATATGGAGGCTGTCAAGGATTTAAAGGGAAAGTGTTACCAGGCAGAATAAAACAGGCAAAATATTATTTAATTCAATTCAGCTTGTGTATTTAGTGCCAAATCACAACATGTCTTCTCAAGCCACTTTACAAAGTGAATCATATTGACATATAGGTTAAAAAGCTTTCTATCTGTCGAAACCCAGGTAACCCAGGTAACAAAACAGTTAGCTTCACTAACTCATATTCCAGAAACAAAAATACTAACACTACCACTAAACCGGTGATCCTAGCCTCTAACTAATGTCTGTCACTTATAGGTCGTTTCCATGTACTCCACTGGTCCATACTCTACTCCACAAAGTGCGTTTTGAGGGTTTTTCGACAGGCTTTTTTCCCTTACCCGGACAGATTTTTTCATACCCTGTCAAGAGATGGTGCAGTTGTTATCGAGTAGAGTAGAGCTCTGACATAGGCCGACTGCTAGTCAGTGATTGGCCATGGGTGTGGCCAGCCAGCCACTGCTGATTGGCCATAGATCTGGCCTGCCACCTAGCCAACAGTGGAGGGGGAAAACACAACTACAACAAAAAACGTGATTTGCAGACTCAGTACTACGGAGAGGGAAACACCAGATTCACTTCATTGAAAGCTGTGATATTTTTTTCTTTAAAGACTGTGTGGTTCAAAAAGTTTTTCTTCACAGCCGCCAATCGAACCAGTGTTGTGGGACTTAGCAAGGCCTTCTTGATCTTTGCTTGGCTTCATATTGGTGTCTTTCAATTGTTACAATGCTCGTAGACCATAGACCTTCTTTGATCAACCAATAGCTTTGCCATTTTTGTTATCCCTTCATCATTTTCAATGACTTTCTTGGTTTGGTTTCATTGAGACTTTCTTAGTTCAGCATCATTTTCAATCATTTCAATCATCATTCTCAATATGTTTTCCCCTCTCCAATAAGCATTTTTTAAAGAACACTGTTCTTGTGAACAATATGTTTAATGGTCCATTGTGTTCAGGTGTAAGAAGAGTAAGGCACAACAACTAACATGCACTATAATTAGCAATAAACAACATTTGCTATCTTAATTAAAGGCCAATTGTTTCAAACACGATTTTTTCAGATAATTAAATCTGTCACTGATTTAAATCTACCCTGTGAAGTTACAGGGACCTGGCAGCAAAATGTCATGACTATTGGTTTTGTAATACTCTATTAACCCTGTTGTACAGTATTACAATCATTTGACAGTTTAGGTAGAAATATAATTCCTAGCAAAACAAATGGATCTGGTTAGTGATGTTGGACAACTTTTATTTGGAACACACCTTCCTTTACAACAATTTAATGTCAAGTAAAACCTTTATAAAGGGATTATGAATTCAGTTTTCCTTGATTTCCTTTCTTGAATTTCTGTCCTTATCCTCTTCACTAATATGTAATTTTCCTACATCGTTTTTGTTCTCTTATTCCTGATATAACTGTTATCCTTATTAGGGCTGGACGATATAGAAAAAAAGCACATCGATAAAATAGAAATCATATTGATCGATATCGATAATTATCAACAAATTCAAAACCTATACTTTAAGTGCAGCGCTGGCCATTTTATGCTGTTGCTTAGCTACCAATTCTTAGATACAGAGCACTCAACCCTTTATTCTAACAACTTTTTACCAAAACTGCAAGTTTTTAAAAAAATAAATAAAAAAAGAACGCATACTCTCTGAACCCTTTCAAGGAGTAGAGCTTGGTGACGGAGCGTTCCTTGGTCTGCGTTTGTAATTAGTTGGGAGGGTGTTAATGACTGCAATATTAACCTACATGAAAGGTTAGAATGCAAAGGGAAGGAAAACTGTTTTTCTATTGAACTTTTTATTGACCCTTTTTTCTATCATCGATATACAGTACATCTGTCAATCTATATATATTTTTATTGAATTATCCTCCAGCCCTAATCCCTATGTGCATTTGACTTCTACTTCTACTTCTACTATAATTTTAATTCTTTGCAATTTTTCTTTCCTTGACTACTTTTTAATTATGTATTTCATTATTTATATTTCCTTGTACTTATCTAGTCATTGGAATCAGAAAAATTATTTTCTATCTTCAAATGAATTATTTTTCCCATTTTCTTCTTTCTCTTGTATTTTATCTTCCTTGCCTTTTTGCAGAGCAAGAGAGCATTACTAACACAGCAAGGATCACAACAATAATTACATGGGAAATTAGCCTTGCCTTGTAGGATGCAGTGTAATTCAAACCTTCTGAGGCATGACAAAGTCATGTGTCTTTAATTTTCTCTCAACCTCTCTCTGTCTCTCTCTCCTTCTTACTTTCCGAGGTTTATATCTAACTTCATTTATACTGCCACTCTCTCCCTTTTGGGGAAATAGTTGGGTTACTTGAAGGATTTGGCTATATATCAAAATAAGTGCTGCTAACAGGTTTCACAATTAAAACTAACCTTTACAACATACATTAGTGATAAATATATTATAGTATTGCCTTCCATTATCTTTCTTATCTGACAGTTTCTCTCTTTCTTTTACTTTTCTCTTATTAATTTCCTTATTTTCCTTCCATATATGTGATGATTTGGGTTTTTGTTTGTTTTGCCTTTGGACTTTTGTTTCAGCCTGTCACCTCTCAGCCACCAGCCACTATCCTATCACCTGCTCACCTGTTTCCCTGTCCATATATACCTGCCTCAGCCAACTCATCCCTGCCAGAACATCTCTTCTCGCACTGTCTGATCTGATCTCGTCTTTTGTGATGTGCCCTTCCTCTACCAGTTCATGTGTGCTCAGCCAGCTGGACTCTTCCATTAAAGTCGCCTGTATCTGCGTGCCGCACAAATCTGCCTGTTTCCCCATGAGTTCCAGCTGCTTGCTCTGCCCGTTCTGGTGGATCCCCGGACCACATCACCTTTTCTGATCTGTCATACCTGCATCTTCTGGTCTCCTGCTCATCAGATTCAATCGATAGAACAGAGGGTCTCTCAGGCGGAGGTAAATATTGAGATCAACACAGGCTCTGGAAATGAAACAACTCTACCGACGTCTCAAAACAAACAACAACCTTCGAGTACCTCAGCAAGCAGCTCACCCACCTGGAACTGTCAAACAAAGGTAATCTACTTCCCAAATGACAGTGTCTGATATAACACAGAAAATACCCCCATTAACCACTGATCAGCTGAACATTGAGAATCGCATCATACGTATTGGAATGACTGACCTGGCCAAGCAAAAATCAGAAATTATAAAAAATGACTAATTTCATCTTCTAAGCACAGTCAGAAGTCTGAAAATGAAGGTTTTTATCAGTGGACCAATACCACAGGCAGGATGTGGCGAGGAGAATTACACCAGACTGCTTATAAATAATAAATGGCTTATTAAAGAATGCTCTGCCAGCTCTGTGAACTTATTTGACAATCATAAGATTTTCAAGGAGCACTATGACTGTTGCTGTAAAGAATGGGACACAATATTTCCGCTTACCACATTGGATCAAAAGAAACCATTGTTTTCTAAAAAAGTAGCACCAGGGAATTTCACCTGTATAAACATGACGGGACCAGGACAGAAATTAGGAAATTTATCTAGAACATGGTGTTTAACCACAATAACAGTAAGTCCTTATTTTAACCCAGTAGCAAGAAGTGACATTTGGTGGTGGTGTGGGGACGACAGGTTGTTTGATAGATTACCAAAAAATACCATAGGGTATTGTGCCCTGGTCACTCTGTTACTGCCTGTGTCCGTGGTCCCCATGACAGTCGAAAATCTGATCTCTCAGTTATCTAATGTGGTCCTGAAGCATGGAAAAGGAATACATTTTATATTTCTTTGATTGTGTTAATGATTTATTGGGTTTGTCATCATATATTTACTGGAGTATATATGTGAGGTGATTAATGTTGTAGCTTGATAATGAGTGTTTTTACAAGGAATGTGTGTAACTATGATGCGCCCGGTTATCTGTTATACTTGTGACCCATTCTCTGAGTAGTGAATGATCTGCATTGAGTGCCTGGAACAGATGTGATTAAATCATGCTGTGTTATCTTGGATGTCACTGTTCCCCTACTTCCTTAGTGCTGCAACTGTGATTTGTAATTAAGGACCTGCCCTATTGAAAATAAAAAGAGAGGTGACGACATGATGTTTTTCATAGCGATGGAAGATTTGTAACTGAGCAGATCTCTATCGTTTCTCCTCTCGAGAGTAAAAGAAATTAACGTCTGTTGTCTTTCTTCCCTGTGTGTTGTTTAATGAATGTTTTAGGTGCTTTAAAGCTGACAATGACCTTTTCAGACACAATGGAGTCGGCCTAAATCAAGATGGGGAAAAAACGTTTGACTGCCAACATTTTCAGTGCTGTTAACAACAAATAATTTCTCCAAACACAGGACAATGTAAACAATGACATGATTGTCCCAGCCAAGATTGTGGAAGGACAAGCACAAAGCCAGGAGATAGACACTGTTCCAAAACAAACCAATAAGCAGAACTCCCAGAACTCCAGCTGAAAATAGAGCTTAGAGAGGAGAGAGGAAGGTGGAAGGACAGAGTTAGGCTTGCTAGATAGGTAGAGCTGGATGTTAAACTTATGGAAAATATTGCCAAGGCGAAGAAGATATATGATGAAGGGCAGAGGTCCAAGGACAGAGCCCTGAGGTACACCAGAAGTTACAGGTGAGGAACAGGAACTGAATGACTTGAGCTGGACAGACTGAGTGCGACCATTAAGGTAGGAATAAAACCAGTCTATAAAAACAAGAGATGCCAATCGAAGATAATGTGTTGAGGAGGATAGATCAAGAAGGATGAGTATGGAGAATAAACCAGAGTCAGCTGCCATCAGGAGGTCATCTGTGATTTTCATAAGAGCAATGACTGTGCTATGACAGGAACGGAAACTAGACTGGAATTGTTCATAGAGGTTATTTTGAGTTAAATGAGAATGCAGTTGAGTAGCAACTGTTTTTTCAAGTATTTTAGAGATAAACGGTAACTTGGAGATGGGGCAAAGGTTATTATAATTGTTGGGATCTGATCCAGATTTTTTCAGTATAGGTTTTATAACTGCAGTCTTTAAAAGAGTGGGAACAATTCCAGTAGTGAGGAGTGTATGATAGCAGTTGTGAAAGGGAGGAGAGATGGAATTGATTTAACCAGGGCTGTAGGTAGAGGATCAAGCTGACATGTAGAGGGTTTGGATTTACTAATAAGATGTGAGATTTCTGAGGGATTTGGAAGTTGAAATTTGGGAAATGCCCGGCAAAAGGCAAAGTAACGGACATCTGTTGAATACAGAAGTGAAGGCAAACAGTCCTGAGGTTGGAAAATATTTTTGAGCAGTGAAAACAATGTTTTGGAGTTACCTTAATTTGAGTAGATCAAACCAGAATAAAAAGGTGATTTAGTTTTAGCAATTAGATCTTTTTGCTGTGATATATGAACACTGTACATGTCCCTATGAATGTAAATGGGACTTCTTTGTGTCAAGTAACTTCTCATCAGAGCGGACAAAAATCACATGTGGGGTACCCCAAGGTTCAATCTTGGGACCCCTTCTGTTCAATATCTGTATGCTCCCACTAGCTAAGGTTATAACAAGAAACAAGATTAGTTACCATAACTACGCAGATGATACACAGCTTTATATTACGATATCACCAGGTGACTACGAACCTATCCATGCACTGAACAGATACTTAGAACAAATCAGTGCATGGGTGTGCCAAAACCTTCTCCAGCTGCACAGAAACAAAACTGAAGTTATTATCTTTGGACCTAAAGAGCAACAAACTAGGGTCCACACACAGTTTCGGTTATTACTACTAAAAACTAGTGATCAGGCTCGAACTCTGGGTGTAGTGATGGACTCAGCCCTGAACCTTCAAGGGCACATAAAGACAGTTACAACGTCAGCCTTCTATCACCTGAAGAACATTTCCAGGATTAAAGGACTGATGTCCCAGCGAGATCTAGAGAAATGAATCCATGCTTTTATCTTTAATCGCACTGATCATTGCAAAGGTGTCTTCACAGGTCTGCTCAAAAAAATCAATCAGACAACTGCAGCTGCAACCAGGAAGATAGAGCACCCCAGTTCTAAAAAACTTAAAACTTTCCTTTTTGACAAAGCTTATAGTTAGAGTGGCTCATGTTACCCTGAGCTACCTCTATAGTTATGCTGCTATAGGCTTAGGCTACTGGAGGATGTCAGGGCCTATTTTTCTCACTCTACTGAGTTCTTTTTTTTTTTTTTTTTTTTTTTTTTATCCCAGTGTCCTGTCTAGCAATGTGGCAATAGGAATTGATGTCTCAATGCCAAATAGAGCTCGACAGATTTTGCTTTCACAAGTGGAGCAAACAGCTTTCGCCATAGTGCTCCGCTTGATTTATGCATGTAAATAGCTTTATTGTGATTCCTGTAGGGAGAATTTCAAATTATATGGACACTACAGTGGGAAAGTAGGAGAGTAAAGGAAGAACAAGAAGAGAAAAAAAGAGAAAGAGAAGAGGTGAAGAGATAAAAGGGAGAGAATGATAAAACGTCCTCCGTCCGCTCCATCACCTGGAAAGAGAGATGTAAAAAGAACAGCACAACCAACAGACATAAGGCAACAGATACAATAGAGTAACACCTTGATGCCATTGCTAAATCATATGTATTATTATTTAAGCTGACATGTGTAAAGTGATACATGAAAAAGGAAAGTGAAAGAAAAAAAAGAATAAATAAATAAATTACAGGCTTTCTGTATATAGGTGAACACTTACCTGGAACCCTGCACCTGTGGGAGTTTGTGAGAGTGCACTAGTTTAGGTGAAAATTATCCAGAAGGAAATAGCTCTACTGAGTTCTACTGTTTTCCAATTTTGCATTGCTTGTTGTCATTTCAGCTTGTAACTTTTTGTTCTCTCTCTTTTTTTCCTTCATACTAGGTACACCTGGTCTGGCGTTCTGTTAGCTGTGACATCATCCAGGGAAGACAGATCATCCGCTATTACCATCTAATATAGAATAGATTACTAGATCAATGTGTGCTTCTGTGCTTGTTTGTCTCTCTTGTTGTGTCTCTGCTCTGTATTCTCTAACCCCCAGTCGGTCGAGGCAGATGACTGTTCATACTGAGCCTGGTTCTGCTGGAGGTTTTTCCTTCCCGTTAATGGGGAGTTTTCCTTTCCACTGTCGCTTCATGTTTGCTCAGTATGAGGGATTGCAGCAAAGCCATGGACAATGCAGACGACTCTCCCTGTGGCTCTACGCTTCTTCAGGAGGAGTGAATGCTGCTTGTCAAGTCTTTGATGCAATCAACTGGGTTCCCTTATATAGGAAAATTTTTGACCAATCTGTATAATCTGACCCAATATGTATAATCTGATTGAATTTGACTTTGGAAAGTGCCTTGAAATGACATGTTTCATGAATTGGCGCTATATAAATAAAATTTCATTTTATTTAATTTAATTAAAGTCTTTACAATGGCTCCCTGTTGCTCAGCGAATAGACTTTAAAATACTTATGTTAGTTTATAAATCACTGAACGGCTTAGCACCAACATACATTAAAGAGCTGTTGTTGCTGTATCAACCCTCCAGACAACTGAGATCTTCTGGTTCTGGTCTAATCTGCATACCCAGAACCAGAATCAAACATGGATAAGCAGCATTTATTCCTGTGCTCCTCAAATCTGGAACAAACTTCCAGATAACTGCAAATACGAAATACTTTAAATCAAGACTGAAAACCCACCTGTTTAGAGTTGCTTTTTGGCCCATTATAACAGGACCATTGATCAACTTATTTGATGTGTTTTCCAGTTCTTTTATCGTTTGAATGCCTGGTTGTATAAACCTCTCAGCAATTTGTACATCTACTATGTCTAGGATAAAGTAGAACTCTTCTCTGTAAAAACCCAGAGCTGATTCAGAAGTAAACTTGGTAGTTTCAATACTTTTGTACTCCCTAGTTTTAAATACAACATGCAAGTTAACTTTTTAAAAGTTTTATTTATTCTTGTTTATTTATGTTATTTACTTTGAATTATTGTTGTAATTTGTCCTGTTTGTTTGCAGCACTTTAGCCAACAGCAATTGTTTTAAAAAGTTTTTTTATAAATCGATTAACTTCCACGTCTGGGAAAGTCAACAGCTAACAGGCACAGGATAGCCTACTTAGGGTTTGTTCACCATTTTCAGTAATGTAATGCATCAAACACTGTCTACTAGGTAGAAAACGTACCTAAAAAGTAAAAAGAATAAATGGATAACCTATATCACTCACAATCGCATGCAGTGTTTTGTGGCATCTGGGAACTAATTGTGTAATGTCCCATTGCATTAAATGCAACCACTGTGTTTTGGAAGTCGACGCAAATGCACACTCAATTTCTGAGGGAACGTCAGCCGTTAGCTAAGCAGTTTTTCCTAGCTGTTATGTGTTGTTAAAACTGATCAAAATAACATGACACAGCTACTGTACTATTCTATTGATTTTATGTGGGACCTTTTTCAACATACAGGAAGGCTACCGTCTACCTTTGTGTGCTAACGATTTAGCATTACATATAGCATGTCTCATTAATTTTGTCGGAAGTAAAAGATCTCTGTCACAACATCTTGCCTTTTTTGCAAAAAGAGGGCCAACTGCTGGTCCCTTTTCATTCCCAGGGCAGAACTGGAGCTTCCTTCATTGCTTGAAAACTGCTCTATTTATTCTGGTGTTCCTTTGCCAGCCAGACTCCAATTTTGCCCGTTTCTTTGCACTAGAGATTTTGTTTACTCATGTGTAGAGTGTGGGATGGGGTCTGAGATGTGCTTGTTGCTGGTCTTTTGTGATCAATCTTCTAAAGCAGTGTTTTCTCTCTAATGCCTCAGTGGTGGCAAAAACTCTCAACAAAGTAACAGTCGAACAAGAGTCCAAACAGTCTGAGAGTGTGCAACATGTCAACGTAGCGCTCACCTGGAGGATTTGGCCCAAATCACTCTCTCATGAACTGAATAAAGAAGCCTATAGAGGCTTCTGTGGTAAATAGAAGATAACTCATTTTACGCGTCAGACGTCAATTGTAAGGCCATAAACAGGGAAGAAAATAAATAATATTTAACTTCGAAACTTGCGCAATGCACCTTTAAATGAAGTATTGAAATATCTTTCATTCTTTAAGACACCCAAGAAATTGAACATAAGATAAACCATGTGCCAAGCACTTCCACGTACTGATTTGACATTCAGTCAATTTCATTCAATGTCAGCCTGTCAGAAATGAGAGGAATTTTGTCAACGACTGTGACCATTAACTTTGGACCAACTGAATATCTAAGTCTAACTAAACATATGTGGCAAACTGAACTAAGTTCCCTCAGCTTGTAAGATTCTTATGAGCAGAGACCTCCAGTCCTTGGAAAGAGCAATGGACAGGCAGATAAAGTGTGAAGAGCATAAAAAACGTAACATCTCTGTCCACAGGCTGTTCCAACAAGAAGGCATAAAAAATCCATATGTGAGCAGTGTGCAGTGTAGACCTGTTGACCTGTCTCTGCAAGTCGCAGTGGTGAAGAGGCCAAGAAAGAGTATACTGAAGCGACCTTGGAATAGGCAAAGAGATGCTGTTAAGATCAACATCAATAATTCAGCAGGAGAGTTGACACATCAAAAAAATGAGAGACAGAAATTGAAAAATGAGAAGACAATGCCCACTGATACCAAAGTCATCTAAAATTCATGCATGCATCATCACTCCCATGAATATTCAATAAAAGATGAATATTTAAGTGTGACTCATACGGAAAATTAAGTTCATCTTTACACTTATCAATAATTTGCCAAGTGACTTTCATCAACCAAATAAATAAATCATGCTTTTGTACACGCACACACAAACAGACATACAGAGAGCTAGACAGAAAAAAAATTGTGGAAAACAATGCAAAGTTATGAGCGTATAGCTGCGTTTTGGCTGAAAAGAAAAGATGTCTTTATTCCCTAAAGCCAGTGTGTGTGCAAACAGCTTGATAATTAATCAGTGAGAATGCTATACAGCATTCTCACTTATTGTTTTCCTGTTTTTCTTTATTATTATCAGTGAGAATGCTTTACAGCATTCTCACTTATTGTTTTCCTGTTTTTCTTTATTATTAGTATTATTATCAGTGAGAATGCTATACAGCATTCTCACTTATTGTTTTCCTGTTTTTCTTTATTATTATTATTATTATCAGTGAGAATGCTATACAGCATTCTCACTTATTGTTTTCCTGTTTTTCTTTATTATTATTATTATTATTATTATTATTATTATTATTATTATTATTATTATTATTATTATTATTCCGTACGTTTTTGTGCGTCTAACTACTCCTGCATACTTCAACCGATTTCAACGATTTTCGTACCAAAACGTTCGGCTCGTTCTCGACATTACTGCTATATCTCATGGTTATGGTACCTTTTATACTTTTTAAAGTATTCGTACTTTTTGTGCGTTTTTTGTTCCCATTAAAATGAATGCAAATTCCTTCAAATTCTTCAAATTTTTCATATTCCTTCAAATTCCTTCAAATTTTTGTAATCGTTCTTAATGTTCAAATTGTTCAAATGGTTCAAATGGTTCAAATCTTTCAAATTTTTCAATTTTTTTCAAATATTTCAGATTTTTTCGAATACTTCAAATACTTCAAATTCTTCACATTTTTCAAATTCTTCAAATTCCTTCTAGTTCTTCTAGTTCTTCTGATACAACTGATATTAATACTACTACTACAACAGATACTACTCCTACTACTACTACTTCTACTACTACTACTACTACAACTGATACTACTACTACTGATACTATTACTACTACTACTGATACTACTACCACTACTACTACTACTAATGATACTATTGCTGCTACTGCTACTACTACTGATGCTACTGCTGATACTACAACAACTACTACTGATACTACTACTATTACTACTACTACTACTAGTAGTAGTACTACTGATACTACTACTACTACTACTACTACAAATTCCTTTAATTTCTTCAAATTCCTTCAAATTCTTTAAAAACTGATACTACTACTACTACTGACACTACTACTATTACTACTAATACAACAACAACTACTACTACTAGTACTACTGATATTACTACTACTACTACTACAAATTCCTTCAAATTCCTCAAATTCCTTCAAATTCCTTAAAAACTGATACTACTACTACTGATACTACTACTACTACTGCTACTACTGATACTACTGATACTACTACTACTACTACTGATACTACTGATACTACTACTACTACTACTGATACTACTGATACTACTACTACTGATAGTACTTCTACTACTACTACTACTACTACAAATTACTTCAAATTGTTCAAATTCCTTCAAATTCCTTAAAAACTGATACTACTACTACTGATACTACTACTACTACTGCTACTACTGATACTACTACTACTACTACTGATACTACTGATACTACTACTACCACTACTGATAGTACTTCTACTACTACTACTACTACTACTACAAATTACTTCAAATTGTTCAAATTCTTCAAATTTTTCTAATTCTTCAATGTTTTTTAGCTATTTTTTCTCTTCTGCATTGATCTTCTGCATCTTCCTCAAATCATTCTGCAGATTAGCATTCTCACTCGCTGTTGCGTAGGAACAGCTTTTTCTAGTCAGTGAGAATGCTATACAGCATTCTCACTTATTGTTTTCCTGTTTTTCTTTATTATTATTATTATTATTATTATTATTCCGTACGTTTTTGTGCATCTAACTACTCCTGCATACTTCAACCGATTTCAACGATTTTCGTACCAAAATGTTCGGCTCGTTCTCGACATTACTGCTATATCTCATCGTTATAGTACCTTTTATACTTTTTGAAGTATTTGTACTTTTTGTGCGTTTTTTGCTCCCATTGAAATGAATGCAAATTCCTTCAAATTCTTCAAATTTTTCATATTCCTTCAAATTTGTTCAAATTCTTGTAATCGTTCTTATTGTTCAAATTGTTCAAATGGTTGAAATCTTTCAAATTTTTCAAATTTTTTCAAATTTTTCAAATTTTTCAAATTTATTCAAAATTTTCAAATACTTCAAATACTTCAAATTCTTCAATTTTTTCAAATTCCTTGTAGTTCTTCTGATATAACTGATATTAATACTACTACTACAAAAGATACTACTCCTACTACTACTACTACTACTACAACTGATACTACTACTACTGATACTACTACTACTACTACTGATACTACTACCACTACTACTACTACTAATGATACTATTGCTGCTACTGCTACTACTACTGATATTACTGCTGCTACTGCTACTACTACTGATATTACTGCTGATACTACAACAACTACTACTGATACTACTACTATTACTACTACTACTACTACTACTACTACTACTACTACTACTACTACTACTACTACTACTACTACTGATACTACTACTACTACTACAAATTCCTTCAAATTCTTCAAATTCCTTCAAATTCTTTAAAAACTGATACTACTACTACTACTGATACTACTCCTACTACTACTGATACTTCTACTACTACTACTGATACTACTACTACTACTACTACTGATACTACTACTACTACTGATACTACTACTACTACTACTACTAATGATACTACTGCTGCTACTGCTACTACTACTGCTACTACAACTACTACTACTGCTACTCATACTATTACTACTACTAATATAACTACTACCACTACTAGTACTACTGATACTACTAATAATACTACTACTGCTACTACTACTACTACTACTACTGCTACATATTCCTTAAAATTCTTTAAAAACTGATACTACCACTACTACTGATACTACTCCTACTACTACTGATACTACTGCTATTACTACTACTAATACAACAACTACTACTACTAGTACTACTGATACTACTACTACTACTACTACTACTACAAATTCCTTAAAATTCCTTCAAATTCTTTAAAAACTGATACAACTACTACTACTACTGATACTACTACTACTACTACTACTCATACAACTACTACTACTACTGATACTACTACTACTACTACTGATACTACTACTACTACTACTGATACTACTACTACTACTACTACTACTACTACTACTACTACTACTACTGATACTACTACTACTACTACTAATGATACTACTGCTGCTACTGCTACTACTACTACTACTAAAACAACTACTACTGCTACTACTACTATTACTACTACTAATACAACTACTACTACTAGTACTACTGATACTACTACTACTACTACTACTACTACTACTACTCCTGATACTACTACTACTACTACTACTGATAATACTACTGCTTCTAATGATACTACTGCTGCTACTGCTACTACTACTACTACTACTACTACAACAACAACTACTACTGCTACTACAACTAATACTACTACTAATACAACTACTACCACTAGTACTACTGATACTACTACTACTACTACTACTACTATAAAATTCCTTCAAATTCTTTAAAAACTGATACTACTACTACTAATACTACTACTACTAATAATACTACTACTATTACTACTACAACTACTACTAGTAGTAGTACTACTGATACTACTACTACTACTACTACTACTAGTACTACTACTACAAAATTCCTTCAAATTCTTTAAAAACTGATACTACTACTACTACTGATACTACTCCTATGACTACTGATACTACTACTATTACTACTACTAATACAACAACTACTACTACTAGTACTACTGATACTACTTCTACTACTACTACAAATTCCTTTAAATTCTTCAAATTCCTTCAAATTCTTTAAAAACTGATACAACTACTACTACTACTGATACTACTACTACTGATACTACTACTACTTCTAATACTACTGATACTACTACTACTACTACTACTACTGATACTACTACTACTACTACTACTACTACTAATTACTTCAAAGTCTTCAAATTCCTTCAAATTCTTTAAAAACTGATACAAATACTACTACTACTGATACTACTACTACTGATACTACTACTACTACTACTGATACTACTACTACTACTATTACTACTACTACTGATACTACTACTACTACTACTACTACTACAAATTACTTCAAATTGTTCAATTTCTTCAAATTTTTCAAATTCTTCAATGTTTTTCAGCTTTTTTTTCTCTTCTGCATGAAACTTCTGCATCTTCTCCTCAAATCATTCTGCAGATTAGCATTCTCACTCGCTGTTGCGTAGGAACAGCTTTTTCTAGTCAGTGAGAATGCTATACAGCATTCTCACTTATTGTTTTCCTGTTTTTCTTTATTATTATTATTATTATTATTATTATTATTCCGTACGTTTTTGTGCGTCTAACTACTCCTGCATACTTCAACCGATTTCAACGATTTTCGTACCGAAACGTTCGGCTCGTTCTCGACATTACTGCTATATCTCATGGTTATGGTACCTTTTATACTTTTTAAAGTATTTGTACTTTTTGTGCGTTTTTTGCTCCCATTGAAATTAATGCAAATTCCTTCAAATTCTTCAAATTTTTCATATTCCTTCAAATTCCTTCAAATTCTTGTAATCGTTCTTATTGTTCAAATTGTTCAAATGGTTCCAATGGTTCAAATCTTTCAAATTTTTCAATTTTTTTCAAATTTTTCAGATTTTTTCAATTTTTTCGAATACTTCAAATACTTCAAATTCTTCATATTTTTCAAATTCTTCAAATTTTTCAAATTCCTTCTAAATCTTCTGATACAACTGATATTAATACTACTACAACAGATACTACTACTACTACTACTACAACTGATACTACTACTACTGATACTACTACTACTACTACTGATACTACTACCACTACTACTACTACTAATGATACTATTGCTGCTACTGCTACTACTACTGATGCTACTGCTGATACTACAACTACTACTGATACTACTACAAATTCCTTCAAATTCTTTAAAAACTGATACTACTACTACTGATACTACTCCTACTACTACTGATACTTCTACTACTACTACTACTGATACTACTACTACTACTACTGATACTACTACTACTACTACTGATACTACTACTATTACTGATACTACTACTATTACTGATACTACTACTACTACTGATACTACTACTATTACTGATACTACTACTACTACTGATACTACTACTACTACTACTACTGATACTACTACTAATGATACTACTGCTGCTACTGCTACTACTACTGCTACTACAACAACTACTACTGCTACTACTACTATTACCACTACTAATACTAATACTACTACTACTACTAGTACTACTGATACTACTACTAATAATACTACTACTACTACTACTACTACTACAAATTCCTTCAAATTCTTTAAAAACTGATACTACTACTACTACTGATACTACTACTACTACTACTGATACTACTACTGCTACTACTGATACTACTACTACTACTACTGATACTACTACTACTACTAATGATACTACTGCTGCTACTACTACTGCTACTACAACAACTACTACTGCTACTACTACTATTACCACTACTAATACTACTACTACTACTAGTAGTACTACTGATACTACTACTAATACTACTACTACTACTACTACTACTACAAATTCCTTCAAATTCTTTAAAAACTGATACTACTACTACTACTGATACTACTACTACTACTACTGATACTACTACTACTACTATTGATACTACTACTACTACTACTGATACTACTACTACTACTAGTATTACTACTGATACTACTACTACTACAAATTCCTTCAAATTCTTCAAATTCCTTCAAATTCTTTAAAAACTAATACTACTGATACTACTACTACTACTGCTACTACTGCTACTACTACTACTACTGCTACTACTGATACTACTACTACTACTGCTACTACTACTGCTACTACTGATACTACTACTACTACTGATACTACTACTACTACTACTACTACTACTACTACTACTACTACTACTACTATTGATACTACTACTACTACTACTGATACTACTACTATTGATACTACTACTACTACTACTGATACTACTACTACTACTAATGATACTACTGCTGCTACTACTACTGCTACTACAACAACTACTACTGCTACTACTACTATTACTACTACTAATACAACTACTACTAGTAGTAGTACTACTGATACTATTACTAATACTACTACTACTACTACTACAAATTCCTTCAAATTCTTTAAAAACTGATACTACTACTACTACTGATACTACTACTACTACTACTGATACTACTACTATTACTACTACTAATACAACTATTACTACTAGTAGTACTACTGATAGTACTACTACTACTACTACAAATTCCTTCAAATTCTTTAAAAACTGATACTACTACTACTACTGATACTACTACTACTACTACTGATACTACTACTATTACTACTAATAATACAACTACTACTACTACTAGTACTACTGATACTACTACTACTACTACTACAAATTCCTTCAAATTCTTTAAAAACTAATACTACTTCTACTGATACTACTACTACTACTGATACTACTACTACTACTACTACTACTACTACTACTACTACTACTGATACTACTACTACTACTACTACTACTGATACTACTGATACTACTACTACTACTACTACTACAAATTACTTCAAATTGTTCAAAATCTTCAAATTTTTCAAATTCTTCAATGTTTTTCATCTTTTTTTCTCTTCTTCATGGATCTTCTGCATCTTCTCCTCAAATCATTCTGCAGATTAGCATTCTCACTCGCTGTTGCGTAGGAACAGCTTTTTCTAGTTATTATTATTATTATTCCGTACGTTTTTGTGCGTCTAACTACTCCTGCATACTTCAACCGATTTCAACGATTTTCGTACCAAAATGTTCGGCTCGTTCTCGACATTACTGCTATATCTCATCGTTATAGTACCTTTTATACTTTTTGAAGTATTTGTACTTTTTGTGCGTTTTTTGCTCCCATTGAAATGAATGCAAATTCCTTCAAATTCTTCAAATTTTTCATATTCCTTCAAATTTGTTCAAATTCTTGTAATCGTTCTTATTGTTCAAATTGTTCAAATGGTTCAAATCTTTCAAATTTTTCAAATTTTTTCAAATTTTTCAAATTTTTCACATTTTTTCAAAATTTTCAAATACTTCAAATTCTTCAATTTTTTCAAATTCTTCAACTTTTTCAAATTCCTTCTAATTCTTCTGATACAACTGATATTAATACTACTACTACAAAAGATACTACTCCTACTACTACTACTACTACTACTACAACTGATACTACTACTACTGATACTACTACTACTACTACTGATACTACTACCACTACTACTACTACTAATGATACTATTGCTGCTACTGCTACTACTACTGATATTACTGCTGATACTACAACAACTACTACTGATACTACTACTATTACTACTACTACTACTACTACTACTACTAGTACTACTGATACTACTACTACTACTACAAATTCCTTCAAATTCTTCAAATTCCTTCAAATTCTTTAAAAACTGATACTACTACTACTACTGATACTACTCCTACTACTACTGATACTTCTACTACTACTACTGATACTACTACTACTACTACTACTGATACTACTACTACTACTGATACTACTACTACTACTACTACTAATGATACTACTGCTGCTACTGCTACTACTACTGCTACTACAACTACTACTACTGCTACTCATACTATTACTACTACTAATATAACTACTACCACTACTAGTACTACTGATACTACTAATAATACTACTACTACTGATACTGATACTACTACTACTACTACTACTACTAATTACTTCAAAGTCTTCAAATTCCTTCAAATTCTTTAAAAACTGATACAAATACTACTACTACTGATACTACTACTACTACTATTACTACTACTACTGATACTACTACTACTACTACTACAAATTACTTCAAATTGTTCAATTTCTACTACTACTACTGCTACATATTCCTTAAAATTCTTTAAAAACTGATACTACCACTACTACTGATACTACTCCTACTACTACTGATACTACTGCTATTACTACTACTAATACAACAACTACTACTACTAGTACTACTGATACTACTACTACTACTACTACTACTGATACTACTACTACTACTACTAATGATACTACTGCTGCTACTGCTACTACTACTACTACTAAAACAACTACTACTGCTACTACTACTATTACTACTACTAATACAACTGCTACTACTAGTACTACTGATACTACTACTACTACTACTACTACTACTACTCCTGATACTACTACTACTACTACTACTACTGATAATACTACTGCTTCTAATGATACTACTGCTGCTACTGCTACTACTACTACTACTACTACAACAACAACTACTACTGCTACCACAACTAATACTACTACTACAACAACAACTACCACTAGTACTACTGATACTACTACTACTACTACTACTATAAAATTCCTTCAAATTCTTTAAAAACTGATACTACTACTACTAATACTACTACTAATAATAATAATACTACTACTATTACTACTACAACTACTACTAGTAGTAGTACTACTGATACTACTACTACTACTACTAGTACTACTACTACAAAATTCCTTCAAATTCTTTAAAAACTGATACTACTACTACTACTGATACTACTCCTATGACTACTGATACTACTACTATTACTACTACTAATACAACAACTACTACTACTAGTACTACTGATACTACTTCTACTACTACTACAAATTCCTTTAAATTCTTCAAATTCCTTCAAATTCTTTAAAAACTGATACAACTACTACTACTACTGATACTACTACTACTGATACTACTACTACTTCTAATACTACTGATACTACTACTACTACTACTACTACTACTGATACTGATACTACTACTACTACTACTACTACTAATTACTTCAAAGTCTTCAAATTCCTTCAAATTCTTTAAAAACTGATACAAATACTACTACTACTGATACTACTACTACTGATACTACTACTACTACTACTGATACTACTACTATTACTACTACTACTGATACTACTACTACTACTACTACAAATTACTTCAAATTGTTCAATTTCTTAAAATTTTTCAAATTCTTCAATGTGTTTCAGCTTTTTTTTCTCTTCTGCATGAAACTTCTGCATCTTCTCCTCAAATCATTCTGCAGATTAGCATTCTCACTCGCTGTTGCGTAGGAACAGCTTTTTCTAGTTATTATTATTATTATTCCGTACGTTTTTGTGCATCTAACTACTCCTGCATACTTCAACCGATTTCAACGATTTTCGTACCAAAACGTTCGGCTCGTTCTCGACATTACTGCTATATCTCATGGTTATGGTACCTTTTATACTTTTTAAAGTATTTGCACTTTTTGTGCGTTTTTTGCTCCCATTGAAATGAATGCAAATTCCTTCAAATTCTTCAAATTTTTCATATTCCTTCGAATTCCTTCAAATTCTTGTAATCGTTCTTATTGGTCAAATTGTTCAAATGGTTCAAATGGTTATAATCTTTCAATTTTTTAAATTTTTTTCACATTTTTCACATTTTTTCAAAATTTTCAATTACTTCAAATACTTCAAATTCTTCAAATTTTTCAAATTCTTCAAATTCCTTGTAGTTCTTCTGATACAACTGATATTAATACTACTACTACAACAGATACTACTCCTACTACTACTACTACTACTACTGATACTACTACTACTACTACTGATACTACTACTACTACTACTAATGATACTACTGCTGCTACTGCTGCTACTACTACTGATGCTACTGCTGATACTACAACAACTACTACTGATACTACTGCTGATACTACAACAACTACTACTACTAATACAACTATTACTACTACTAATACAACTACTACTACTACTAGTACTACTGATACTACTACTAC